>MU859130.1:0-63608 GCA_033297205.1 Pseudoneurospora amorphoporcata | reverse complement strand
GCCCCCCTCCCGCCCCCCCCGCTCCAGTGGTTCTGGCGCCGCCCGGGGCGGCCGCGGCGCCCGGCCCCCCCCCCCCGCGGCGGTCAGTATTCGTCCGAGCCATGCTCGCTCCTGCCTTGTCGCCATGTGCCTGCCCTTGAGATGGTGAATAAATGGAGCGAACTGCCAGTCACGGCCGGCAATGATCCGGTTCGGCGGGGCGTGTTCTGCAAAAAGTCTTCTGATGTTGTGTGGTGTTTCTTCCTGCCTTCTCGCGAGTTGCTAGGTCCCTTCCTTCCTTCCGTAACTCGGGATACGAGTCGTGGCCAACGAAAAGGGTGAAAGGAAGCCGAACGAAAGCAAAGAAAAACCTGAACTCAGGTTAAGCACACAAGGGGAAGTTGCAGACCGTCATGGGATCAAAACCTCTCTCTCTCTCTCTAATTACTTGCGATTGACTGACTGCTATACCAAGCAGCCTCCTGAGTTGGATGTTACCTAAACCTCTTCCAGCCCCCATAATGCACAGCACTTGAGAGATAATCTATATAGAGTATTTTAGGGAGTCCAGTGGCAAATGATCCCTTATTTTGCAATGGTCTATATCATGGTGCACCAGGCAGTTTTGTAATTCTGTTAATGCCTCGAAATGTTTAACCGCATCCTCCCTCCATCCATCCGACCTTGGTCCTGTCATCCACCCTGTCACACTCATCACACATTAGCCCAGGTGTTACATATACAAGACAGTCTAGGAATAGGAAAGAAAAGACTTCATGGCAACACATGTTCTAGCAAGCACCCTTCTTCCACATCCTAACCGACTTCACAGTCATACCGCGCTGATCGCCCTCTCCCCAGGTCGGCAGCCACTGGTCAGCCGCGGACCAGAAAGTCCACTGAGAGTTGGTGGCCGAGTCAAGCCACGGTTTATTCCCCTTGTTGTCACTACATTTTCAACTCGTCAGCATTATATCGTCCAAAACCCGCACCACAAAAAAACTCGAAAGTCGTGACTTACGGAAACCACCCAATTTTACTCCCCACAGCAACATTTAAAATCAAATAAAACGGCTGATCAAACGGCGCGTTTCCTGTCTGTGAATCACTTCCCGCCCAGGGGTTTTCAAACAGCGTATCATTCTCCTTCATCTGGGCAAACTCGCCCTTCTTCCAGAGGTCTTCTTTCTGATTGAACCCAACGTGCATAATCTGCGTGAGCCGGTTATTCAGGTAAAAGTAAATGTACTTCTCGTCCCACTCGAGGCCGAACGTGTGGAAGCTTTCGGAGAAATCGCCGCGCTTGAGACGCTTGGCCGCGGTGGTTCGCCAGTAGGCGTCTGTTCGTGTCGAGGGACCCCAGTGCAGGGAGCCGTAGTAGAGATCACGTCCGCCGGCTTCGTAGTCGTACCCGTTGCCGCGCGATTCCATGATGTCGATTTCGCCGGAGCGGGGCCAGACGCCGTAGGTGGAGTCCTGAGGCATCATCCCTTAAATTGCTGTTAGTACGATATGATAAAAGAGAGTTGGAGAGGGACACTTACAAATGGCGGGCCAAAGCCAGTCTCCCTTGGGAAGCTTTGCGACAACTTCGACACGTCCGTATCGGAGTGTCTTGGTGTCCTTGGTAACCAGACGAGCGGAGCGGACGGGTGGGATCATGGCACCCGTCTTTGGGTCAGACATGGCCATGCAAGAGGCATTGGTTGTGCCCGTGCAGGACTTGTCTTTCCTCAGATCGAGCGTGTAGTTGGCAAATAGCTGGTCATTGGTGATGTCTGTCGTCTCGTTCGTGAGAGTCGGGACAATGTGCAGTCCTTCCCCGTCGATGTACGAGTTCTTGAGATCGGTAGTGGTCCAGTCGAAGGACCCTGTTCCGAAACCATCGAGCTATAGTAGCCATGTAAGAATGGTATTGTAGGAAATTGAATAAGAGGAATGTAAACATACCGTCACCATGTGTGTCCAAACACTCGTATCCAGCGTCTTGAAGTCATCCTCAAACACCAGACAAAACGGCCCAGTCTGATATTGTCTGATGCCCATAAAGCAGATGAGACCAGCACCCGCCAACCCGACCAAACACCAGGCGATCACAATCCAGTCGTTCCACCTGGTCTTCTTCATGGCCGGGTCAGCAAGCCATGGCTTCTCGTACTCTCCTCGGAGCCGGTAGCTCTTGAACTTCCTCTTTGCCGCCCTCGGTAGCGTTGCCGCTGACTGTCTCGAGGAATTATATATCGATCCGGGTCTACTTGAGTCCCATCCGGTGGCGGCGCTGTTGACATCTAATCCTCCTGGGCCGGTGCTGAGTCGGTCCCGGTTGCCGTAGGAGGATATTATCCTGGCGGCGAGGTCGTTGGACATTTTGAATGTGGGTTCGACTCAAGACTCGCGAGGGGTTGTATCGATAGCCCTCAAAATGAGCAAGAGTAGTAAAAAAAAAATTTTAAAAAAAAATTAACAGAACACAGTGACTGAGGTACTTAGAATGGAGCCTCAAGTCCGAGGGAGAAGGAGAAGGGGGACAACGATCAAGTTCTACTTGTAACCGTTGTAGCACAAGTTCCCCCTATGCTCTATGGTAAAAGATGGATGACGCGGGATGTGCAGACTGTTGCTACTTCTCCTCGGCCTCTAAGAACCATGACGATAACACTGATAACGGTTGATAGGCACAAGATCGCCTCCCGGTCTCTTTGGACAACCAGAGAAGTTGATCCGAAGAAAAGGCGTTGGTTTGACAAGCTGAGAAAGCCCGATGCCAGTGCCCTGGGCCTGGGCTGTCAAGGTTACCATGCGAAGCCATGATCTCCCGAGCAAAATGCCCGCGCTGAGCGTCCAGGGTCGGGTTCGAGCCAAACATTACCTGTTCCGAAAGCTCAGCCAGGCCGCCGCCCAGAGAGAGGTGAGTATCGGCAAAGTAGGCCCAGACAAGGCCCGTGCTTGATGATCAATCCATGGAGTCGGGAACTCCAAAAGCTGGACCGTCTGGATGCGCTCTTTCAAATGGTTGAGCGAAAAAGACCACACGAACGGGAGATGCGCTACGGGATACCACTGACACGGATTAGCAAGCAATACCGGACTTGGGAACTTTGTCCGTCCAGTCTGCCATTTTCCTACCGCCTTCCGTACCGTAGGTAGTTCACGGTGTGATTTGGTCCAGAATGGCATAGGCGATGCCAAGAAAACTGAAAGGTGGTTGTTGCGAACAAACGAACGCCGGACGCGCGGTTTGGCTTTAGTCGTTTTTCTTTTTTGTGTGGCGTCGACGACGACAGCTGAACCACATAGCCACACGTCGAGGTACATGGCGGCCACGACACCAACGACGATTTGTACCGTTAATGATACACTCACTTTCTGGTGCAAGCCACAGTTGTGGTTGATGTGGGGAATCGTCTCATTCTGTGCTCTTTTGCCAATGCGGTGAACTGTTTTATGCGAACGGTGAGTTTGATCGTTTTTCTGTTGTGGTGGTAGTGATCGATTGAGCTTATGCGATATGCAGGTACAAGCTACATGACCACTTCACTCATGGACACTCACCACTCACCACCTTCTATGATTCTATCATTCACACGACAGGCACCTCCAGCAACACGTCGATCTTGCCTTCCATTCCACACCCCTTAACTAAACATGGAGGCGCTTTCCTTTGATGACAGGACTGATGTTGATGCTTTCTCTATCGGCATTGACAGCAAATTGGAAGGCGTTCTGCCAATTACATCTTCTATCTTTGTTTGTATCAATGGACGGGCGGCTGTTTCCAGATCGTCAGGGAACATTTCCATATTCTGAAACGACCATCAGAAGATTCATCACTATCCTTTTATGTAATCTTCCGTTCATATCTCATCCGCCGATTCACACAAGCAAATCAGAGAGTTGTCCATCCATTTCGTTCATACATTGCAGTGGCTTGATATTGACATAACGACATACATCCGGATCGTCAACTGGGATTGGGTCCCATACGAGACTCTTTGACTACCGAAGTCAATATCACCATGGCCATTATGATCTCGTAGCTCGATTACAGTGCGAAGCCGACCTCAAGTCCTGGCCCTAAGCAAAGAAGGTATGTAGCTACAATCTAACCCTGGTTTGTTTGTTAGTCTGGTACAAAAAATGCCATTTCCACTCTCGAACTACTAAAAGTAGAAAAGAATTCAGGCTTCGAGCGGACGGGTGCCGCAGAAGGGACTACTCTCTTATATTTTCCTATCTTAGAGGCCTTGAATGAAGACGGAAAGAGGCATAAGAGGCTTCTGTGGCGTTTTTAACCCTTGCCATTGTCCTATGACGCTTCAAACGGAGGCCAATTTCTCTTTTTGAAGGCCAATGAGAGCTCTAACTCTCCCCTGCTCAACCCTTGCCCGAAGAACCAAACTAACAAACAAACCAGTATTGTATTGTATGTCTTCGCCTTTCACTTTTTTGCGTCAAGCCACCGGCTGCCACCCAAGCTCTTCTCACAAAAAACACATTAGCCGCATTCAACATTCCATTGGAGTGGGAAACCATGCGGTGCAATCCAGTCCAGTCTCGGATGTCTATCCGTTAACCCCCCGCCTCGATGGGAATATGTCTCTGTGTCTCTGAAGTTCACTCCATCTCTCGCCTCCATTTCATTTCCCATAGCTACCCCCCCGGATCCAAGCTGGACCCCGGGGAACCTGGAATCTCATCGAGCGAGGATAGAGAAAAAAGCGAAGAATCACCTATCAGAGACCTGCATGAATGGAAAGCGTTGCGTAATTCCAAAATAGCAACGTGCGAGGGCTGAAGGCCTAGCTTGACATATCTGCCACGCGAGAAAGAAAACTTCCATTTCCATGGGAGTCCTCTGGGGCTTTCTCGTTGGGCTATCACGGCACCCTTGGCATAAGGACATGTCATGTCATGATGATGACAGATGGTAATCGAGGCTGGCTGACGGACACATGGTGATGCTGACGGCTCGTGGGAAAGCCTAACTTGATCATCACGGTCATGCTTGCATGGTCATGGAGTAAGGGAGAATAGTGACCGGTGTCCAGCGCACACAACAGACGCCCGGCGGAGCTACCCATTGCCTTACGGACGCCATCACCACCAGCATCATCACCACCGCCCCAAGCCTCAAGCCCCATGCCTCCTAAGAATCCGACAGCTAGCCCAACAACTAGCCCACCACGTTTTTCTACCAATAGCCGGTGCATACCTATCAATGCTCGTGGAAGTGTCCAAAGCCCACGATTATTGCCGGCTACACCGACATCTACTGTGTGAACTGTGAAGCCAACGAAGCTGCAAAATCTGCTTTAGGCATCTTCGCCTAGGCTTGATCGAGCTCCAAGTGAGTCTCTAGCTCATGCCGTGGGCGCCTCCTTCACGGACAGCTATCCGAATTCACCATACTTTTGTGGGACTATAAGCGTTTTCTGACCTGTTTGAAATTTGGGACATTGGGACCTGTGAGGTGGTGGTATTATGGCTGGTCATTTCCACAAAGCAGGTCCAGCCCAACGAGAGCGCCAACGAGCACGAGTCAGTCCCTTCCATTACGGACTAGAGATGGCTGCCTTCTCTCAGTCACTCTCTTTCCTTTCCTTTTCCCTTGGGGTAGACAATGCCGAACCGAACCGATGGATAGACCGTAAGCCACTCATGAAGGCTCCGAATTGGTCGGCTCGGTCGAGACCTCCGTATTCGATTCGCCGGGGCTGACTTACACCACTCAGTCGGTCCCACTTACTCAACCGCGTCTGATGGCATTTGGATGGCTGGCCGGCGGCTCTCTCTGAATCCAGTCATCGTGATCGACCTTTGTGTTGTGCTGGACTATGGTGTCGTCTTCCCTCTCTCCTATAGTCCTCCCTGAACTATAAGATCTTCCTTCTTTCCCAACCTTCCGACCGAAAGTTAAAAAGCAATCCAGTCAAGCCTCCAAGCAGCCATCACCATCCACAAAGGCATTTACCCTTCTTGAGCACATCTTCAGCTCCTCCTTGACTAGTTTTCAAGATGGTTCGCAAGAACATCGTCCTCTCCTCCCTCCTTCTGGGCCTCGTTTTAGCCTCGCCGCTTCACCAGAAGCGCCAGGACCTGCCCATCGACAGCTATGACGAGTCAGTGGCCGCCGGTGCCGGCTCCACCGACTCTCCCCCCGTCGGCGACGTCGTTCCCCAGATTGTCGATAACTATGACGTCGATGCCGTGGCCGCAGAAATCACCGCCGCCATCGTCAACACTCCCCCCGCTGAGGCTCAGGCCTCCACCGACGCTCCTCCCGAGGTCATCGCCGTCAGCCTGAAGCGCAGCACCAAAGTCGCCCGTGCCGACGCCCCAGCCACCTCGTGCATTGTCCGCACCTTCAACGGCCCGCAGGTGTCTAACCCCGACACCCCTGAAGCCTTCACCAGCTTCGCTGGTTTCTCTACCGCTGCCATCGACTCTACCAAGGCGGCTAACGTCCCTTCCGGCTACGCGGTCGTGCCTAACTTTGTCGACCTCAAGGTCCTGGCCCAGGACAAGTCGTACATCACCTACACCAGCTCCAAGCTGACCGGGTACGACACCAAGAAGTGCGCTGCCATATGCGACACGACCGCCGGCTGCACCTCCTTCAACATCTACTACGAGCGCGTGCCGCTCGAGATCAGCAAGGCGACCCAGGTGCCTGATGCCGCGCTCGGCTGCCCTGGCCTTGCCGACGCCACCTCGGCCACCTTGATCAAGTGCGCCTTCTACGGCATGCCGCTCGTCGCCAGCTCGGCTAAGTCGCCGGCTTACCAGTTCCAGGGCAAGGCCTTCAAGGTTGTCTACGCTGGCTCCACGGCCTTCACCAAGTCCGCCGGCCCCTCGGTCGACGGCTTCCAGGGCCCCATCACCTTCAACAACGCCGCCATCAACGCGCCCGCACCCGTCATTGACCACGGCTTCCTCCGCTCGCAGACCTTCGGCACCAACGTCCCCTTTGACCCTGAGCTCTGCGCCGCCAGCTGCAGGGCCCAGACCGAGTACAACGCCAAGCATGGCACCAACAAGGGCCAGGCCTGCGTCTTCTTCAACGCCTATGTCATGTACAAGAACGGCAAGGACGGCGTCTTCACTTGCGCGTACTATGGCGTCTCTTATGGCACCAGCTACGCCAAGAACACCGGCCAGAAGGACAACTCTGGCAATGTCTGGACTATCGGCAGCAGCTTCGGCTACTATGCTCCTGGCAGCTATGTTGCCAAGTAAGTAGGAGGCCGTCATCAAGACCACGACTACGACGGCTTCTGTCTCGATTGGGCTTCGTGCCTTGACGGGTTGAGAGGATGAATAAACGGTTGGAAAGATCGGAATGGGTAAACGAATGAGTGATGCTCGCTTGAATTCTCCCGTCTTTTGCAGTCCTTAATGCTCGTTGAATGGTGAGAGCGGTTGACAATCTCTGGCTTAGTTTTTGTGCTTTAATATTTAGTTCTTAATACATAGTCTACAGTCGTTTGGGCTTACAAAACTGTTGTCGTCATGGTTGATCTTTCTTGTGATGTCTTCGGCCGACTTACTCGATCTGGGATTGCTAGTGAACTGAGGATAACAGCTTTCCATGGCGAATGGTCTTCAAGTGAGGTGTTATTGATCTTGACTGTCAGTACGGCATGATAAAAAGCTGCTGGCTTTGAAGTCGTTTGACTCTGGTCAACAACGACCAACTCTCCTTTCGATGACGTGTTTCATCATGCCTCTGATACCATTCAATGCAGGTGAAGTCAATGATTATTCCAGAGTGGCATCCCCTGATGACACCAGGATACCGATTTCTAGAAGTCGCTTGACTATGTGCAATAATTATTCAACGTCTTTCAACATTATTCCCCTCAACAACTTCAGTTGCGTTTGATCTGCAATGACGTATTTTACCATAGGCAAGACTTAAGATGTGAAGTTGGCGATGTCTGCTCGGAAAGATCCGGATTGTCGTTGTGATTGCCCAAGACGTGAGGCTGCAGCATATCATCGATATCTCTTTCATCAGCGCCTTACACGCGAACCCGCGGTATTTGGTAAACCGATCTTCAGGTATGTTGGTTTGAACGGCCAACAATGCCGCCCGTGTCATTTACCCAGATGATCGACAAACTTGGACGATTGTGCCCAGAATAGTATCGCCAGAGAGGCATTTCTGCGTCTTTCTCGTGGCAGAGCAATCTGAAAAGCATGCAAGTGAAGAATGGGGGGAATATGACCAATTGAAGTCATTATCGTTCATTTTCCACCATTGTAAAACCACGACAGCGCTCAATCTCCTCATTGCCGCTTTGGAACCCATTATCACAGCGGTCGGGATATCGCACTACTATTCCAGACATAACCACTTGGTAACTCCTGAGCTTCATCATAGGCAATTGAGCATCGTCTGGAATGATCAGCCTCAAGGGACACGGAAATGAGCGTCAATGCAGAGAAAGCGGCTCGTTGACGGGTTGAAAAAGGGGGGGAGGCAGAGTGGCGAATGGTTGTGATGGGTGTCAACAGTAGTGGGCTAATGCAGGAATGAACGCTTCTCTTCCTCTGCTTAATGGGCGAACAGCGCCTAGCTCTCGAACTGAATGACGTCTCACGCCGCACGCCCGCAGACTTCACGATGACTTGCACAATGCGAGAAAAACACTTTGGTCCAGACAGCCTGCTCAACTGGGAGTCGTTAAGCGAACGCGGATGCGAAAGGTCAAACCCCCGCGGTCTTTGTTTGCCGCTTCTCTTTTTTGTTTTTGTTTTCTGTGACGGGTTCTCGCAGTGCCGGCGGTCGGCGGTCGGGGATACGGGCTGGGCATTGGAAGAGAAAGGAACCAGAATATTATTGAAAGAGGTGGAAATGCTGCAAAAATGAAGCAGAGACGCCACACGCCACAACCCGACAAAGCGGTCCAGTGATGTTTGTTGTGAGGGGCACGTTGAGGCTGAATGAGATGGAACGAAAATAGGCGGATGACACAGACCCGACACTCGTCGGTTTGTGGTTAATAAGATGTTCATTAAGTCGCTTGCCGTTTGGATGATGGTGGGTGGTGAGTCGGTGGTGACATGTCCATTTGTGAAAAGCGAGACAGTCGCGATACAAGACAAGGGTCGAGAAGAGAAACGAAGACGTCTGGGCGCTGCGACGAAGCACAAAAGTACCGGTACTTTGCGCAAGTACCACGCCCTGTCCCTGCCTCTTCCCTACACTAAGGTTCTGACAGGGCAGGCACCCCCCAGCCCACGCTAGCCTCCACTGAGCCGGGGTACATTGTGGGTCCCGTCTCCACATTCAACCTCCAGTCTTGGCAGTCACGTCTCGCTTTCTGAGAACTGCTCCTCCCTTGTCGTCGATGTTCCTTCCATCCGTCTTCAGGGTCGTCACTTCCATTGGCAAACTCTGACTGAGTCCGGCAGTAGTGAAAACTCTGTTTGCTTGGAAGGTTTCATTCAGCCAGGCTGCCACCGCCAGACTATTGCCAGACCAGTCAACGTCCGGGCGCTGAATGAGACTCATCACGTAAATTCACGTCAACCACACACCGACCTGTAGCGATACACCATCATCAGAAGCAAGCGCTCGGCTCTCTCGCACAAACGGAATCCCCCGCCCTATCATGGCTCATTTGGGGCTCTCGACCGAGGTGCCAGACTCCCAAGGCATCAATGCACCCGCCCGATGCTCGGAGTCTCTCTGGTCATCTCCAGTCTGGCTATCACATCGTCGATAAGTTGAACTCATGAAAACATCAAGATCCAGAAGTGGGTAAAATGTCCTTCAGCTGAGCCTCAGCCCAAGGGAGAGTGGGAGGATGTCATATCAGGAACCCAGTCTACTTTTTCCGCCGATAGTCTGTGGTAATGACGGTGCAAGTTCTGCATTTTTTCTCGCTCCCAAACAGTTCAAGTCCTCCAAGCCACGGCCGCCACCCCCTTCCTTTGGCTGGCTGAGATGCCTCTCCCAGAGATGACCCAGAGTGCACAGAAAGGGTCTCAAGCGCACGAGGTGAGAGTGCCGACAGAGCGGCTTGGCCCACTCCAGCAAGTAAAACAGGTCCCGTTCCGGCCTGAGGACTGGCTCGGACATGGCTAAAGACAGCCTGAAGAGGGTGTTCAAGGTGGAGGAGATGGCATGTATTGGCCAGCTGCCAAGGCCGAGATTCGCCAAACTGTCCAGTCGGGCTGACCATCAATGGGGCGATCAATGCCCTACACCGCGGGCGGCGTCGAGACCCATCAAGGCCATTGGAGTCCCGTTGGAATGGAATCGCCGTAAGCCCCTTTCGGTAGCGCCCGTCCGGTCCTAGATCACATAGATCTCTGGGCAGACTCCTCCATCTGAGACAGAATCCAGCTATATGCGATTGTCTCTCCCGTCCCCTCCTAACCCAAGATCTCACTCATCCTCAACTTCTTTGTCGACACCCCGATCCGCACCGTCATCTCGACGACTTCGTGTCTCTTGTTTCCCAAGAGCCGCTCCTCGGACTCCTCGGACCCTCGGCATCACTTCACATTTTGTCATTCACCCATGTGGTAGTCACTCGTTTTCTCATTATATACACTTTTTCATCGGGGCCACTTTGTGGATATACCCTCACTTACAGTCTTTACTCATATCTGACATGACTTACTCGACACACTTATTGTAATATCCCTTCGCCAAAATGAGGCCACTAGGTCTCTTACGCTCGTTTGTGAGCCTTGCGCTCTGCACGGCAACATGGGCAATGGATCCAACAGATACCATTATGGATGCCGGTAAGTCGATCTCTGTGGGATGTGTGTTTCAACAATCAAAATCGCTAACTGGTATGCTTTTACAAGACTCGGCTGCCGTCGGTTATCTTCCAAACCATAACATGGACCCAGCAACTGTTGAAGGAGGTGCATTTGGACAAATATGGTCCTTCACAACGCCAAAGAACCCTCTCAACCAGATGGAACAATTCTACTCCAAACTCCTGGTATATACACCAAAGGCAACGGGAAAGCAAACCGTCATTGCCTTTTCAGAACAAAACCGCATTTATGTTCTCGATGCTGTGAACGGCACACTCTACAATACTCGTGATCTGAGTGAGCAGGATCCTGCGGAAGCCCCTTTCATGGTCTCTGACTTGGGCAATTGCAACGATATTAGCGGGACAATCGGTATCACTGGCACGCCCATTATCGACCCGAACACAGAGACGATCTACTTTTGGGCCAAGGGCTACAGGGATTCAACCACAAAGGGCTGGAAGAATGGTGCCTACCGTTTCCATGCCATCGATGCATGGACCTTACAGGAGAGGCCTGGCTTTCCAACCAACATCGAAGGCAAATATGCCGATAACGATAAGACCCGCTACTTCACCGGTGGTGGTGTCCTCCAACGCACATCCTTGAACCTCATTAATGGTGTGGTGTATGCTGGTTTTGGGGGTCACTGCGATTTGTTTAACTACACTGGCTGGGTAGTCGGCATGAGAACTTCCAGTGGCGAGTTCGTCACCGCTTATGCTACTGCTGGTGGTGATCGTGCCCCCAAGCAAGATGGTACCTGGGACGGGGGCGGCGGTGGCTGCGGTGTCTGGCAGAGTGGTGCTATTCTGGCCTCTGATAACCCCAGCCGTCTCTTCTTTGCTACTGGAAACGGCTACGGCGTCATGGCGAACCAACAGTTGGCCGCCAGCGGCAGAATCCACCTCGACACCCTCTCAGAAGCCATTGTGAACATGGCCATCGATCCGGCCACTGGAAAGGTCACACAGCAAGACTACTTCGAACCATACACCTACCAAGCAATTGATTCTGCTGATCGTGACTTGGGCGGTGGTGGTGTTTCCATCTTGCCATTCGGAGGCGGTGGTGTCAAGCAGCTTGCGGTAACAGCAGGCAAGAACGGCCAAGCCTACATCTGCAATGCTGATAACCTCGGAGGCTACAAGATGGGCGCCGGTGGTGGCGATGCCATCATCCAGACTATCACTCCTCCCCAGGGTACTGCCATGTTTGGAAACGTTGGCGCGTATCCTCTGGAAGGTGGTTACATGTATATCACTCCCGTTGGTGCTCCAACCTATGCCTACGCTCTTGGTTACGACTCAAGCGGAAAGCCGGCCTTCAGTGTGGCTGGTTCAACCCCTGACAAGTCCGCTGGCAGAGTCGGTACTGGATCCGCAACCATCACCACTCTCAACGGCCAACCGGGAACAGGCATTCTCTGGATGAGTGATCCCGACAATGGCATTCGCGCTTATCATGCGGTGCCACGAAACGGGCAACTCGTCAAGATTCCTCTTCCCGCTACTCCAGTCTTGTCCAAGTTTCAGCGTCCTGTTTTTGGCGATGGCCGGTACTATACCAGCACATACACCGGACAGATTTTGGCTTACGGGTCTCCTGTCAAGTTGCCTTTTGACTGCGGTGGTCCCTTCAACTTCGGAGAGGTACCCATCGGCACATCCAAGACGATCAACGTCACTTGCACTGCAAAGATTAATGTCAACTCGATCACCAACATCACAACTGGAAATCTCTTGTACAAGGTATCCCTAGCCGACCTCCCCAAGACTGGAGTCACTGCTGGAAAGTCTTTTACCTTCCCCGTCAAATTTGATTTGAGTGGGTATACGTTGGATTCTGGCAGCACAAGCTCCCCAACTATGCAGCCAGGTGTGCAGTCCGGCTCTGTCACCCTCAACACAGTCAATGCCGTTACAGGTTATTCGACCCAACAGCCCCTTTCAGTGACAGGCAACACAGTGACAGATGGACCCTTCGCGGCCATCAACCCCAACGCGGTCGATTTTCAACCGCTTGTCATTGGCTCTGCCGCTGCCGAAGGAGGATCGCAAAACACCGTGGTTATTCAGAACTTGGGCAAAGGACCCATGACAATTCTCGGGTACGCTTTCACCAGCGATGGCCCTAACTCGGCAACTGCAAAGTTCACTAACATCACAATTGATGGCACTCACACTAAGCTTGATGCCGACGGTTACTTCACTGCTGAGGACCTCCCTGCGCTCGGCTCTACTGTCGCCGCTGGATCATCTGTGATCATTCACATGACTTTCCTTGCTCCCAAGCTTGGTTCCTTCTCTACCATATTTACTGTCTTTACTGATGGCGGCATGGCCTACTCTGTCTTAACCGGATCTGCCAACTCGCAGCCTATTGCTCTCTTGGAGCATTCCACCAGCGAAGGCGGTTGGGTAACGATCCCTTTCTGCAATGATCCCACCCAAACTTGCACCTTCAACATCGACATGGGCACATCGCCTGGTCTTACCACCAGAGAAGTGACCATTCGGTTCACGAACAAGGGCGGCTCAGACCTGATGATTGACAAGTCCAAGCCCCCTATGGGTGCTGTTCTTGGTGCCCAAAACCCAAGCAGTGATCTCTTCGAAGGTATGGTAATCAAGCCTGGAAAATCTGAGAGTGCCACTGTCTTCTTCACCCCGGGCGCTGCTCCTCTCAACGCGGACCCCATTGTTTACTCTGGCGCCTGGACATTCAACGTCAATGATCTTGCTTTCGGCGTACATGTCGTCAACTTCATTGGCACCCTTCGCGCCACCAAAGTTGGTCCAACTCTGCCGGATGGGTCTGCCCGCTTCAAGTATCTTGGCTGCTATAAGGACAGTAACGCCAACCGTCTTGAGACTACCCAGGCGCAGTTCCCTGCGGATAACGACAACGGAAAGTGCCAGCAGTACGCCATCACTAACAAGGCTGCCTTTGCCGGTACCCAGTATACTTATGAATGCTGGGTCGGCCGGAGCATTCCTCCTGCGAGCCTGAAGGTTGACGACTATCTCTGCAACACCTATGTCTGCCCAGGTGACAAGTCGCAGTTCTGTGGTGGTGTTGGAAGCTACATGATGATGTGGTATGACACCACCGGTTACTTTCCCGAGAACGGCACCCTCGCTCCCGCTTTCAGGCCTCCTGCGAACAAGGAAGTTGTTGGTAACTGGGAGTATGCTGGTTGCCGTACTGACAATTCTGCTTCCCCTGCGACCAGAGCTCTCAATGACCGGATTGTCGGACAGTCCAGCACCAACACCATTGAGAGCTGCGCCGCAGCTTGTGCTGGCTTCTCCTTCTTCGGTGTTGAGTGGGGTGTTGAATGCTACTGTGGTAACAAGCTCAACACCAATAGCGCCGTTGCTGATGAGAAAACCTGCAACTATGTCTGCGGTGGCGATCCTACTGAGCTATGCGGTGGTTCAGGCCGCATCTCGGTTTACATGCAGAAGGGCACCGTCATTGGCGACCCATCATCGGGTGTGACATCTTCATCCGGGACCGCATCTGGCACCGCTTCCGCCACTGCTTCTGCTTCTTCAACATCGTCATCTGCAATCGCTTCGGGCACGCCTGGAAACCCACAGTCTATCGGCCAATACGTGTCCTTAGGTTGCTATAGCGATGCCGTTGCCTCCCGTTCTCTGCAAGGCAAGAACACTCAGTCCAATGTCATGAACCTCAATGACTGCGCTACGTACTGCGCCGGATACAAGTACTTCGGTACCGAGTACTCAGCTGAGTGCTTCTGCGGCAACGAACTCCTCAATGGAGGTGCTCTGGTCACCGATGGGCGCTGCAACATGCTTTGCAACGGCAATCAGCAGCAAATCTGCGGTGGTAGCAATGGTCTCTCCATGTATCAGCTCAATCCTAACGGCACCTCCGGCTCAGTCACTGTCTCCGGCTCGGCTACTCAATCAGCCACGGCATCCGGTACAGCATCTGGGACCGCCTCCGGTACCGCTTCCGCTTCCGCCACCGCTTCGGCAACCACCACATCCTCAGCCGCCCCGACCAAGCCCACCGTCTCCGTCAAATGCCCCGACAACAACGGCACCACATACCTCTCTCTCAACGGCAAGACCTTCCTCCTTGAATGCTTCACCGACCACGAAGCCGGCGATCTGGCACTCGCTTTCGTCGACAGCTACGCCTTGTGTGCCGAAAAGTGCTCCACCACTGATCAATGCGTGGCTTTCGCGTACGTGCCCGGCGGTACTGGTATTGGGGCTCCGTGTTACATGAAGAAGTCGGTCGGACGTGGTTTCAATAATCAGGCTGTTTGGGGAGCTCAGATCATTTCCGTGGCTTCGACTTCGACCACAACCACGAGCGCCGCTGCGACAACAAGTACGGCGAGCGGTGCTAATCCTGCTGGGGTGACTGGTTCAACTGCTACCGGCTCAGCTGCTGGTTCAGCTACCGGCTCAGTTACTGCTTCCGGTACTGATTCTGGTACTGCTTCCGGTTCTGCCGCTGGCTCCGCCACCGGTTCGACTGACGCTGGCTCGACCGCTACTGATTCAACTGCTGCTGGCTCAACGACTGCCAGTGCTACTGGATCGGTTGCTACTTCGGCCAACGACAATCGCAGCACTTCTGCCTCTGGCAGCGGAGGCTCATCAGCTGCTGGTGCATCGACTGCTTCTGGTAGTGGCACTGGCTCAGCTGCTACTTCTGCCACCTCGGCGGCCGCCTCCGGAACTGCCAGCTCCGCTGCTTCGGGCGCTGCCTCTGGTGCTGCCTCTAATACCGCCTCTGGCTCGGGTGCTGCCTCCGGCACGGCATCGACTGTGACATCAACTGCGGCATCGGGTACTGCCTCTGCCAGCGTTGCTCCCAGTGCCAGCGTTGCTCTCTCGGAAATTGCCTCTGGTGCTGCCTCCGGGACTGCTTCTGGTACCTCCGCGGCCTCCACTATTACTTCTGGCTCCGGCTCGGTTGCTGCCTCCGGTGCGGCTTCGATTGCAGTCTCGATTGCCACCTCGGTGGCCGCATCTGATACTGCCAGCTCTATTGCTTCTGGCACCGCCTCTGGTGCGACCTCCGGAACTGTCTCTGGCCCTGCTTCTAGTACGGCCACGGCCTCAACTGTTGCTTCTGGTTCCGGCTCGGGTACTGTCTCTGGGGCGGCTTCGACTGCAACTTCGGGTACTGCTTCTGCCAGCGTTATGCCCAGTGGTAGTGTTGCTCCCTCAGGCAGTGTCTCTGCCTCCGCAAGCGTTGCTCCCACGAATAGCGCGAGCAACAGTGCAAGCGTTGCTCCAAGCACGAGTGTTGCTACTGGTTCCAACACCAGTGTCGCTCCCACCAACTCTGCAAGTGTTGCTCCAAGCGTTGATACTACGACCAGCCTTGCTACCAGCGCTGCTGCTACTACGGGCGTTGCTACTAGCGTTGCTCCAGCATCTGGCTCATCTACAACTGCTCCCGCGGCTGGATCCAGCTCATCTACTACCGCTCCTACAGTTGTCAACACCACTACCACTGCAGCTGCCGTCGCCTCAGCTCCTCCTATCGCTGGCACAACTACTACAGCCGCCGCGGTTGTCACTACTACGGCTCCTGCTGCAGCCACCACTGCCACGGCTGCCACCATTACCACGGCTGCCGCCACTACGACTACGAACACCGGCCCTGTCCTCCCCACCATTCCTGCTGTTGTGAACTGGGACTACCAAGGTTGTGCCAGCGACTCCAACACCGCCTTGCCTACCGCTCGCGCGCTAAACGGCACCTACCTGTACGACAGCACTGGCATGACCATTCAAAAATGTCTTGACTACTGCGCCCTGCAAAACTACCCTCTCGCCGGCCTTGAGTTCCAATCCCAATGCTACTGCGGTCTCGAGTTCAAGCCTGGCTACAGCCTCGGCCAGACCGGTTGTAACCTCACCTGCGTCGGCGACCCATCCACACGCTGCGGTGGCCGTTCTCGTCTGGACGTCTTTAGACAAACTAACTACGTGACGCCCCGCCTCGTCAACCCGTCCGTCTTAAACGGGCGCCTAGCGACTCCTCAGGGTTGCTTCGTCGACAACTCTACCGCTCGTGTCCTCAAAGCGCACTCGTACACCAATGGCACGAGCATGACGGTCGAGATGTGCCACGAACGCTGCCAGTCGAGGAGCTACAGCTTTTTCGGCGTGGAGTACGCTAAGGAGTGTTACTGCGCCAATTCGCTGGCAGACGGGGCGAAGGCGGCGGATGAGTTATATGAGTGCAAGAGGTCGTTCTGCGTGGGTGACAAGACGGAGTTCTGTGGTGCTGGGTCGAGGTTGTTGGTTTATAGTATTCAGTCGGCCGGGACCACTATCCCTGCCGGTAGGACTGTAAAGAAGAGGAATGAGGGGATGGTGAAGGTGAAATTGCCCAAGCTAAGGAGGGATGATGAGCCCGAATATGAGCTGAACTGGGATGGTGAGGGAGGTGTGGGACAAGTGAAAAGAAGTGGGTCTAGGTGGAAGAGAGCTGAGAGGAGATGGGGACGTGGTCCTGGATGGTGATGACGATTCGTAGACGTTCTTTTCGTTTTCTCTTGATTTCCCCGTTATATACAGCCTTTGTTGTTTCTAGACATGTGAATAAGGTGTGCGCGGAAGGGTGTAATAGTTGATGGCTTGGAGGATAGTTAGAGCAAAGGCAGCATACGCATACACAATAATCTCCTAATCTAATCATCATCTCGTTGTAATTCGATGAAAGCTGCTTCCATGTTCATGCCTGGATGTGAAAATGATTGATCCCGAAGTGTTCATAGTTCATCAACGACATCAGATGCAATTCCGGGGTCCAGGGACTCGGACCATTTCAGGGGTAACATACCTATAACCCTAACCCGAACTCAATCCGCCAACGCCTGCAGCCAAGCATTGGCCCCGGTTCGAGGGCCCGCAGAGGCTCCCAAAAAAATTCCGGCGGGCGGCACAACGGGGACCGGCACCTCTCGAGCCTCGACGCGGGACCAGGACCTTGCGCTTGGAGAAGGAACCTCGCTGCCCTCTGTGACAGACCTTCGGCCCCGATTTCCCGCGTGCGCCGGACCTTCTCCTCAACCCACCAGCCCCGAACCGACGACAACCCCGTCGCCAATTCCGAAATCAGAGCGCCCGCCCGAACGCCGGTTTCTTTTTCCAGTAATTCACCATGGCCAGTCTCCGCGGGGTCTCGAGATCGGCTCGCGCCCTTCAACCTTTCTCTACTCAGTTCGCTATCCGAAGATGCGCCTCGACACAGGCCGGCTCCGGCGCCACTGCCCCCTCCTCCAAGAACATTCCCGACCTCGCCGAGCTTGAGACACGGTCGGCATTGGAGGCTCCCCTCCCCAGCGCAGAGGACAAGAAGGAATTCAGGCCATGGAAGCGCGCGGCCGACAGGAAGGCGAGGTTGCCTAGCAGCAGGTGTGTTTACATCTGCCTACCATTTACATATCTACCCGCCATACACAAACTTCACAAAGAATCGCAGCAAAGCTAACCTCACCATGGTTCACCCCAGATACCAATACCACCCCCCCAAGTACAACCGCGGTCCTCTCCATCCCATCCAATCCCCTCCCTCCTCCGACCCCATCGCCCGCGACTTCGTTCCCGGCCCCTTCAACATGCCCCGCCTCAAGGAAACCTTCCGCACCGTCATGGCCTCCGACCTCATGACGCTCACCTACATCCACACACCTCCGGGAACCCCCAAAAAGGAGCCCTCGGAGCGCCTGCGCGCCTGGGAAGGCGACTCGCCCTACTTCGCCAACCGTGCCCGCCGCGCGCCCCGCGGTGCTCCCGAGCTGCCCATTCGCGAGAGGGACATCACCTTCCGCAATATCCCCGAGATCAAAGAAATCACGGTATCCACCTTCGTGCCCTTGGGCCTCAAGAACCCGGATATGCTCATCGTGGCGCGCGCCGTGCTGCTGGCCATGACGGGGACGATGCCGGAGATGACGCGCTCGAAATCGAACGTGGTGCAGTGGCATCTGCAGGCGAACAAACCGGCGGGTTGCAAGACGACGATTTACGGAAACGCGGCGTGGGAGTTTTTGGATCGCATGGTGCATCTGGTCTTTCCCAGGATCAAGGACTGGAAGGGTATTCAGGGGAGTACGGGTGATGGAAGTGGTAATGTGCAGTTTGGTCTCAATCCGGAGGATGTGCAGCTTTTCCCGGAGGTGGAGTGTAATTACGATGTGAGTTTTTCTTGGGGGTGATGGGTGATGGGGAGGAGGGGGGAGGAAGGAGTGGAGCTGGAGTTGGAGATGGGGCTGGAGCTGAAGCTGGAACAAGGACAGGATGAGAGAAAGACTCGACTCCGGCTCTGGCTCTGGCTTTGACTTTGACTCTAGCTTTGACTCTGGCTCTGGCTCTGGCTCTGGCTCTACCCACCTCTTGGTTCTTTTTGGACTTGGCGACGACAGATTACTGACTTTCTACTCTCCTCTCTAGATGTACCCCGCCAAGATGATCCCCGGTTGCCACATCGCCATCAAGACGACAGCCACTTCCGATAGACAGGCCAAGCTTCTGCTCCAGTCCCTCGGCGTTCCTTTCTACAGCACCTAAGCGCCAAACGGGATGATGGTCTTGAGAGGTTGTTGAGTGAGGGACGAGGTCTAAGCGGAGGGATGATGATGAACAAGCATCTCGCATCATATCACGGTCATAGTTGGATGACGTTTGAGGAGAAGGAGTGTGTGAAACTTGTACAATACGAATACACCACCGCCACATAGGGATGATGTAGGGTATGTTGGGTGTATATACCATTTTGTAACAACATCACGAGAAGAAAGATCATAGACAATGTGGGAAGGATATGGGAAGAAAAAATACCACTGGGTCTGAGGGTTGAAGAAGAACAAAACAAAGCAAAATCACAGATACGTCAAGCTGAAAGGAGTGTCTGAACCAAGCTGTTCAAATTTCCGTCCACTGTTAACGGGCATCGTCAAAAGTGTATTTGCCCAAGTCTAAACCATACCATATATCCATATCCCCTTTCTAGAATAGCTTGCAGAACAGGTCAAGGTATCATGACAACGGAACCCATCATCCAGATCTCAAACGCAAAACCCCACAACGCCTTTACCAATGCCCAAATCAAACACATCTTCCACGCCCTTTTTCGTTCCATTTGGTCATCCCCAATCATAACATCCAAGTCTCTGCTCACTCATCCCCTTAAACAGGACAGCCTTAAGCAGCCTTAGCCTTACTCCTCAACCAATCAATAACCTCATCAACCTTATCCATATCCGCCGCATCCACCTTTGTGGTCCCGTTGCCAACCAAAACCTCATGACCGAGCTTATGCATCTCCTCAGCCGCGACATCCATAGCCGGCTGATAATTCCTCACGGCGCTGGACAGCGCATATGTAGCCTTGCGTCTAACCTTCTCCGTCTCGCCCTCCTTCATCGCCAGCGCCACCAGCTTAGGAACACCGCCCATAGCCAACAGCCTTTCCTGCGTCTTCTCATTATTCTGCACCGCGGTGCCGACGCACCAGGCCGCGAAAAACCTCATCTCCTCTTCCTCGTGCTCGAGCACCGACAGCAGGGGCGACCACAAGGAAAGCTTCTCAATCAGGTTCGCGTTGTCGAGGTTCTCGATCAGCTGCTCAAAGTTGTCGAACGCGATTAAGCGGTTCTCGAGCGTAACCTCGGGCGAGGGGTCGGTGATCACTTCGATGGCAGCTTTCATCAGGTCGGCCTCGGAGGGCCCGCCGAAGAGGGAGGCGAGGACTTCGGGGTCAATGGGGCGGGGCCCGGGAGCGGTGACTTCGGGGGCAGGAGAAGTCGCGACGGCGCCGGCGCCGGGGGTAGGGCCGTCGTTAGAGGAAGAGGTAGATGTGCCGTTAGGCCCGTGGGATTGGCCTGCTGCGGCAGCGGCTTGGGCTTCGATGGACCATTTAAGAAGTTGGTTGAGGTTCTTCTCCATTTTGGATGTGGTTTGGTGTGGTTGGTTGCAGGTGTGTGTGTTGGTTTAGACACTGGATAGTTCGGGTCTAATGGTTTGCGCCGAGACTTGTTCTGGTTGACACTTGGGAGTTTGGTTTGTTTGCTTTGTGGACTCGGTCGGTATTCGATACGAAGTAGCTGTTTCAAAGGTCCAATAGGGTCCTTGATGTTCGTGTGATGAGTGGATGGATATGGAGATGATGGCTTGATCAGTTACACTTTTGTTGATGTTGTTTGCGCCCCGCCAATGTACCTACAAATAGTATAAGAAGGATAAGAATTGGTTTGCGCAAGGCTGACTTATCGATAATGCCGATTGCTGTCCAATCCCATCTCGATTGTTCTTTGAGTTTCAGGAAAGTTCGGTCCAAAAGAGGCTTAGCGCCTTCCCCACGTGCTAACTGGCTGGCAATTTGGAAAAGGAATGAGACGTGGAGCCGCTTGCTTATGAGGATCTCTGGATTAAGGCAAGGCTGCTTCCGCTTAGGTTGACCTTCCGAAATCATGTCCCTAGAAAGGAATAACACTTCAGCTTCCAGAAGGGAATGAAACATCAAACGAACATGGGCATCATCAAATCTTCAGGGGGTGGAAATGGGAGATTCAGAATGAAGTCCAAGCTCCAGGCCCATATTCTTTCTTTAACAGCTTCCCTGAGCTGGAATCCAATGATCTGTGCACTGCCCCTCCACACCTTTCACAATTCAACGCACGATGAGCAAAGTGGGCAGCAGCTGCCCCACCTTGCCCCTCGGTCATTGTTGCTCCAGGTCCAACCGTCCTATTGCGGGGAGACAACTGACGACACTGACAGACAACGGAGCAGGCTGACACGACCTGAGTCGCCTGAATCATTACGGCATTTCAAAGTGGCAGTGACCGCTCTGCTTCGTTCCCGAGGATCGCATAAAGTGACAACGAAGGGTAAACTAGGAGGCTGGTGACTGGTTGGAGAAGGTCGCATTGGCCATGAGCATCCAACAGGACTGGTGTGTTTTTGAGAATGGCCCCCTTCACAGCCAAAGCTTTGATTGCCCGAGGAGTGCTCTGGTCCCGAGTGGTTCTTTTGGTGTTGGCTGCTGTCTCTGCCGTCCACGTAGGTATTCCAGCTTGTTGATGTCGCGAACGGAATCCCGCCCACGACAATGCTACTGCCTGTCATCGATACCCACCACGCTGGAACACATGCACTGATGGTTGAATGGACCACAGCCGCGTCATGTCCGAACCCGTTGCGGAACTCGTCGCTTCGCTTGGCGGCTGTTTCTCATAGATTTGTGTATAAATCGAGACAAAGACGCCAGGCCCGTGATATTGATGCTGATTTTAGATCACTGAAAAGGGGAATGGTGATCATCGTTGCCGGGAATGCCGCTCCAACGTCTGACAAGGCTGACATCTTAGAGTGCGATGCATACGCAAGTCACTCGCGCAGCGCAGGGAAGAATGGTCGGCGCCTAGGGAAAAGCCTAAATGTTCATATCAGGCTTCAAGAAAGGAGACGAGATGCCTGCTTGGCACAACAAGATGATGAACGGTGATGCGTATCTCGACCTCATGTTCTTTGTCGTTTGGGATGCAAAATTCCCGGATGCCTAATGGGGCATACGTCAGCTATACTTGGCCCAACGTGGACAGCGAAACCAAAGTTCCAATTCCAGGCTGTGAAGGTGTGGTGAATTGTGGGATGAAGTAGACGCCAATAAGTTGGTGGTGTAGGTGTCAAATGGTGTTGGACTGTGGCAATACCTCGTTCTCATCCCCAAAATGACACCGCTGGTGGAAGTCTCCGTACCGTATGGACCCGAGTGCATACCGTAGGCTATCTCCGTCAGATCCCGTACCGGGCGGCCATGGAGCCTTCAAAACACTCGGACCCCCGGGGCCATGGGGTTTTGCGATCCGGACCAGCTTCCAAGAGATCGTAATCAGCCAGGCTCCAACAGAAGAGACGGTAAAGAAGACATTGGATCTTCTGGAATTGCAAACGCGTTCTTCAGGAGGAGTATTAACAAGTAATGAACGGGGTGCGACAAGGTGGACAGCGACCAGGTACGACGGCAACAACGCAGGGGAGGACAACGACATTGAACCAGCCACGCTCCCACGCTTCAAGTTCATTCTCGCAATCGTCTACATACCTACTAGCTGCCCCGTCGAACAACGGCACGCAGCGGTGACGACCCCGGCCGGGCTGCAATACCTAGTGTAGACTTGAATCATCAATGGGCTGCCAGTTGCCAGAACATTGTCGAGACGTCGCCTCCGAGGTGCGGAAGCCTTCCCAAAGTGTGTTGGCGGCAGGAAGATCTCCTTGTCCTCCCAAAATTAGGCGGTGTCTCCTACCCACTTTACGGATCGCAGGCCACTCGGGAATCCACCTTGAGCCACCCCCGATCAAGCATGACACTGGGACTTTGACAACTTGTCCACCTAGAATAGACGCCAGACAGTAAGGGGGTGATGCGGCCAGTGATTTGGTGATGTTGAGTTAGTAGTTGGAGGTAAGAAAGTGAACAGCGAGGAGGGTGCTGTGCACGCATCGTGAGCCACGGGCAATAGTGCAGACAGGCAGCGCACCAGCTTGGCGAGGGAGCTTCCATTCGTCTGCTGGCTGGCTTCCGCTTGTCAGTGTCCAGTGCCAGTGAGAGCAGTGACTGGACATCGGTGTTGAGGTGTCCCTGCCCTGCCCGCCTTTCCTTCCATTCTCCTTCGCCGCCGCCGCCAAGTCCCATGCCGTGAGGTGACCAAGCCCAGCCAGTCCAACCAAGCCAACAGCCAGCCAGCACCTCAGTCCAAGTCCCCCCCAGTCCGCCATCCGTTCCCTCGCACCTGGCACCACAGCAATCCATCCCCTTACCTCCCCTACCTCTCCCCTCAATCCACCCGCCGCCTCGTACTCCCAAAGCTGACCTTAAATTCACCTCCCCTTTTCCAACTCCTCCGCCAACCGAACAACATCCAAATTTTTGCCCCAACAACGTCTCTACGTCCTTCGGCAACACCACTCTCAGCCAAATCACCATCGCTTCATCGATCCGGGAATCGTCGAGCGTATTTAATAACTCTTCTTTTGTACCTTTTGCTTAATCCGACACTTTTCGTCACCACCTAATCTATCACAATGGAGGGTACGTAACGCCAGCATGTCCACATTCCGGCCCAGTCCCCAGTCTGCCTGCGCCGGAGAGCTTGTCGCCGGCTCACCCGACTTCTGCATCATCTCCCTCGACTGTTTATCATGGACACAAGCTGACTGATGCATTCCCGCCAACAGAAGAAGTTGCCGCCCTCGTTATCGACAATGGGTAAGCTTTCCCCTCTTCCTCGCCTGCGCCTCACCGACTCCTAGGAGAAGCGGCATATTCAGCCCGCAATCGACGCCTCGCCGCCCCCCCCAAATAGCCAACTCTAGATGGCGAACATTCCGATGGACAAGAGCTAACAACCGCCCAGTTCGGGTATGTGCAAGGCCGGTTTCGCCGGTGATGACGCCCCCAGAGCTGTTTTCCGTAAGTGTTCCCACTATTCCCGCGAGGAGTAGCTCCTGCTTGAGACGAGCAACGTGTCAGCAGTCAGAGAGCTACTTCCACCCCCGCCAAGACCCAACGTCCAGCCATACTAACATGTCGCGATAGCTTCCATCGTCGGTCGTCCCCGTCATCATGGGTATGCATGCCATTTTCTCCCCAGCGTCCCGCGCGCGCAACACTGTAAGACGTTCGGAAAACTGACAACCATGCCAGTATCATGATCGGTATGGGCCAGAAGGACTCGTATGTCGGTGATGAGGCTCAGTCCAAGCGTGGTATCCTTACCCTCAGGTACCCCATCGAGCACGGTGTCGTTACCAACTGGGACGACATGGAGAAGATTTGGCATCACACCTTCTACAACGAGCTCCGTGTCGCCCCCGAGGAGCACCCCGTCCTCCTTACCGAGGCCCCTATCAACCCCAAGTCCAACCGTGAGAAGATGACACAGATCGTTTTCGAGACGTTCAACGCCCCCGCCTTCTACGTCTCCATCCAGGCCGTCCTTTCTCTCTACGCCTCCGGTCGTACCACTGGTATCGTCCTCGACTCCGGTGATGGTGTCACTCACGTTGTCCCCATCTATGAGGGTTTCGCCCTTCCCCACGCCATTGCCCGTGTTGACATGGCTGGCCGTGATCTTACCGACTACCTCATGAAGATCCTCGCTGAGCGTGGCTACACCTTCTCCACCACCGCCGAGCGCGAAATCGTTCGTGACATCAAGGAGAAGCTCTGCTACGTCGCTCTCGACTTTGAGCAGGAGATCCAGACCGCCGCCCAGAGCTCTTCTCTCGAAAAGTCCTACGAGCTTCCCGATGGTCAGGTCATCACCATCGGCAACGAGCGCTTCCGTGCCCCTGAGGCTCTCTTCCAGCCTTCCGTCCTCGGTCTCGAATCCGGCGGTATCCACGTCACCACTTTCAACTCCATCATGAAGTGCGATGTCGATGTCAGGAAGGATCTCTATGGCAACATTGTCATGGTAAGTCCCCGTTCGCTGTGGAGTTGGCAGTACAGGATAGGCCCGCTAACGTTTTCGTCACTAGTCTGGTGGTACCACCATGTACCCTGGTCTCTCCGACCGTATGCAGAAGGAGATCACTGCTCTTGCTCCTTCTTCCATGAAGGTCAAGATCATTGCTCCTCCCGAGCGCAAGTACTCCGTCTGGATCGGTGGTTCCATTCTCGCCTCGCTCTCGACCTTCCAGCAGATGTGGATCTCCAAGCAGGAGTACGACGAGAGCGGTCCCTCGATCGTGCACCGCAAGTGCTTCTAAAGTGGGTGCCCTTGAGAGGTCGTTGTTGCAGTTGGAAGCGGAGCGTCGTCGGCTTACACCTTGTATGTAGTTCAATAAATGGACAAATCCACGACTGTCACGAGCCAGCGCCAACTGGGGCCATAACACCCCTATCTGCGTCAAGTAGCATGTCTGCATTGCGCGTGTATTCTGCACAGGTCTCTCTTAGACGAAAAGTAGTGAGCGTGGTCAGAAGGGGGTTGGCGTCTCTTTTCTCTACTGGAAGACATAAATAATGGCCTCTTCTTTCTGTGTTCTGGGTGGGCGGCGACGGCTACGAATGCGTGGGATAGGCGCGATCAAGTATGCGGGCTTCTTGATCTTGCCAACACCCTTTCTCTATTTACTACACTTTTAGCAGCAAGTTTTAGTCACAACTGGGCAATTCGAGGTTATCGTGGATGAAAATATCATCAAAATTCAAACAGCGTTCTTTCTACTAGAACCACTTTCAGCTGCTTGTCCCTTGGCCATGAGATACCTAATAAGGATGATACAAGCCAAGGGCAAAAGGGGTCCTTGCTGACCGTCAAGGTACTAGATCCACTACAGTATCGAGATGCATGTGCTTATGGATTTCATGGAAGGAGAACCCCCATGGTAAGGCGGCGATACCGATCCAGGCGATCCTCACCGCTCTGGAACCGAGTAACGAGCAGCCCTTTGCATGATCGGACACGGTCTAGGGTGCAAACCAGTGGCAGAAACCAGATGGCTTCGATACTTTCCTTTATTTGCTACTAACACCCTGGGTATCCTCACTGCTTAGCGGCATCAGCGCTTCTTCCGCGCTTCTCAGCCTCTTCCCCCTTGTTAGCTTCTTCTTGTATCTCCTCTTCATGTCCCTCCACCTCTTCTCCCTCAGCGTCAGCCACTTCCCACTCTTCCCCTTCTTCCCCCTCTTCCACTTCTCTACCCTCTTCCCCGTCGACTAACTGCTCACCAGCACCAGCACCACCCTTGCCAGCCTTCTCCTCCTCCAACTTCTTATACTTCCTCCTCGCCTTCTTAGCTTTACTATCCGCCTTCTTCTTCTTGACGTTGCCCACGATTGCTACCCGCGACTTATCACCGTTGAGGTGGAAGTCTACTTTGGCGGCGAGGATCTCCCGAGCTAGCTTGCGGTTTTGGGTTCGTGAACGCGTCTCTTGGCATTTGATCACTATGTTGGTTGGGATGTGGCGGAGTTGGACGGCGGAGTTTGTTTTATTCTGGGAGGCGGGGAGGGGGGTTAGTAACTGGGGTTGAGGAGAGGAGTGGGTGGGAGATGGGAGATGGCACATGGGGGACTAGGAGGGAGAGGGGAAGAGATTGAAGGGAGTATGGCGAAAGGGAATCGAAGTGGCAGAGGGGAGAGGAGGGTGACGACTTACAATTTTTTGTCCACCAGGACCACTACCCTTGAGGTAAACCTCTTCCAACTCGTCCTCGGGCAATTTAGGACGCGGAGGCATTTGCCACGCTTTGAGCCATGATGCGGCAGTGGTGGTGAATGGTGCCGCCGCTGTTACTGTCCCGGGCCTGCCTGCTGCTGTAACGGCGACAATACACACTGGTGTTGCTATCACTGGTCGCCGCCCTGCTCCAGAGCCCAAAGCGAAGCCCGAGATAAAAGGTAGGTCGCCATATTTCAGGATTCGACCTAGGGCTGGCCCAATGCCAAAAGATACCGACGATAGGCGAAGCGGAAGTGTTGTCTTCATCATCCGGGGCCGAAGACTGTCACGACAGGGACGGGATCATTCATGATGAGGATGATGATGACGGAACGGAGCCACCGAGGTATCCTCGCATCCGGCTGGCAATTGCGTGGTTATTCGGCGGCCCGGCAACGGACGCGGTCACAGCGGCCAACGGAACGTTCGTTGATCGTTCGTCGTCACCGGCCAAAGTCGGTCGCATGTGCGTCGCGTCGTGTACGTACCGATCTGGTGGGGCTTCAGGTCTTAATGACCAATCATAAGGGGTCGATAAAGATTTTGCACGACGCTAATTTCAGGGGCTCAGCATTTCGAGCAAGGAAGGTGCGGATAGGCCGATGGTTCGCTCTGGGCTCTTTCTGATCGCTGGCAGCAGTTCCGGGGTTCCGTGGCAGGCACTTTGTGAAGCGAGAGGCATGCAACTGCACAAGTGTAGCGCAGGGCCGAAGCGGCGGATTTGTTGGATGCCGTCTCTTGAACGTTCGATCTGATCCTTTTGCATTGAACAACCTCCTCTGGATTCCTGACCTTGCCGCTTCCTTCTTTGCCATTCTTCCTGTGCGACTCTTCGTTTTCTTGCCTCTTGTTGACCTTGACCGGCTTTAATCATCAACCTAGCCTGGACTTTTTGTAATTCGTCTGTTATACCGCCTTTTCCAACCCATCGCATTGCGCGTTGCTCGTCGTCGTCGCAAATCCCAAACCGAACCTATCGAACTCCATTCCCTGGAACGATCGCAAACCCGCAAGGGTCCTTCTCGAACTCTCGATTCCCGCCTTTTCCGAGTAACATACACACACACACACATACACCAAGAGACCAAACGCCCATCATGGCTTCCTACCTTGAGGCCTTCAGCAAGTGGTTCAAGCTTAAGATTTACCAGCTTGAGGTTACCATGAGCGTGTACATCTTTACGCCTATTGAGAAGTTCATCTTTTGTACGTTTGCCTCTCCCGCCTCCCTTATCAGACTTACCTCTTGTGCCTCCCTCCTTTTGGTCTACTCCTCCTGACCATCCATCCTCCTTCCAAACCAATCACTAACCATCCTCCCTAAACAAAACAGACTCAGTCCTCTTCCTCCTCGTCTCCCTCACATTCATCGCCACCGTCCTCTACCTCCCGCACCACGTGCAATTCATCGCCCGCCGCGCCTGGTTCTACATGCACGGCGACGCCCAGGACTCGATCCTCGATGTTGTTTCCAACGCCGTTACTGTGACCAAGAGCGCGTTGCTGGGGTCGGAGAAGACTGTGGAAGCGCTGGGCAGGGCGGCGGATGCTACGGTTGGGATTGTTAGGGAACTCTAAATACCTATCGGCTGGGACATAAGGGAGACAGGGTCGTCAGTTCAGGCTGGTCAGTTGAGGAGGTGGTGCGCTTCTCGGTTGGTCAGCTCCCCGCTGGCTCAAGACGTGTCTGGGTGATGCTATCGGTGGGCAGTGTCGGAGGTGCCGATAATGGCAGGGGAAGAGGTTGAGTCACCTCGGGAACTCTGGGTCTTTCGGGTTCGCTACATCTCCGTTTCCTCTGGTATCGGAGAATTGGAGGGATCCGATATGCGAACGGGATGCCCACTCAACAAGCTTGAGTTGGACGTCAACACCATGGCTTCGTGCAACTCTCGACAACTCGACGGCCGATGGTGGAGTCGACAACCGGCCTTCCGTTGATTGCCACAAAGAAGGGCCGAAGCTTGTTCCAAATGGGCTTCTCAACGCTGCCTATCAAACAACTTCGATGGCGTATGCTTTAATGTTGTGGGAATGAGTTTGGGAGATCAACGCGGGAAGGTGGCAAGGGGTATCAGTCGGGTTATTTGGCGTTCAGGGTTGGAAAAGAAATATCACACATAATGAGGCTAGCTGATCAAGGTTGGGAGACGGCAAACGATAGATGAACAGCCATATACATTCTTGCATGGAAGGGCAAGACAGGACCACCCAGTTAAGGTTGTCATATAATAGCAGTACATGATCAATAATCTCTCCAAGCTCAGATCTTTGACGAGTACCATAGCTGTGGGCCTTTTACAAACACATAGTCAACGTCTTTTCAACATCCGGTGACAGCCAGCGTCCAGAGCCATATTAAAGACCTGTTCTGGCCGGGCAAGCAGACTTCATGTACCTCAAAGTCACTCGCCCATCATCTCTTATCTCGAACCAAGAACCAACATTGAACCATGGATTTTCTCTATCCTTCTTTTCCGTACCAAGTCCCTAAAGAGAAAACTCATATATCCTCAAAGACCCATCCTCACCAGCAATAGCCAGCTCCCTCGCTTGCTTCTTCTCACCCTCATCACTGTCATCCTCACCACCCTTCCTCACTCTCGGCCTCCAAGCAAGTTGCAGCACCGCCTTCGGCAACCACAACTGCTCCTCAACCTTATACGTCTCCGCCACACTGACCCCCGGGCTGCCATCCGTACTACTAGAGGTAACCTTGATCGCTAACACCGATAGCTTACCGCTTTCTGTGCCCACGGCTAGCAAGAAATTCTGAGCGCTTCCGTCCTCAGACGAAGAAGTAAGAGGCTCAGAAGCGAAATCTAGTGCCGTAACAGGTTGGTCCTCCGTCAGTGACAAACCCAAAGTAAACTCTTGTTCCTTCTTTTCCGTCTCTCCCTCTCCCTCTTTCTCCTGCTTGGGTGAAGTGTTCCTCCTCCTAACCCAAATCTTAACCGCTTTGTCACGGCCAGCTGTAGCGAATACATCTACCCCCTCAGATGACGAGGTCTTGCTCTTGGGTGCCCAAGCGCAATCCAGAATCATACGACTATGACCCTTGGGGTTAAGTTGCAGGAGGGTATACCCTGTGCTGGACTCGGGATCGCGCTTAAAGACGGCCCATTGGCGATCTTTGCCTACACTGAGCAGGTACGTGTTATCGGATGAGAAGCGCAGGCGGTGGATGGTGGAGGTGTGTGCTTTCAGCGGCGGACGCAGTTCGGTCCACTTGTCTGTTTCGAAGAGGCGAATGACGGCGTGGTTGAGGGAGGCGGCGCGGCAGGCTGAGGCTATGAGATGGGTTTCTTTCTCCCTTTTCTCTTCTGAAGGGTGGGAAACAGCCAAACAGGAAATTTCGTAACCGTGTCCGTAGAGCTTTTCTACTTCCGGCCACAAGGTGTGGCGACTGAGTGATTCCTCAAAAGGAGGATGGTCGATTTCCAACGCAGACTTGCGCACCATACTCGCTGGGTCGAGCATGTTTTCGCGATCTTGCATCGTCACGTCGCCACCGCGGCCACCGTCAGGGTTACCGCCAGCGGCGACGGAAGCGTCGGCGTCGTCGTCGATCACGTCGATGGCTTTGTTGGACAAGCCGAGCACGGGAATGTTGGCGGCGTCGGCGGGGAGGGAGTCAAATTCCGAGGAGGACAGGGCGGAAGAGCTGCCCGTTAGCCGGTTCAACATGCGGGCGACGGCTTTGGGCTCGGTGAAGACACGCATGAGCTTCTCGTCGGCGCCGGAGACGAAGGATGTCGAGGATAGGGAGTCGATGCAGTTGAGGTCGTAGCCGTGGATTTGGGGGCGGGCCATCTCGTGCCAGGTACGCTTGCTCGTGTTTTGCGACGGGCTGGGATTGGTGGCCCATTCGGCGTGGAGGCGGGTGGTTTGGTCGGAACTGGTAGACAAAAGATAGACGCCATTGCGAGACCATGAGATGCCCGTCACGGCGCGGGTATGGCCCGACACGGCAAGGTTTTGCTTCCAGACTTGGTCGTCGCTGTCCCAGTCCCACCGGCGCCAGCTGCCGGTTCGCCCGAGAGTGATGACGGTCGTGCCGGTGAGTGACCACATGCCGGTCCAGAAACCACCGATACTGCCGGTTGCGGTGGTGGCGCCCTTCTCGCGGCTGACCTCGCCGAGACGGGCAACGGTGATCCAGATACCCGACTCTGGATCGGACTCCCAGATCGAGAGCGAGTTGTCTGCTGAAGCCGAGAGAAGCTGGAGGGTGCCCTCGCCACTGTCGGAGGTGGTGGAGGTGAGAGAGCGGCACCAGCGCGCGGTGTAGATCCAGTCTTCGTGACCGAGGAGCAGAGCCTCGAACATGATGCAGTACTTGTTGGTAGCGGGATCAGCTCCTTCGACCTTGATCTTGTGGATCTTGTTAGCTGGGCCAGGAGTCAGGGCGGCGGCAGCAGCAGAGGCATCTGAGGCGGCCGAGGTGGGCACAGACAGGGCACTGCCTTGGTGAATACGCCATATCCTGATGTACTTGTCCTGGCTGGCTGAGGCGAGAAGAACGTCGCTTTCAGCTTCAGACTTTGGCTTTTCGCGGATGAAATCGAGAGATCGGATCCAGTTCTCGTGGCCTGGGAGGGTTGCTTGCGGGGTGAACTCGAATTGCGTGTTGTCGTCTGCTGTTGACGCAGTCAAGATCTGGATGATGTTTGTGGTTCCAGCAATAGCCAGAATGAGAGCAGTTCCCTCGTCGTTCAAGGGGCTCAAGGCAAGAGCCAAGGGGAAGTACTTTTTAGCAGTCTTGATGGTTTGAAGGAGCGTGACTGGGCCGGATGAGACATCCAAAGACCAGACCTTGACGGTAGAGTCTGCTGCGCCCGAGACGAAAATACGACGCTTGGTGCTGCCGACAGGTATCTTGAGGGCTGCGAGGTAGTTGATAGGGGCCGTGTGTTCCTGTATGATTTGGACACATGTTGCGACACCCGTCTCGCCGTCGACAGCCCAGACGCGAAGGCTTTGGTCGTCACCTCCGCTTACTAGGTAAGTTGACTTCTCATCCTGCAACCTTGGAAGGAACTTGACGGCCCGTACATGAGCTGTATGGCCACTCAAAATCTGGGAGATACCAATAGTGTTCTGGGACAAGTGTTAGCAAAAATCTCGGTTGGGGGAAAGTCAAGTTGTGGTCATACCGAAGGGTTCCAGAGGCAGACGTTGATATCTGCGCCAAATGCCACCAGCCCATTCTCCCCCCAGTCAGCGGCAGCGGCGTACCTGTTTGCGCCGGCCGACAGATAGCGAGTGTCAATCGCTGTTTCGGTCATGGTATTTTTCTTATCGATTTGACCCCGATTTCCAATCCACACTCACCCGCAAATAATGAGTGATGGGAGGGAAGTCGTGAATTGTAGTTAAAAGAAGTCGCTGTCAGAGGGGTCGTCATGATTCCATGGCTACAGGCTCCAAGCTTTTGGTTTTTTAGGGCCCCTTGCTTGCCTGAAGTGACTCCACTGCGATTGCTCGCTGGAGTTAATACAGCAGCCTGTTTCCCAGTTCATGCATTTATCTTCTAAACCCATGGTAGTTGCAGCAAACGTCCAATCAGAACCTACAAGTTTAGCTGTCGACTTCGCCCAACTATTCCTTTCTTGGACATCCATCATACAATTTACCCTGAATTCTTCAACTTGATCCGTACAACACCATAGACGTTCGCTTTGATCACCCTCGAAGCCCGACATATATCACCATGTCAGACCCTAAAGATCAAAAGGTCGACATTACCGTCGACTTCTCGTTAGTATTGCCTTCACACCAATGACCAAGGCACATGTCACTAACGCGCCACCTCCTCTCTCCAGTGGCGGCCTTGAGATTCTCTTTTCCAACCAGAAGCATCATGCTCTCTCAGTACCAGCCCAAGATTCCGAAGGCAAACCAGCCAACGTTGGCTTCCTCATCAAATACCTATGCCAGACGCTCATGACGGATCCCCGCGCGGATCTCTTTGTACTTGGTGATGAACTGTGAGTCTTGCTTTTCCGCTTTTCCCTTGGATACAGCACTTACTAACGGGCCTAAACCAAATAGCCGCCCAGGTATCTTGTGTCTAATCAATGAATGCGACTGGGAACTGGAAGAGGAAGATGCCTACGTACTTCAGCCAGGAGACAACATCCTTTTTATTTCCACGCTTCACGGTGGTTAGTGCGGCGCCGAGTGGTAGACGGCTGGGGGTTTTATAGACAGCGGCGCGATGATATTTACGGTTGGTACCCATCCCCTTTTGTTTCATTCATGATGATGACTGACCGTGACCAAAAGGCCCGCTTATACACAGCGACAAGCAGAACTTTGGGACATTGAAAATGTGGCTCCGTTGTGTTTCCTGGATCTGACGTGACGTTGAACCTTGTTTTTGTGGTCTGGGAATGAGGCGGCGAGGGACAGCGAACAAGGAAATACATGAATCTTCACAAACAAGCGAGACTACACAGTCCTCTACCACTGTCCAACTTGAAATGAACGCGGCGAGTTCATGCTGTCCGCGACACGACACAACCCTCCAGGCCGGATCGGGTCACAACGTCATTCACTACCGTAGATACTTCATCCGAACCGCACCTTCCCGAATTACGTGTGCAGAGCATAGGCCTCCAAGAGTGGTCGTCACTGGACCCGCCCATATAAGTGGCCTTTCCTGTACTGCTTACCGTCGGGGGCCGGGAGAGTCTAGCAGTAACGTCCACCTCAGGAGGTAGTTGGTATAGCGGTCAGTCCATCGCCGGCTATCAGAGAGAGCGTGGTTTCGACTCCGGATGGTGTGCTACTGGATTGCTTAACCCGACCCTTTTTATTTTTTTATTTATTTTTTTTTTTCCAGCAGTAACTTTATGCACGCAGCTTTTCGTTTCCACGTAACCAGGTAATTTCTTTCCATGTTTCGGCAGCGATGGCTCCAGGTTTACAGCCCCTCAGAATCCTGGCATTCTGGATCAGCGGTATCAGTTTGGAACGACTTGCAGGTACCCATTTGGAATTTGCGATATGCAATACGGTGTTCAAGTTGTTCTAGACCCTGCCAATGTGACCGGGAAAGTCATCTTTGACGCCCTCTGGGGACAATAATGGTTTACTTTTCCGAGAACAACCATGCCATCTTCAATGCAGGCAAAGAGAAGTTGATGCTGACGGCATACTCGAGTCTAGGTGCTTCTTCCCCTTTGCAATCATCTGGAACAAAGCTGCGGTGCTTCAACCTAGAAACAGGCACGTTCATACAGTCACTTCCGTCACTCATCCTTCCTACATTTCTCAAGACCTTTTTTCTTTCTTTTTTTTTTTTTTTTTTTTTTTTTTTTTTTTTTTTTTTACAATGTAGCCGCGATTACCCTTGACTTCCTCAATAGTTCCCGTCCGGATCTACAGACAGCACGTCCTGCGTTACTCACCGGCCACATTCGCCTCACTTTACCAGCCGGTCCGGCCCCCAATCTGACCCCCAACTCAGCCCGTCAGGGTCTGTCAAGGTCGGGTCAGGCCGAGCCGAGAAGGATGGTAGAGAGAAATATTGATCGGCCGTGGTGAAGACCAGGAAGCAAAACACCCCATGATATCTTCATGCCCAACCCAACAACGGGCCGACAGCGTCTCGTTTCGAACTAGACCGACGATGCGATGGTCGTCCTAATGTTATGTTCGGAATCCCAGTATACCAGTATCTAAGAGGTTGCATATACTGTTGATGGCCTGCAGCGAAATCGCTGTACAGTAATGCACCCCAAAAAATCACTAAGTCAGACAAGTTGTGAATGAGGCGCTGTAAATACAGGGCATGCGCGCTGAAAAGCCAGCCCTGAGTGCTTTCATACTGGTATAAACATGGGGTTTGATGCAGTATGAAAACGAAGAAAGCAGTAAGATCTCCAACGATTTCTGGCCTTCTGATTGGTCAAATGCAGGCCATTGGGGGAGTTGGGGGAAGTGCAGCGACTTGCAGATTTTTACTGGAAAGTAGCCGAACGTAAAAAGCAACGGCAGTATGCTGTTGCTTACTGTTCTTACTGCCATATAAAATTTCTTACTGTTACTGGCATACTGGGATTCCGAACATAAGATAGTGAGACTGGACACGAGGATATTCAATAAGCATCGACACCCAGGTACAGTTCTTCCAACACGGAGTACAATTCTCTCTAAACAAGCCGTGTATTGAAGAGAAGATCAAATGTCTTCATTTTCCCTTTAACCAAACCAGCCAGCCCAACCCATCGCGTCGTCATCTCATCGAGTCGGCTTTGGGCTAACATTTCCTCGGAGTACCACAACTCCGAAGCTGTAGAATCAAAATGAGGATGATTGACCAGAAACCGTTGAGCAAGAGGAGCTTCTCTATCGGCAACAACAACCGACAACCATGCTGCCCACGACAATAGCGTCGTCGCCGGGCAGCCTTTTCAGTCTCACTCCGGTGCCGATCCTCATGGCCGATGGGGTTTCAGACCGGGACGGACCGCTTAAGCAAACTCCGCTTAAGCAAACTCCGCTTCTTTTCTTTGTCGTACGTCTAATTCAAAGACTTGCAATTTCCCCAACGGCTCTCTTAAAGTGGCATTACAGTGTCTGTTTTATTCTTCAAAATTGCAAGACGGTATGTGGAAGGATTTGCATGCTGGGTCTGGGTGATTGGAGATGGACAAGTGTGAGTGTCAATGCGTGTTGGCGTATACATCCCATATCGATCACAGTCCTCATGTTAACACGTTGGCTACGGTTCTCCAAAACGATTCACTCAACTACTACCGTTCCCTGACAACTCAATGACCCCATCACATTTCTTTCGTAGGTAGCCATCCGCTCACGAATAACCAAGCCACTGTCACTATGCATTCCACACATGTCAAATTCACCTGACCTAACCTCATGGACATTTTTCAACTTTATGTTCACAGGTAGATCATCAAGTGATGACTCCATATCCCATTTCCATAAGTTCCAGACGCTAAAATCTGAAGTCCGAACCCTCTCAACACTCAAACAAAAACCCTGGTCTATTACCTGCCTCACCTTCCACCCAACAACTACAACCAAAAGTTGTTTGCATGTTTGCTTCAAGTCCACGGGTATAAACACTCCAAGTCCAAAGCCCTGAAGCCCCTTCGACCCCCTAAATAACCCCTTTACTATACCCCTATGTAGGCCCCCAACACGCACATCACCTACCTACCTGCCCTACTACATATGTAAGCCCGCATAAGCCGCCCGCTTAAACCGCCCAATCACAGGACCTAATCACCTGATCTAGACTCCTCTATCGAGATATCATGCACCTAGATCACAGATCACCCGATATACCGGGGGTGAGCCGGGGGACAACCGGCAGCAGGATGGGTAGCTGGGGGACCGGGGGCCGCAAAGGGAATGGGGCCGAACGGGGGAGTTTTACCAAGTCGAGTACCGTTACCGTTTGGACAAACGGTATTTGTTCGGTTGGTGACTAAACCCTCGATAGTCAACAATAGTAGGTAGATGAGTTAAACTAACTAGCTGAATCCATTCAGCTCATGCGTGGGTTTATGGGTTGTGTATCCTCCCATTGATAAAGAGAGGATAGATCATCGTCTAGGCACGCATATCAAATGCACGACTTCACTCCCTGTTGTTTCCAGCAGCCAAGATCCAGGCACCGGGATATTATTTTTGCTGTTAGTTCTAGATGGCTATTGCATTGCACTGTTTACACTACTGCGTACACGATATAGTACCTGCGTACGTCAGCTTCAGCTTCGGCCATGTTTTGTATACGTGAAACTTATGCGTGAAACTACAATGAAGCACAGTATGTACCTCATCAACCCAGCATAGTGTCTGGAAAGTTCAAAGACTAAGGCAAGGGACGGACGGCACTTACTCTCGTCCGAACGGAGAGAGCGGGGCCGGCAAATGAGTTCCGGAACAACGGGGCGTCGGGCGGAGTCGAAGGAGTCGGGCGGGGAGCCGGACTACACTAGTTCTAGTCGTCCGTTTGGAATGTCAACCAGTCGGGTTTCTTACATCAATGGTGAGAACTGAGAACAGTGTAAAGTGACTGAATGGGGCAGGAGGCTGTGTGGAGGCGAAGGATTGAAGTGGTGTCTGGGAGTCTGGGCAAGAGGGGAAATGTTCGATATCAAGATGTTTGCTTTTCGCTTCGTTCGTTCGCTCGTTTGGCCGTTTAACTGACAGAGAGTCAGTCCCGTTCATAACTTTCCACTGTGTTGGCGTGCTCACAGTTGGAATATCTCCTTGTCACTGTTACCTATCACTTACTTAGTAAATTGATAGAGATCTCCGTAACGCAGTTGAGTGATCGAAATGGATGCATGGGTGAATGATGTTGTTCGGAAAGCTTCGTTCGCTCGTTTGTTCGTTCGTTGGAACATTCGTGAGTTTCCCCGTTTTCAGCTCGCCCACACCCAGGCCGATTTGGCGAATGTCCAACTTGGCATTCGCAGGACACTAGCCCAGCGTACAAACTTAGTACACAGTATTGTAAAATCTAAGGCATGAAATGGTGGAAAAAGTGGAAAAATATCTGAGACATCAACTAGTAACTAAACTAGCATGTATTTTGTGCATATGTTGTATTGCTGGGAGGGTAGTTCATGTTTTCGTAAGAAGGCCTGTCTCTGCTTACATGTACATATGTACATATGTCGACGACTTGACAAGCTGAGAAAAGCAAAGAGATCAACCACTTGCATGTAACCAAGAGAGACATTATCCACTTGCCAGTACTCACAACTGCACCAACCACGAGGAACAACCGTCAAGCCAAGGAAAAACCCAACGAGACGGGAACTTTTCCTGGGGAAAAACCTGACAGTTTCTCCTTGCTTCTGATCTGGAATTCAAGGACTCCCCTGATTCAAGAATCAACCAAGTTCAATCAGTTAGTCCAACTTCACTATGGTTCAGTCTCGTGCAAGAACCCTGAAAACCGATTTGGCGAGATTTTTGAGAGAACTTACTGATATCTGATTCTAAATTCCTGCCGAACGATAGGGTCGGTGGTCGAGGCGATGGCGATTTGGATTCCTCTTTTGCCTTACTCGCAACACTCTCTCGACCTCTCGACACACTTCAATCGCTTTTTTTCTTCCTCTCACAAAGGATTTGATGGGTTCATGTTTGACATGTCTCACCTGCTCACTTTGCCGGCCGCACGGGACATGAAGTATGGACCTGCCGAGAACTGAGAAAAAAGGCAAAACCCCCAACGCCAACTTCTACGCCCACTTGTCCTCGCCTCGTTTTTGTTTCTCTTCGCTTTTTTTCTTGGGCCCAAATTGCCCCCCACTCACACACACACGTGGGGAATATGTTGTGCTTGGGCGGGAGTGGAGAGTGATGAGACTCCGAGATACTTCACACATGGAGTTGGAAATTTCATCTCAGTCTCCATTTAGGGTAACGGTGTTTTTGAAGATGAGACACTGCGCGGTGGCTTCGCTGTGTGTAAGTTTCGAATATAAACGAAAAAATGAAGCCCACTTGATAATTCGAGTCGCCTAGAAAACTCACCTACGTGCTTCCTGCTGCCTGCTTGCAATCAGTTCTCGTCCTGGCCATTGAATTCCATGTGATCCCGAAACGATGTGACAGCCGCCTGACTAGGGAGCAGACGAAGAGGCTACTGGTTCGTGTTGGGGTCGACTTTCCCGTTCCCGATAGTGTCATTCATCACCAATTTTACGCATCAGTATCACGCCTCATCAGGCCAGCGGGAAATGGACGCAGAAGGCAAGTTGTCCAAAGCGGTCAAAAGTCATTCAATCGCAACCCCCTCAAGAGAGAGTGGTCAATGGAGACCCTACGTGAGCTCACGACACGCCAATCTGGGAACAGTGGCTTGGAGTTTCCCGAGATTAGCCAGATCTCGTCATCCATAAACCCGGTCCGGGGTGTCCACTGTCCCTTGTCCCTCCCCATTCTTGTCTTTTCTTGCTTCTTTCATCTCATCTCCCACATCAGCCGGTCGCCACTTGGTTCAGACATCCACTTCCTATTTTTTGAGAGATTCGGCCCCGTGAAATAGGGGGGATTCGGAACATTCCAGCAAGACCAGGGTTTAGAATGGTTGTCGCCAAGCGGAGCGGACGCAAAGTGGATGGTTGGATGATATGAGATGAGATGAAAAGCGGCACGGGACGAGGATGGACGGGTGTCGCCATTTGGCAATACAACTTATATCCAGATTGTAGTATAATGGGAATGGGAATCGGTTATGGATGTGGGTATGGATGGTATGGATCTGCTGGAGATGGGGAAAAGAAACGAAGAGTGAAAATAAACAAGAATGACAAGACCGCTAATGTCGGGAGGAAGCGGAGAGGCACAAGAATAGAGAATCTTGTTTCAACGATGAGGCCTCACTCGAAGGGTCATCGACTGCCTGGCAGGTTCAGATTGGTCACTCGCCGTTTCTTGTTTCTTCCGGTGAAACTTGGTGGTGAATTTGGACTCGGAACTCGGAAGGAGGATACCGAACTTGGATCAAGGATGATCGTGAAATGGGATGGAATGACAGTAACCCTGTCTTCCCCGAGCTGTTCTTCACGTCAACCACTGACGACTCCTTCTTTCGACGAGTCCTAACTTTTACCGTCATCCCGCATGGCAAGATCACCTCAGCCATCAATATACCTGCAACTACCCGTTAGAGACTTCGCCGCGCTCCTTAACTGGAGTCCTGGCCCCCATAATATCACACAGATCCCCCCCCAACTGCGTACAATTCAATACTGGTTGGTTTATTAGTTTGGTTCTTCGGCCAAGGGCTGAGCTGGGGGGATTCGGAGCTCTTATTGGCCACCAAAGAGATAAATTGGCCTCCGTTTGAAGCGTTATGGGACACGGCCAGGGATGAAAACGCCACAGAAGCCTTTTGATGCCTCTATCCGTCTGCTCTCCAGGCCCTCAAGGCTGGAAGATATAAAAGAGCAATCCCCTACGACGGCACCCGTCCGCTCGAAATCCGAATACTTTTCCACTTTGACTGGCTCAAGTGTGGAGATGGGCGTTTTTTGTATCAAACTAACAAACAAACCAGGGTTAGATTGTACATTATCTTAATAGATCGAGACGATTTCCGAATGTCAGACCCCTTTTTGATTTTATGGATCAATCAATGGCTGGTCAGCCACGCGCCAGTAGTTCAGTTGAGGCGATAGGTTGCAAGAAAGGGGACCAGTCCCACAACCGACGAGCGACGAATCCGCGCTAGGAGAGCCCTCCTTCTTGATCTCTATCCGAACCTGACAATTTGAGTGGCTAGGAACTGAGTTGAAGAGGCAAAATATGTGAAACTTTTTAGATTCTCATTTTTTACTGGGTGATATGACTTCCGTCACTGCCGTAGAGATCATGGCGAGTGACAATATCGATATCAACACGAGAATGACCGACAAAGTTGGCACCGGTCCAGGCCCGGATTTTTCAGCTAGGTCGGCTAGAGTTTTGTTCTCGCGGTTACGGCGGCGAGATGGAAAAACCGCGCCCACAGGAAGAGACATTATAGACCCGGCCAACCAGCTTCGGAGGCCGCACGAGGCTGGTGGGAAGGCCATTGGCGTCAAGATGCAGGTACGGAGCTGCTCAGCCCCAACCATCTATCGACAATGGAAGCGTCCCATATACAATGCCGTATCTTTTGTTAAGAAAGATGCATGCAAGACCCCTTCGCGTTCGCCTCTCAACATCATCTTGGTCTCGGAGGTAGTGTAACGGGCTGTCGTGTCCAACTTATCGACCACGTACAACAGTGCACCGCACTACCGTGCAAGTAATGTGATCTCTCATGTGAGTGAGGGACACAGCCAAATCGCCCTGTATAGGCGCTCTCCTCCCAAAGCAGCACAATGGAGACGGGTGCGTACATCTGGATAACTTGACTTGGGAATGATGAGGTGATGGAGGCTGAAAGGCGCAGTCATACAACAGTACCCGTGCCTCCTTTCTACCCCCACATATGGCAGCTTGCCAGATTCGTGATCAGGCCTCATGAATGGGGAAAAAGGTTTGGGTAACAGCGCTTATGCAGGCGCGGGTGTAAACCGCTGTCAATGATGCCATGTAACCAGTCGCTGCCATTAGCGATTTTCATTGTCGCCATTTTGCCTGTCATTAATGGCTGGGAAAATTGACTGGATATCGTCCTCTTGGTTCAGATGTCTGATGGTGTTGTTGGATTCGCTCAACTTGCTCGTGTTCCGCTGGTAGTTCTTGCGAATACCAGAACGCGGAGGTGCGATTTGTACAATTGTCGTGGATGCGGAATTCCCGTCACAATCAGACTTTGCAGATGTCCCCCAACCAAGATCCGACGGCCTCGTCATTGCGGCCTATCGACGTGTGATTCGGAACGAGACATCGACATGGTCAATAGTCAGATTTGTCTGTTGGTATCAAGGTCGTTATCGTGGAGCGATTGTGTTCTTTTTCCACCGACTGGTTGCGATACGAATCCTTCTAAAGGCCGCACTTGGCGCCGTGAAGTTGAGAGGCGCAACCCTTCCTCGCTCATGGTTTTGGCTTCGCTCCGGGTCTTGCCCAGTTCGTCACCAGCCCGACCTATGTCGGCGTCATTGGAGCTCAGTTGGTTCCTGCACTAAAGGAGCTGATGTTGATTGTGAGAATCGAGGGCGACTTGATGCACTCCATACGTAATGCTCTGCCCAGCTTGTAGCAACACCATTGGTGCTGTCAAGATATTTCATCCACACTTCACACCGTCCGCCAGTAGAAATTGCCGAGTACAGGCACGCATTTCCGGCTCCGCGGTCATCGAGCGGCCCTCTCCCGTCGTCCCTTGCCTCGTGATGTCCCCATCCCGTGCCCTTGGGGGAGACCCATTCAACAATGGGAGCTGCTTGTCAGTACGTACAATGATTTGCTGCACTCTCAGCCTAGCGCTGAGGGTAATCTGGCTTGGCCCGATGTGATGCGATTTAATGTAATGGAGCGAACGTAGGATCCTACCCAAGCAAGCCACCTTCGTCGTGGGGGAAGCGCACGTACATGGACAAATCATGGGAGTGAAAGGTTGACAAATCTTCCAGGAAGTTGGGCAAATAGTGACTGAAATGGGATTTTTGGCGACTTTGTGATTTAGATAGGTACTGTAGCATTGGTTTTATGCATGCATCCGGAAAGGAGAGCCTGACTATTCCCTTCTGATGATGCTAGGCTGACCTTCGCAAACATCCGGGCTGCCGGGACAGGAGAGAAAATCGGAGCGGGGAAGTGATAACTGATATAGGCGGCAGTAGGTAGATCAGTCTCGATCTCCAGATCAGGAGGATGGCCCTCTCCATCGACGATTTCCGATCTGAGCGGCTGATGTGATTCGCTAAAGAAGCGATTCTCATCAGCTCATCTGCCAAGTGTGGAGGATTGTGTCGAATATTGTAAGGTGACTGACAGCTATCATGAACTTTTGCAATCCATGATTGGTGTTTGATGGTTTCGAAGCTCTTTCTTGAAGCGCCATCGTGTGGATCATTGTTGTGAAAGGGCAGCTCTCTCAGCTGCACAAAATCGATAATGCTGCTTGACATTCCTTCAATGACCAGTTGAACTAGTGGAAAACAGGCAATTCCCAGCAAGATTGTTTCGTACTCGGTCGGCTCAAAAGCAATCGCCACCTCTCAAGTAGGTAGAGTACTCAACACAAAGACCGCTTGAAACCGACAAGACAGTGTTTAAACGGATGCGGCACTGAGCTTGGCGAGCTTTGGTGGTGAGCCTGTCGTCCTGTAGCAAACCGAACGTCTATACGTGATTGAGGACTGACACCGCACCAAACAACCTCAGCCTGGAAACGCAGGTGTAGAATCTACACGTGTACCAGCCATTGACTCTCACGTCATCAACGTTTTCTAGACCCCAGATCGGCAATTAGTTGCTTGGTGGAGTATGTGTTACCGGCCGTTGCTTTCAGACTTGTCCGGTCCACTGGTCTGTGTTGAGAATAAGAAAGGTAGTCGATCTTTTCCCGTCAGCAAAGATGCCGCCTACAAGTAGGTACCAGCACAACCCCTCTACATGGGGTAATTGTGTAAAGCTCATATCCTTACACGTCGTGCTGCGACTAGCCTCGAGAGAGCTCGGGAGCCCAGCTCTCACTGTCCGCGATAGAGAGTTTTGGGCATCGCTCATCTATTGAGAAAAAGCCAATTGAAAATCAACGATAAAGGTTTTGGTTATCCAGCAGTGTAGAATGCCGGGTTTGCATAGCACGTGCAAAGCAAATCCAATTGCATTTTGGCCTAGCGGTATTGTGTGGACGAAGGATCCGGTGCCCTGGTGAATCGTGGTCCCTTTCATGCGCCGTCCCGTGCCGGATGCGCTGTGTAACCGGGCCGGAAGGGCCCTTCGGAGGCTACGAAAGGGTATTCATGATAGCTTAGTGTCTATCTGTCGTTGTAATGAAACAGAGGGCTCAAAGTCAGGCGTGATCCTCCGTATCATTTGTAGCGACTTCATGGTTCTTTTGATGACAGTCTTTGTTACTATATAGGACGCAACAAGACTAATGCAGACTGCCTGGCAAGTTAATAAGATAACCTGACCGCCTCTCAATGATTGCAGGCTGGGATAGGGCACCGGAGTATAGCCCTGAGAGACTAAAGCATCACAAACCGGACGTTCCTCCGTGATTTTTTGCTTGTCGTTTTATGGTTGCCTGTGAAGTGAAAGTCAACCCAAGCTGGGAAAGGCGGGATCGCCCATCAACCGGATCACTGGACCGAGAATCGACAGGGCTTGAATGACGACAAGGGTTGGAAGCGAGACGCGAGCAGCAGCCTATGCTTGAAATGGACAGTGGGCTTGAAGGGCTGGTCCGGGGTATTGACCCACCCTGTAACCTGGCTTATGGTCTCGTGATTGACGAGGTATTGTTTGTAGGAAAGGGGTTCTGAAAGGGCTCATGGAGGCCGTCTGCTCGCTGATAGGGGACGACGTTACAGTTTTTGCAAGTTGCCGAGCTAGGGGATGATCAATTTGCTTCCCCGGTGGTGGTACGGGTGATGCTCTTGGCTCCAGTCACGGACCGATACGCTAGGGAAGAAGTTCGTCCGACTCAAATGAAGGCCTTGCTCCCCAGACACGGAACAAGCAGCTTCCGGACGTTAGGGCAGCCGTTGGCAATAACAGTAAATAACCGTAGCAGCACTAACGTCCTCAATACGTAATTGACGGGTGAGCCAAAATAGAAATGGCGGTAGACATAGCTAGGACGAGATGTTCATCATTGTCCTCATCTGGACAGCAGCAGCGGAGGTTTTCATACGAGGTGTCATGAGCGAGGTTTGACCGAACCTCAACCTTGAATTCTCAAGCCATTGTATTGTCGTACTTGTCGCCGTACCTTGATGTGCCGCTGGAAGGCCACCGGTCCGCAAGGTGAATTGTCAGGCGCCGGGCCGGCGTCTACCATGGCCTCAAGAGTGCTCCAGCCTGCCAGGTGCCGGTCGGGGGCCAATTGGTCGGGCGTCCGTCACCGTACCAACGGAAGCAAACAAGCGTGAAAAGGCAAGAGTTGCGATTTGCTGGAAAAAACCGGCGATGGTAGGGTACGGGTGAACCACTGCAGCGGATCGATGGAAAGGGCGCCATGCACGACCTACCGCTGCAGGCTTGAGGCTCTCATAGGTTGAGGACGACCACGTACGTGCTACGTACCCAGATGACCAGATGGCGCTATGCTGCGTTGGGAGTAAATAGCTTGAGGACCAGAGGTACAACCAGGATCAATGTGCATTTTTACGTCCGGGGGCACTGGGCACTGGCGGAGCCAATAGGTCAAGGACTGTGTACACCGTACCAAGATCGTAGGCTGGGGGTAGGACGCCCTGTTATCCCAGTACCGAGCGTACATACAGCCCAGCCCTAGGAGCGAGAACGAGAGCGAGAAGAGGCTGTATGAATTCCCGTCGGGTCGTTTTACCATCTTCAGAACGAGGCGTTGCAAGACCCCAGCCGGAAGAGCATCTCGACGAGGGTAGGTGTCACTCTCAAGGGATGTTCCAGTTCATCCAGATCTGGTGTACAAGACTGCAGGATCGGTTTCTCCTCAGACAGCGGTACCGAATGGTAGTGCCGTGTTACCAGCAGCCCGCGCGGGCAGGGCGCCGTTGTTGACACACTGCGGGACGCTGACACCGACAGTGACACTGACATGTTGACAGCAGCGGGATAGCTGACACCGACACTCGCAGCGCTGTGTGTAAGAACTGACAAGTCATCCTCCTAGAACAGCGCCAAATTCCACCCTGAAACTGAAGGCTGAAGCGATCCATGGTGGATGCCCAAATGTCTCCGAGCTGCTGAGCGCTGCTGGACCTTTTTAGCGTATGGATCGACCGCGATATAGGGAACCCTGGAATCTCCATAGCACCAAGGATAGTGCAGTCTATGCACGTACTTGTCTGCTTGTCTCCACCATTGTGTGTCATCCCTCGTCAGCATCATATCAGAATGTCTCCTTCGAGCCCGGTCTAGACATGATATGTGACTGTATGTCGTAGCGAGGTCAACGGTGATATGCCCTGTCGTGACGTTGAGAGAAAAGTGCGGTGGAAACTCTGAAAATATGATGATACCCATGCTCTTTACGAGCAGATAGCCAGTTGTGGTAGCGGTAAGATGTTGTGCCGTGGAGGCCTGCAAGTAGTCCAGTTTGCAGAGCCTGGTAGAGAAGCGGTGCGACAAGTGATGATAGGTGGAAGTATGACAGACTGCTGCAGTGCTGTTGGGATCATTGTTTGCTTGTAGTTGTCAAGCTTTGACCAATTTGAAGCACCGTGTTTGCTGCCGTCGACTCTTGTCTGGCTGGTATTTTGAAGCTTGGATCAAGGGTTTGTGTCTTCGAAGCTGGACGTCAAGAGAGGAATGATGAACATCCGAGGTTGACAATCTCTGGGGTATATGCCATGGTGAAAATAATGGGCATCAGGACTCTCATGGATGTCATGATCGCGATTTCCACTTCACCAAACCCAGTTCCCAAGGTGGAAGGGTTGTGACTTCCAGGGTTGAGAATGGAAGTCGGAGTGGAAATGGAAGATTGCCAAGTGGGTTTGGTTCGCGAAAGGTCTCCGGGAGGGAAAGCTCCATCGAGTGTTTGGGCCAAAGTGCCAGCCAGGAGTGACGGGAGTGCGAATCGAAGTCGTTCCTTCTCATCCGCATAAAGTGGAGTGGTAGACTGTGGATCCCCGGATGCCTTCCGGAACAGCATGCCAAGCGCAGCTGAAGCCGGCGTTGCTTCCATGCGCCGGGGTCATTTTCGCCGATATTTGTACCCCCACGCGCACTAAAATCGACCTGTACCTTCAATGACTGCAGTCCTGGCGGTCAGGCGCGAGGCTCACGACAGCTGCCAGAAGCTTTGCCAGCCAGTCGACGACTCAAGCCAAGCTTCCTCCGCAAAATGACTGACGCTAAGGGAGCAGGCACAGTGCAGCGTGTACGCACTCGGAAATCCAGAAAAGTGGGACATGACGGAGGGTATCCGCTTTTCAGGTACCTCTGCGGGTAGCGTACGCGCGGGCAACTACCACTTCAACGCCATAGTGGATAGCCATAGATGAACGCAACTTCCGATTCTCGCCCACTAGGCCATGTGGACGACGAAAGAGGCAGGCACGAACAGTCTTTGGTTTGTCGAGATTTGCTTGCTCCAGTAGCTCACGCGTTGGTCCGGCTCAGTACCTTACCAACCGGCGGCAAGAACGTCGAGTTCAGACCCATCAACCCTCGACTCCTGCTCTTCCATAGTGTACCTTGGACTTCCGGCCCTTTTGCCCTCACAGCACTCCTCGGATTTGCGACAGCCTCAGGGCGAGAACCGCAGCCCTCGACGTAGAACGAGAGTTTACGAATTCAATTTCCTAGTGAAACGCGCAGGTATGCCGGGCTAAGCGACCAACCTGGAAGATAGCCGACCTTTATCGAGACTCAGGCGCCTGCACCGCCTGAACCGCACCAGGTGGCACCTCATAATTTTAGATATCGTGATGGGGACGCTTGGGAACCTGAAGTATCCGGAACCCAATCCCGCTATGATGGCCTGCACCAGAGGGCACCTGGGGCACTTCTTCTACTTTCACCTCAAGTCGCAACAGCTGTCGGTTCGCGTCGGTTGACCAAATACGGTCAGAGGTCCCTGTCGTTCTTACATCAGTCTCATAAGGCGCCATCAGACGATACCATGGAGGGAGGGAGGAAAGGCTGCAGCATAACCTCAGCCCCTGGCGACTGTATCCCCCTGTCTTCACACCCGGCAGCCTCGAGCTTCAAAAGCCAGATACCCTGATTTCATGTTCTTGACTAGGTATGACGGCTGTTGAAAGGTCTGCGTCTGGTCACCTAACTAAATCTACAAGGCGATGACCATATCCTCTGTCTTGTCAGCGAGCCTTTCAGCCTGGCTAACGGATGTTGACACCAGATCCCCGAGGCCTTTTCCAGACTGTTGAATCAAGGCTTTCCCAGTCGAAAACAGATCTAGGCAGGGATTCGCAAAGTGCAGCCTCACAGGCGTCAAGTAGGGATCGGCGCTTGGGTTCGCTTGATACCAGGGCGATCGGCATCTCTCAATCATTCAATGGGCCGGTTGAGTATCTTCCGCCTGACCCTGTCATATACCCTCGAGATAAGTACCTAGTATCATGGTACACACAACCTCGAGACACCGTGCCCACGCATACGCAAACGTTTGTGCGTACAATTCTCCATTTCCACGTGCAGTCACTGTCAAAAAGCATTAGGGCTAATGTGCGCTATTGTGAAGAGTGCCCGTTGAAAGTTTAAACTGATAATATAGCAAATTCCCAAGTTCTGAAGCCAAAGAGTTATTGGCCAACTTTGCTTACAGAGCTTGTGTGCAAGCGACCTCTCTGCCCTAAACTACACTTTCGAGGACGTCCAAAGCGAGGCGCGGGAGTTTGACAGGATGATTTCCCAGAGCCCGGGCTAGATCTCGTTACCTATCCCCAACGCCACTACAGTGCAGACGTCCCTACACTACAAGCTGGAGAAGGGACACCAAACCATGGGATTGGGGAACGCGGCTGTTCCGGGGCTGTGTATGAAGCCCTGGATGCGTATCATATTCCTTTCTTCGTTTATTCTATCGGATCACGGGTGTCCAACATTGGCCCTAGCGTCTAGACCTAACATTCGGTGGTGATATGTCCGCGGAGCGCTAACAATCTCACTGGCCTACTTGATAACATTATCAATCTGGCTCCAGACAGTGACGGTACAAGCGATAGATTATCGTCCTCGAGGATCTACACAGACCTGACAGAATACCACCACATTTTGAGGTCTGGATCATGATACTGATACCAAGCGGTGACAAGGACATAGTGATGGTGAGCAATTGGACGAATGCCTTCGTTCGTACAGCCGAAGCAAGACACAGTAGTGTTCCAAAAAGGAGGTGTGACAATAAGGGAAGTGCCGCGTGGGGAGCCCCAGTCAAACACGCACTTTGAGATATCAAATCCGACATCAACGCGGCATTGCGGGCGCGGTTGTGAAAATCATTGATGGAACGCCCGGCGGACACTCGATTATGATGTGTAGCGTTGCGTCCCATTTCTACCACCTGACGCACAGTTAACGCAGCAGAACAAGGTGGTAATGGCCGTGAATATTCCCCTCCGACTTCCGTACTCGCCCTGAGGTTGGAATGGGAGTTGGAATGGGAGTTTTCGCTGAAAGCCTCAAACTTTTGGCTCGGTGGGGAGTCGCTCACTGTTGCGTCTGTGGCGCATCACGGCCTGCAACTCTGCGACACTTTTCATCGACAACACCATCAAAAAGTTGAGGGTGACTTTTAATTCGCAAGAAACCTTGACTCAAGTCTTGTCTCTTCTCCAGAAAGGCTAGCGCATTCCCCTCCTTGGCACTAACAACCCTTGTCAACCTGCCAGTGTTGCTCCCACACCTGTTCTCACGCTTTTTTTGGTTGGACAGACAGCCGAATGCTCTTTTTCTTGGACAACTTCTCACCCAGAGTCCCTTCTGCTTCCGCCCCTATCCCCGACGTGCCTGCCCGTTCAAACGTCAACAGTCGGCGCGGCGGCAGGAGTGACCCGAGGTCGGACGGTACCAGCAGTGGAAGGAACCCAATGACCCGGCCATATCTGACGGGGCAAGAGGGGTGGCTTCCGGTGGGCTGCAACCTGGACGTCCTTTCCCGTCCAGGACACCCTCCTCGCTCTCGAGTTGACACACATCTCACAGCTCGTCGATTGTTTGTGGGAACCGAAACCTGAACCTTTGTTGTCGGTCGTGTTCGTTTTCCCAAAAATTGGCCCCAAAGGAGAAGGACGAAAACCAACATCGACGCTTGACGTGACAAGATGCAGAGCAATGCCACCACGACGGTTGAAAGTCCGGACTCTGCCATTTCGAGGTCAGCGCGCAGTAGCCAGCGCAAAGTTCAGCTCAGACTGATCAGCGTCCCGTCATTCTTGGGCAAGTACTTTGTAAGTACCTTGCTTTTCAGACACGCAGCTCCGTAAGCATCAACGGAAGCACAAACACCCCGTTTAAACACGTCAAGCTTCTAGTGTATGGATACACCACACTAGGCACCATTGACCGTGAGCAGTCCCAGTTACCGATTTGCTGGAATTTGATGGGCCTCGACGTACCTCGGCGCGCCGGTGGCAAGTGGAAAATGGTGTTGGTGCCATGGAGGTGAGATTTGATGCCGGATCGCCATCCATCACCGAGTCCACTGTTTGCCTTCGACGAATGTCCACTTCTCTCCCGATGGGAATCCAAAGTCAGGAACCCTCGGGATCTAACAATTCCCAGTAAATCATCTACCGCAACGTGATGGACATTTCCACTTCTGGTGGTCCTATATCTTTTTTTTCTCTTTACGTTGTATTCTCTTTCTTTCCTTCCCCCCTTGTCGCCGCTCGAATTTGTTCTCTTGGATGTTCTTCTGGGCCATTTCTCTGCTCCGCCTAGGCCCTGGCGTAACTGGCCCATCCCCCGCGCTTCCGTCATCCCGTTCTGACAGTCCGGACGTCCAATGCTAATGCATCAAACTGCGACTACGCAATATTGACGGGCTTGATAGTGCTGTAGCCTTCCTTCTTTCCTTTGTCTCCCCTCCGTGTCCGTTTCTACCCGTCACATCCTCGATGTTACCTACTGTTGACAGGCTGCAGTCTATCTGTCTGGCACATCTCTCTGTGCGTACAGGGCTTTGTGATTACTGTATCGACGCACTCGAGGGGGGCCACTGGCGGCTCCTGGAGCTTCTTGTCCTTTGGCCTGTATAACAGCACATATCCAGCGTTACCCAGCATATCCTTACAAGCATCGCCCAGGTACCTAGGGAGGTCAGCATCAAGTTCTTTCCAGACCTCGTTCTAGAGTGGTCTCACCCATACCTCTTTCAGGCCGGTGAAGTCTGGAGAAGCCGTTTCATGCCCGCCCGGCTAGAGGAAGTGGAACTAAGACCGGGGGTCCGCCTTACTTGGACGACAAGTGCATCATCATCATCATCTACTCCCAAACCTTGCTCGCATGTGCTGGATACCTGCTATAGCTGTTCACAAATGCAGTTCCCCCCATGTCGACACACGTCTTTGTATCCATGCAAGCTTGACCTTCCACCCATGACCAGCACCCCCCTATGGCTACGCTCCCTCTTCATCAATCCCCAGAGACCTGGTTACACAGTACCAAGTGCACGTACGGTATCTTAGTTGTATTCTGGGGGGCCTTGGAGGACCGGGGTCCCCGTTCGTCTGCTACGTCGAGTTAGCGGGCATGGTGGGGGTCTCGCGGGCTTCGATAGGACTAAGGCCAGGGCGGCAGCAGGAAGCCTGAGTGGGACTGGAATTATTGTTTCTGGGCTAGGCCCCGTCTCCTGCCTGCAAGCGCAAGTTATAGCTCCGGGCTGCTGCAAGTACCTCACCAGCTTTTACGCACCGTCTCCTCGCTCCCCGTACGGAGTGTGTGGGTAATGATATTGACAGACATCAACGTGCAGGGCAAGGTTGTTGTCAAGTACCACCCAGCTGGAGCTGTCCTCGAGGTACGTACAGTGTTCGGTCATGGTAGGTACATCCACTAGCTTTCCCGGGATTTGAACCCAAGGAGAGAGTCCCATCCGTTATGGAATCCTAAAGGGCCTGGACAATGAGTGAACAAGATCTCCCGGCCTGAAATGGCTTGCCCGTCGATTGGCCATGCCGGATGCAAGAACCCGGCCGCTGTCAGTCCACACTCATCTTGTATACACATACATCCCACATGTACGGCCCAAGTATTGATATACCCATCTTATCCCCCAAGATTCAACATGCACTGATCAGTCCCAGAAACTCGGGTCTCACTTGGCTTCACAAATATAACAGTCAGACTAATTCTGACTTGCAACATCGCTCCACTCACCTTGGCTTGTCTCACCTAGCCGTCTTTCATCTTCGCTCTTTTCCCCATACTACCACCCATCGACAGATATCCCACCGACAGAATGGCACTCACAGCTCAACCGTCGGCCCCCGCGGGCTGGGAACGTTGGCCCCAGCACCACTCCAACAACGACTATGTTATGATGGACGCCGATGTTATGCCTTACAACGCACGGCCTATGACCACAGCACCGATGCAACAACGGCCTTCCTTGGTTCCTCACTATATCCCAACGACATCTATGAGCACGGCTCCCATCAACAGCATCAGTGCCCCAGCACACTATCAGCCATCCGTTTCTTATGGTGGGGGATATCCGGCTTACCCGCTGCCTACGCCTACTGCCATGAGTTCTCAGTACAGGCATCAGCATTACCAGGAACGACCATCACTACATATGTTTACGCCTGAGCTTGAGGACACCAGGGGGCCGCATCATATCAGGGACGCGAGGCGGTACAGTGAAGAGAGCAGGAGCCCATCGGAGCGTAGCGATTCTCAGGCTTCTACGGCGGAGACGACCATCTCGAACCACTCGACCTGCTCGCGAACCATCACCCCCAATGCCCCGGTCAACGGAGCGCCTCAAGTCGAGTTTAGCACTGCGGTGGACAAGCTCATGAAAGTCATTCAGTCCAAGATGAAGGACGCAGACCCTGAGCAGAGCGGTGATGACAAGGACATCAAGGTTGAACAGGTATGATGGACCCTTCTTTCGGGACTGAGTGAGTCTAACATCTTCTTAGCAAGCAACCCCCGATGGCCAGGCAAAAATGCAGCCATCGGTCGATAAGCATAAGCGTAAGCGATATGAGTGCCAAATCGAGGGCTGCAATAAGAAGTTTTCCCAGAAGACGCACCGCGACACCCATGTTCGATCTCACACTGGAGATAGACCCTATGTTTGCCCTATTCCTGGCTGTGGTGGAAGATTCACACAGGCCGGTAACCTCAAGGTACGTTTCAGCCTGACTGTGGCTACGGTGCCAACAAAGTCTGACCAAGTCTTAGACACACAAACGTCGTCATACAGGAGAGAGACCCTACCGCTGCGAGGTATGCGACAAAGGTTTTGTGCAACGTGGAGATGTCAAGGCACACATGAAGACACATCTTGGCACAAAGGCCTTCCTCTGCAGACTCGATAACTGCCATAAGCAGTTTACTCAGCGGGGAAATCTGAAGGTGAGAAATACGTGGCTATTGTGTCTTTCTTAAGGCGGGAACTGACTCGGCTTGCTCGCAGTATCACCAAAACAAGTACCACAATGAGACCATCAAAGCTCTCGCCGCCAGATTTGACACCATTGAGGATTGGTCAACTATATCGAAGGAAGACATGGAGATCTTCAAGGACTTTGCCGAGGTTCACAAGAACAGCAACAAGGGCATCAAGGGCCGGGGAAAGCATCGCAAGGTGAAGTCTGTGCCTCAAAGCTCACCCACAAGCCCGGCCGGACACTCGCCGCTTCCCAACATCATGGCTTCTCAGTACCCTCTTCCTTCGGGTCCCGGACTTTCGCACCTTCTTCACACTCCTCATCCGCTCCACCCTCCCCTCCACCACCAGGGTCCTAGCCACTCGGCTATGTACGGAATGCCCCGACCGGGCCTCCACGGCCATTACGAAACATACGATCACCACGAAGTCGACACCGTGGCCAGCAGCCGCGGCTCGGTAGCAGAACCTATTTACCACCACCACGAGGAGCATCCCAGGGAGCTTGCTTTCGGCGACCGGATGTACTAATCATTATTTACCGAGATGACGATAACACTATGATTGTGTGGCGATGTACACGAAAGATGAGTCTGCATCGCTTTTCTGTTCACAACCTTTTCCTTATCTGTATATGACTCGCTCTTCCCTTTGTCGTTTCTTTTTATATCGCCAGGCCATCTCTCTTGTTTGATATCACTGTCCTCGGAGTTCTTGCGTGTTTTTCCTAGGCGGTTCGCATGATCATAAAATTTTACAGGGTTGGGGGGGGAAGGGGGTTGGTGGCAAGCGGCATCTGAATTGGTATTTGCATCCGTGGTTTGTTGCATAGGGATACTAGTCCCTCGTTGCCTTGTGGCAACCTTGCATATCTTTTACAAGAAGGAGTTCCGGAGCGATGAGGCGGCACGCGCCGCGGCGGTGGGAGCATGACACAAACACAAAAGGAAAGATATGTGTATACAAGCATGGATGTCTTATATTCGCCGGTGGATGATCGGTCATCTATGGGAGGTAGGATGACCGCGCCGGCCGGTTTGACTGGTTGCAAAAAAAAGAAAGATACCAATGGGTAGATTTTGATTGTGCGAAAGCGAAGCGAAAAGCAGTCCTTTGCTAGGAGGATTGGGTAACTTTTGTTGCCTGTTGTTTTACGTATATATACCAAAAGGATAGCAGGGCGCTTGGTAGGGAGATTTAGCTCGTCTTTTTTTGTTAGCTTATGGCTTATTGTGGATTTTGTCCGCAATGAATAAGTAATCTTTGGGAATCAACTGTCTTCGTCCTGATTATCTTGAAGTGAAGGCATATTATACACATGGCTGTGTCGAAGGGACCGTAGTGAAGTCGGTCTCCCTTCGAGGTCCTTAGGTTTCGTCACATACACGACGCCGAAGGTGGTCAGCAACCCTCCTTGCCTTGCACTTATCACGACTCTAGAAAATGTTTCACCATTCCATCAGATGCATAAACCAGGGGTCAAGGTGTTTGAACGACAGCCAAATGCAGTTTCCTCAACAACTACTCCCAAGCATCGAACTGTCAACTGATGAGCGGCCCACCGCATCGCCGCCTTGATCAACCAGCGTAGTCCGAAGAAGCACACAATACTACCAGAATTTCCTCATGTGATCGAATGAAATCACTCATGAAAGTCATCGGAAATGTAAGCCTATCATTCATTCGCAGATTTTCTCCTACGACCCTGTTCTTGTAAGCAAAGAACAAAGGAGGTACGCCAAGGCCTCCACCATATATGAGGTTAATAAGATTAAGATCTAGATGCTCTCTTAGCAACGAAAAGATGGACTGGTAGCTCAGGGGTAGAGCGTTCGGCTGCAGTCCGAACGGTCACGCGTTCAACTCGCGTTCAGTCCTCTTCTCTTTTTTGTATTTTTTTGCCTTTTTGTTGATGTGTACAGGGTACCCTAGCCTTTCTAGATCTTTTTTATTTTTGGCCAGCTCCTTCGTGTATCTTGGCTTGGGTTCGTTTATTTATCCGCGTGAGGTTTTGGTATATGGCTGCCAACATGCGATGCAAAAGTGTGACGAACGGTAGTCTGATCTGCCTAAGTGGGATAGCTGAAGGTAATAACTATTAGTGCTGTTCGGTGAAGCCAAAAGGTTCACAACAAGTATGATCGTGATACTGGTCTCGGTGATAATGATCAATTGACTACTGTCGAACTATCTGACAATCTGAGTTCTCCAGTCGTCCCTTTATACCTCCTCGCCCTACTGCGAGATATCTGTCTCCGGATGTTCACGCGGTCGTGAACCCCTATAGAATGTGTGATGGCTCACTCTGGTGTTGGCTCACCGTGAGCCCTACTCACCGTGAGCCTGGCTCACTGCGAGCCTGTACGTTAGTAAGCACCTACATACGCCCTTCTGGCCCGTGCTTTGACCTCCCGGGTGTTATACTGGTTATCACCAGTGAGTGATCGGGTCCCGACGGCTTTGGGCGACCCTGGTGTCGCTTAAGTTCGTAACAAAAAGCTTATTATAATATGCGTTTCCTTTCGTCAGCGCTAAGGTAAATGAAAGTCCTCGTTGCTTCTGGGTTTATTTAGTGTCTTAAAGTACTCGTTAGGTCTTTAAAACCGACCGTCTGACTAGCAAGACCTGATGAGTAATTATAGCCTATGTATACTTAACACAATTGTTTAGAGCGGCTAGGCAAGCTGGCCTCACCCTTCCTAAGGCAATGATAGGCTGGATCCTAAAATGGAAGTATAAAGAAGTAAAAATGCAAATGGAAATATAAATTAGAACTGCGACGTTTGTAAAGAATATTGGAACGCGAGATATAGGGAAATACGAAAAGGGAAACGGGAACGCGAAAGGGGAACAAATATATATACTAATATCAAAACCGCGAAACTCAGTTAGGCCTAACAAATTATTTTGCGAGCGAAAAGTACACTTTCAGGCCGTGCGTTATGATTTGGGTAGTGCATACAGGGTTTTGTACGTGTTCCGCCTGCGAAAAGCACTAATACCCTAACCGAACTTTTTAGCACGAACTTTGCTGTAGGAAGAGAGAGATTAAAGGCGTGTTTGGTTGTACATTAGTATGTTCCCAGTTTAAGATTTTGTATGTAGGACGTACTAACGTACTACTGCGATTTTTTGTATTCGGCTCAAAAACCTTATTTTTTATACACACCCTGCAACTACCTACAACCACCTGCACTTACCCCAAATCCTCGATTTAACCAATTAGAAGGCCAGAATCTTCGAAATCCTTAACCGTAGGCCTAGGCTTAAGGCCCAGGCTTAAGGCTCAAGCTCAACCCCTTATAAATATAGGGGATAGCCGTCACAAAGACGGGCAACCTAAATCAATGAGACTATTCCCAATTGAAATCTACTTTTACTATTGAAGTAACGATAAGGATGGCGATGATAAGAAGGATGGCGATGATAAGAAGGATGGTGATGATAAGAATGGAAGGATGGTGATGATAAGAAAGATGGCGATGATGATGAAAAGGATGGTGAAGGAGGAAGAAAGAGGAGGAATGAATGAATGAATGAATGAATTTTTCGACTACGTTCTACTAATACTAGATAATAAGTCGTGCCCGCGACGACGGCTGAGCATAGGTATATTAATGCGGGAAAAAAAGCCTCCTTGGCTAGGCTCTAGCGTGGCCGTGGGCTGAAAAACCCTAATCCTTCCTGTGGTATTTGGTTTCCACTCTTACTCCAGGCCTCTTGACCCTAGGAGGCTCCGCACTTCCTCGTACGGCAGCGGTTTATCGTCTGGGTCAGGGGTCTCTGCGCGGACTATCCTTATCCCTTGATAGCCTCCTCCTTGTAGTACCTGGATGTATGTGTATCCTTCATCCTTAAGGGCTTGTGTTCTTGTAAGGAACGTTGCGTAGCTAGTTCTAAATGCCTTTGGCGTATTTTCGGCCGCATATAAGTTATGGTATATAACTAGTGAGCAGATATAGAAGTGCCCTTTCTCTTGGGGCGCTTTGTATATGTAATATCGGAACGTCTTAGGAGGGTGGTTAAAACGGTCGTGGTAGGAGTGGAAGTCCTAGTGGCCGGTCGTTTCCCCTATCTATCTCGCAAGGTATTTACGAGGTAGCTCGAGGTAGGGGTTATTATCTTTATACTATAGCTAGTCTATAAGGTATTGTAGCTTATTAGTAGCCTAGTATAACTCTAAGTCGGATTTGGGCGGTAGGTGCTATAGTTTAGGGCAGCGTGTTTGTCTTTTAGTACTGGAGGCAAGCTAGTTACGGAGAGCCGGCAGCTGGGGGAGGTAGATTTTGTCCGGAGCTTCCTTTGGAGGGGGTTGTGTGTCCGCGAGCGCGTGTAGTTTAGACTACCCTCGTAGGGGGGGACGTTTTAGTCTTTGAGTTAACGGGTAATTACCTAGGAGCGTATAAAGTCTGGCTGCCGTTCTCGCTACCTCCTTTCTAATAATTTCTAGCGGGGCTATACTAGCTAGCCAAAAGGGGACTATTGCTTTGGGGTGTAGTAGCTACCCCCCCCAACTTCGGTCTTGGAATAGCCTCGTGTTTGGCGATGGTGGAGTATGGAATCCTAGTTCGGAGCTATGGAAGGAGGCTACTAAAACGGCTCGCATGTATATAAGACTCCTCTTGCCTCTGTGAACAAGAAGAACAGGCCGGACGACAAGGACAACAAGATCTCACGGACAAGAAAAGACAACACAAACAAGACATCTTTTTTTCGTCAGAAACCTTTGAGCACAGTTTTTAATCATCAAGCTAAATCGTTACGTTTATGAAAAACATTCGTCTTTGATCCTACGTCCTCGTACATACCCTCATTTTGTTCCCCTTTCTCTGGTTATAGGGAGAAACTTGTCGTTATGCCCGTATTTGTTAAGGCGCGGAGTACGTTACGATAAAGAGGTGCGTACTAATGAATGACCAAATCTAATTTTGATGAAAGAGAGAAAGCCATGGTACAGGTTGCGGACTCTCCGAGTCCTTATAAGCGTTCTAGCCTTGGGATAGACTTGCCCAAAGTTTGACTGGCAAGTTAGACTTGCCAAGTCTAAGACTTGGAAGTCTCGGGCTTTGGACTTGGGACTTGGTAAGTCTCCATGGGCTCGCGCTGAGTCCCACGGGACTCTGGCTTACTACATACGTTCTGATACTCTAATAGTATTCCTCATCTTGCTTACTTAGTCCTATTCTAAAGTCTTCCTGTCGTCGAGCATTACACTTCGGCTACGCGCTTACGGCCTCCTAGTCTTGACTGCAGCTTTTTTGGGTATATTGTGTGTGTTGTGGTTGTTGTGTTCTGCTCCTCGTTACTAGGATTGAGCTTCTTAAGTTTAGGAGAACTCGAACGGGGTATTACTTATTATTATAAAACAAAGTCATTCGTACGATTAGTCGAGGCCCTAATTAAAGTTCTAGGTAGGGTTTCTTTCGTAGGCCATCTAGTTCATCGTCGAAGTCATCGATGTTCAACCTCTTCAAGGAGCAAACGACGGGGTTGACCGAGCTAGCACTAAAGTGAGGCCGTAGTGATCTATATAGTACTTTATAGCGGCTATTTAAAAATCCGAGTCAAAGTCGTTATCTATATCTATAGTTTGCATAGCTCTAGTCATTGCGTTTGTTTTGGCTTTCTTAAACTGGGCCTCGTTATCTTCGAGGTCCTCAGCTCCCTCTTCTTTGAGGTCGTCACTCTTGCGTTTCTTGGTTGAGATGGCGGCCGTTCTTGGTTGTTCTTTGGGTTGGGGCAGATCTTTACCGTTGTTGTCCTTCTTCGCGAAACATTCTATAGTGTAGTGGTTGTCACGCCCGCATCGCCAGCAAGAAACTTGGTCCTTCTTATATTGATCGATATCCGCCTAATCGATTCCTTTTAAGGCCTCGCGGACGCTATTCTATTTCTTGTTCTTAACTAGCCTATTAGGTTTTCTTAAGGATTGGTTTCGGTCGGAGCGTGATTCTTTGTGGGATTGTTGGCCCGATTTCGAGTGCTCCGTCCTAGACGTGGGTGCGCTTTTTCCCTGTCCTTGATATCCTGGAGCGCGAATCATATTTTCGTAGATTCGTCCGGCTTTTCGAACGGCGCTAATGAACTTATTGTCCGTTTTGGGTACTCCCCCTCGAGTAGAATAAATTAGCTCTATAATCTTGGAGGGTAGAATTTAAGCGATTTGATTTTGGAAGGTAGTGCTAGCTTATTTGACGGTTTCGTTTAAGTCCAACAGTTCGGTAAGGTATTTGGCAATGTCTCCTTCGTACTTAAGCTCCCGCATTTTTCTGGAGTTGCGGTGTCGTTTAGAAGGGTCCCGGAATCGTTCGGCCAGAACGTTAGAATATCCCTTCTAGGTATCCTCGACTCCTATAGACTGGATCTGACGGGCTCGTAAGTCGTGCTATTTTTGAGCTTTGTCGGTAAGCATCGATCCGAGTTAGTTGATTTTGTAACCGTCGGTTGGGAAGTTGGCGGCATACGCGTAGAAGTACGCGTTAATCTTGGCCTACTAAGGTCGGAAGGTATCGAGCTTTTTGCTATTGTAGGTCGAGGGTTTATTGAGGTAGATGGGCGTTGTTTAGATAGTGGGGTATCCTAGGTTTTAGAAGAAGTAGTCGGCTTGGTGCCGGGTAGGATCTTCGGCCGGCCCGCTAATACGACGGGGTAGACTGGGGGGCCCTGGGGGTTTTTGATTTCCTGCGGATTATTTAAGGGGAATAGTACTATATGACGAACGGCAGTCTAATCTGCCTAAGTAGGATAGCTGAAGGTAAAGACTATCAATACTATTCGGTGAAGCCAAAAGGTTCACAACAAGTATGGTAGCGTTATACGTGTCTCGGTAATAAAGATCAATTAACTACTATCGAACTATCTGACAATCTGAGTTCTCCAGTCGTCCCTTTATACTACATACTCTAGATGTTTCTTCGTAACGTGGTAAGCCCAGCTCACCACTATAGCCATAGCTTGCTCCTGTTGTCGTAAGCCTAGCTCGACTAGTGAGCCCCGGCTCGACTAGTAAGCCCGGCTCGACTGGCGAGCCTGTGCCGGCCACGAGCTTCCCCTGCCATGGTTACATTGCCCAGCCTTCGCGTGGCTATTGTGTACCGGTGGCTTGGTTGACCCGTATCCTTGATTATTAGTTCGTAATACGATACCTCCCCTCCCTAGCCGACGTCCTCGACGGCTTGTTAGTTAGCCTCTAGGTTTTCTCCATTCTTATATTCTATCTGCCCATCATTACTCCTAAATACAGTAAGTTTCTTGTCACCTCATCCTCCCTTCCTACCATCATGTCGTCTCGTATCGAGAAACGCCCTTCTAAAGCGACTGCGAAGCGGCAGTCTTTGCTAACCCGTATTGAACAGTTCGGGTTCCCTAGCAATCCTTACCATCGTTATTCTCAACGTTCCCTAAAGTACAAACGACTTCCTAACGGTAGGAAGTGTAGCGAGTGCGTTCGTTACGGACGTCCTTGTGTAAGCATAAATACCGACGCCGAATATATATCTTCCTTGTCCTAACGTCTTCTTCTTTACTAACCCTTGTTTTTAGTAACGCGCGTTCTAGAAGAGAGGGCTCGTATAGCCCAAACAAAGGCGGAGGTCTTGAAGAACATTCAAGAGTTGGCTGCTCAGTTGAGCCGTTTGGAACAAGAGCAAGAGCGCTTGTCCGCGAAAAGTCGAAAGCTGACGGAGCTCAATATAGCGGAGTTGGAAGTGTTAGAAGCCGAGGAACGAGCGGAGGAGCAGGCTAGGGCGCGGACTGGGGAACAAGCCAGTGCGCCGGCTGGGGGACAGGCGACGGGGGTCGCTACCTCTTCCGCCCCTACACCTGCGTTCGACTAGTCCTTATTAGACGTAGCCGCTCTACCCGATTCGTAGCTACGTAGTCCTTCGCCCCTAGTCGATCCGGGTTCCTCCGATAGAATTCCTCCAACCTCTCAGGGCAACTCAAATTCTTAAGTAGTTCCCAAGTATTATCCTCGGGACCGAATCCTTCCCATTTAATAAGGTATTCCAATTCTCCCTTTTCTATTCTTAAATCCAAGATTTGCTCCACATCCCATTCTTCTTTCTCGTCCTCAATACTGGTGCATGTGTTGACTCGTGCGTTCTTAGGTACTGGCTCCAGTAGTGCGACGTGGAATGAGTATAATCTTAGTTTCATAGTATCAGGAATATCCAATTAATATACCACATCAAAAATTTTCTTCTTAATTTTGAAAGGTCCTACTCGTCGATCGTCAAGTTTCTTACTAAATCTCTTTGTCCTGAGGTTTCTGGTCGACAAAAGGACTTTATCTCCCTCTGTAACGAACGGCAGTCTGATCTGCCTAAGTGGGATAGCTGAAGGTAAAGACTATCAGTGCTATTCGGTGAAGCCAAAAGGTTCACAACAAGTATGGTAGCGTTATACGTGTCTCGGTAATAAAAATCAATTGACTACTATCGAACTATCTTACTAGTTGGTTCCCTAAGTACCTTCTTATATTTCTGCCATTGACTAGGACCCGAGTATCCTTAGACTCTTAATATTATCCTGGCTCACTTAGAGAGTTTGGCTCACTTTGTGAGCTGGCTTACCGTGTAGCCCTGGCTTACGACGTGAGCCCTCTTAGCTTGTGAGCCCTCTTAGCTTGTGAGCCCTCTTAGCTTATGAGCCCTCTTAGCTTGTGAGCCCTCTTAGCTTGTAAGCCCTCTTAGCTTGTAAGCCCTCTTAGCTTGTGAGCCCTCTTAGCTTGTGAGCCTTCTAGTCTTCTATCTTACTAGCCTCTATAGTTACATGGCCCCGCCTCTGTGTGTCCTGGTGACTTGGTTGGCCCGTGCCACTCGCTCAAGTTCGTAACACCCTCCTTAAAGCGAGGTCCCTCGAGCCTTTTCAGGTTGAAATACCGGCTCATCTTTTGTCGGACGTACTCCAGCTCTTCCTTAAGTTTCTTATGCAACATATGCAGTTTTCCGGCCTTGACTAAGGCCCTAGGAACGTTCGTATCTGGTCCTTCCAAAAGTTCTGGTTCATACCCGTAGTTCGCGAAGAAAGGTGAAACTTTCGTAGTCTCCGTGGGAGAGGTATTATATACCAATTGCGCCGTAGGCAGTAGTTCTACCCAGTCGCTTTGTTCGAAGTTGACATAGTTCCTCAAGTATTGCTCCACGATTTGGTTAATCCTTTCTATCTGTCCGTCGGTCTGCGGGTGATGTACTATTGACATTTTGCTCTTAGTACCGAGCTTGGTCATCAATACTTACCAGAACTTAGATGCGAACTTAGTATCCCTATCTATAATCCATTCCTTCGGCCAACCGTGTACCGAAGTAACGTTCCGATAAATCACATCTACAAGTTACTCCGCTAACTATATTTCCTTATAGAGTAGGAAGTAACTCCACTTAGTCAGCCTGTCCACTACTACTAGGATACTATTGTAAATAACTCCTATCGCGGTGTCTATAGACAATAGTAACTTAGTAATAAAGTCTATAGTTACCGAACTCCACAGCCTTTCTACGACTTCCAAAGGTTCTAAAAATCCGTATAGCTTGTATCTTGCAACCCTAGTTCTGCTACATTGCTCGCAAGCCTGCAATATTCGAACCACCGTATTTTTTATCTTAGGAAAGTCGTAGTGTTGCCGTATCCGTGCTATAGTTTTCGTAATACCTATATGTCCTCCTATTTTAGAAGTATAGATATCCGTAACGAGGTCTTCTCGTTGTTCCGGCCATACGTAAGCCTTGTCGTTATACCATAGTTTATCGTTCTAAAGGTTAACTCCTTCTTCTTAGTTGTCTTCCCATCGTTGCCTATCTTCGGGGGTAACGATAGTAGCCTAGTACCTCAAGGCTTGGTTCTTAGCCCTATAGATGGCGCAGCACTCTACCCATTCCTATAAGGGGTGCGTAAGCGATCCATCTGGTTGTTCCTAGAACAAGGGTGCAGAAGCTTCTGCTACATCTTTCACATAGTCCGGCTGACAACTTAAAGCATCGGCTCGGGCGTTCTCTGAACCCTTCTTATAGTTGATCCTAAAGTTGAACTCCGATAAGAACTCTACCCATCGTGTCTGGCGGCCGTTAAGCACCTTCGTAGTCGTAAAGTACCGGAGATTGTTGTGGTCAGTGTAGACTTGTACTTCATGCGTGGTTCCACTGAGGTATGGTCTCCATTCTTGAAACGCTTCAATGATGGCTAGGAGTTCCTTGTCATGGATGGGATAGTTGCGTCGGGGTCCTTCTAGCTTTTTGGAAAAGAAAGCTATAGGATGTAGTTTCCCTTGGTCATCGCGTTGTCCCAATTGTCCTCCGATGGCGTAGTCCGACGCGTCGGTCTCAACTTCAAAGGGTTTGTTTGGGTTAGGAAGTTTCAGCACCGGATCTGCGGTAACTACATCGCAGATAGCCTTAAAGGCTTCCTATTCTTCCTTTCCCCATATAAAAACAGCCTCCTTCTTAGTAAGCTCGTACAGTGGCCTAGCAAGCTTCCCATAATCGCGTATAAACATACGATAGAAATTAGTAAATCCTAAGAACCCGCGAACATCAGTCGCATTCTTAAGCTTAGGCCAATTTCGTACAGCTTCCACTTTGCTTAGTTCCATCCTGACCTCATTCTCCGAGATTAGATATCTAAGAAATACGGTTTCCTTCATATGGAATTCACTCTTTTCTATGTTGACTAAAAGGTTCTATTGGTATAGTACGTCCAGCACTTTCTTCACGTGTTCCTTATACTCCGCAAGAGTCTTAGAGTAAATAAGGATATTATCTAGGTAACAAATGGCGAATTTGTCGAGGTAGGGTCGAATCACGTGATCGATGACAGATTGGAATTGTTTGCTGCAATACCCTAACTAGCCTATAATGATAGTACTAGTATAGGGACGCTACAGTGAACTATGCACTTGTAGCTAAGCGGAGCGGAAGCGGTGGTACGACAGCA
>MU859129.1:0-150491 GCA_033297205.1 Pseudoneurospora amorphoporcata | reverse complement strand
GGCGACAGGACGATTAAGATCTGGGATGCGGCGTCGGGGAGCTGCCTCCAAACATTAGAAGGCCATAGCGATCTAGTTGGCTCAGTGGCATTTTCGCCCGATGGCCAGCGGCTCGCATCCGGTTCGGGCGACAGGACGATTAAGATCTGGGATGCGGCGTCGGGGAGCTGCCTCCAAACATTAGAAGGCCATAGCGATCTAGTTGGCTCAGTGGCATTTTCACCCGATGGCCAGCGGCTCGCATCCGGTTCGGGCGACAGGACGATTAAAATCTGGGATATAGCGTCGGGGAGCTGCCTCCAAACATTAGAAGGCCATAGCAATTTAATTAGCTCAGTAGCATTTTCGCCCGATGGCCAGCGGCTCGCATCCGGTTCGGGCGACAGGACGATTAAAATCTGGGATATAGCGTCGGGGAGTTGCCTCCAAACATTAGAAGGCCATAGCGATTTAGTTAGCTCAGTGGCATTTTCACCCGATGGCCAGCAGCTCGCATTCGGTTCAGGCGACAAGGCGATTAAGATTTGGAACTTGGACCTTTTTTATAAGGATTAGAGCTAGCTGAAGGAAGCCGAGTCTTAACATGCGCTCGAAGGTGTGAAGAACGTGGTTGTCACGGGACTAGCCCGTGCCTTGTCGCGACATGACACGGCACGCGCAACCGCACGTGATCCTGGCTGGCCATGGTGCACTTGCACACATATCTAGCCCGGCCCTTACACGCTCTCTTGCTCTCTTCGTACAACCACATCTATCTTACATAACCCCTAACATCGTTGTCGCCCGTGATAGTGGTCGATACTGGGGCGCATGATGGACACCCCGATTATTTTGATAATGACGAATCAGAGTCTTCCAGCGACAATGACTCAGTCCTTGTGACGGCGTTCACCTTGAAGCCTTGTCTCTTGAGTTGTCATCACAGTTTATATAGTACTGTATCCCACCACCTGAGCCATGTTCCTGCAAAAGGGTACAAATAACCAAGGCTAAAACGGTCCGGGTTCGAACCCTGGATTGGAAAAACTCGGAAGTTTTTCGGGTTCCCACTATATAGGTTCCTCCGTTTCCTCAAATGAGAGCTCCTTAGACCACGCGTTCGGTCGGCCCCGTGGGGGTCGAGGTTCGGGACAAACCTCTCAATGTGAGGGGGGAATGTGACGGCGTTCACCTTGAAGACTTGTCTCTTGAGTTGTCGTCACAACTATATAGCATTGCATCCGTAAATCGTCTCATCACACGAACCAGACGTAAGCCGTTGGCCATCAGGAGAGAATGCGACCGAGAGAAATGGCCTTCTAATGTTTGAGAGGCAGCTCCCTAACGCCGCGTTCTAGATCTTGATCATGTGATCGCCCGCCCGGATGCCAGCCGCTGGCCATCAGGCGAGAATGCCACCGAGTAAACGGACCCGCTATGGCCTTCTAAGGTCTGGAGGCAGTTCCCCGACGCCAGATCCCAGATCTTAATCGTTTTATCGTTCGAACCGGACGCAAGTCGCTGGCCATCAGGCGAAAATGCGACTGAATAAACGTAACTGCTATGGCCTTCTAATGTTTGGAGACAGCTCCCTGATGCCGCGTCCCAGATCTTAATAGTCCTGTCGTCCGAACCTGATGCGAGCCGCTGGCCATCGGGCGAAAATGCAATTGAGCGAACGTAATCGCTATGGCCTTTTAATGTCTGGAGGCAGCTTCCCGACGCGAGCCGGGGGGCAGACCTAGAGGCGGCAGCGGGGATATCTCCGTGGCCGCGGTATGAGGCGGCTTGGGGAGCGTTGTCGAAGTCGCCGCCCTGCGCGTTGACCTCGGCGCCTTTGTCCAGCAAGAGTTGTACATTTCCGCCGTGGCCAGTAGTTTCGGTATTGGATTCCCGATCTGTGGACAGGGTAATATTTTTAGCGAGATCTCTCCTCTTACCTTGGATCAATGCCCATATTATGGGATCACCCAAATCCGAGTCGTCTCCCAGATTTCTGGGCGGACCATCATTAGCATCGGTGATGAATCCCCACTCGAAGCTCCTTCGGTGTTCCTTCGGTGTCCGATTCCATTCATCCATGATATCGGCCGTGACAAACTCGATAGATGGGTCTTTGTACCAGAGGATTGGCTCTTTTTCTGTGAAAGCTGGAGGAACGAAGAACGACAAGGGACCCTGGTTCGTTTCGCCCATTCGCGGCCCAGCCCTGACGGACCTGGAGCCTTGAAGGGCAAGATACTTCTTAAATCCGCCAAAGCGTGCGTAGGGGTCCAATGACGCTTGCCCGGGGCTATGGCTGAACAAGATGGGATCGTTTTCGAGTTCTTGGAAAACTGGTATGACGTGTTTGTCGGGATCATTTCTGACTGTGCTTCTGGTCTTGGACGTAGCAGAGCTGCCTGTTTCGCCGTCGGAGCTCTCGGACGTCTCGTCTTCATACGCCGGCAATGATTTCAACGCGAGAGACCGTAGGTGGCCGATGATATGATCCAGGGAGTCAGTAGCATCGCTTGTACCGCAGATAGGACACAGCTTAAACATGGGTTCGATCGGTCTGCCATTCCTCTTGGCAAGCACCTGAAGCTGCGGCTCAGTGAAAGAAGAGTGAGCTTCTCTCATATGGCTTAGGTACTCCCCCTCCGTCGGGAAGACGAGTACGCCGTGTGACTTGGAGTTGCAGCGCCAACGCAAGGTGTGCTCGCGCATGTGCCGTCGCCAGTCGTCGCTATGGCTGAATAACTCATCTGGCTGGTCGCAGTCGTCAAATAAGCATACATACGGGTCGAGATCGTTCGTAACATGAGCCCTATATAAACGTCCTGTCAGCATTTGCTCTAAGGTATGTAAGAATTCCTGCTCGAGTTGCGAAAGAGAGCCGCTGACGTACTTCCATCTCTTGTCGTCACTGATCGAAATGCAAGGTAAAGCGTAGAGGCAAAACGGACAAATGACCTCGTTCACCGCCTGAAGGCACTTGTCCCATTCTAACTTCAACGCGTTTTGGATTTTGGTCATTAATTTCTGAATATTGGGGTCCTGCGTAGGGGCATTTCCAGACTTGCGATCCGTTACAGGATGGCCGAGAAGAATTTTCCACAACTGATCTTTGCTATACGGGGGAAAATCGGTATCTTTCATGTACTGTTCCCTGGCTTGCTTTTTCCACACTTTATGCCTTTGCCTAACGCGGCCGAGGGGGGCGGGTGGGAAGATGAGCCCCTCATGATTTCCTAGGGCAACCGTCTTCGTAGCCGAAACTACAGACGGGGCGGCAGCCTTTTTGTAGCTTTCGGCGGCCAAGGTTGTAGCACTAGGCGCGGCGGACTGTATGATGCTTGGAAGCGGCGCCGGGCTCTGCGCTGGGCTGTCTTCTCTAAAGTCTTTTGGCACCTCTAGCGTAGTAAGAACCTGTTGCTGAGACGTAACTGGGGCTGCCTCAATCTTGGGCTCGGGTGCCGTCTTCGTCGTCCTGATAGGGGCTTTCCCGTAACGAGACCTCCTGTATAATATCCTCTTCCGCCGGAGGACCATCGAGGAGGCGAGGCGCTGAGAGAGGTCGTCCGAAATTTCAGGGAATCGTCCACGAATATAGTGTTCATAAACCGCCTGAAGCAAAGGCTCTGCATTGTTTCCGTCATCGTCCCGAATGCAGTATGATTTTGCTGCTTCGAGGTTCCGTGATTTCTTACTGGCCCGTTGAATAGTGTTGGATAGGCGGTAGAGCAGGGTTATGTCGGTAGCTAAAGAGCGAATGGACGTATCGAGTTCCTCCTGCGTGGTACTCGAGCCGTCCTCTGGGATCTTGTTTTGCGCATCGATGATGTCCCTTAGGATAGACAGAACTTCTCAGTATTAGCATCGTTAAGAAACCTAGCCCAAGGTTGAAAAGAAGCTAAACCTCTGCGTTTCTAGATCACTGATAGGACTTACCATTCTGCATGCTGTTAGAGACGGACTCAAGGAGAGTTGTCACTGCATCGTGAACCTCTGGTGCCTCTCTCAAGCGGTGATCCATGGAAGCTCGGCCAGCGGCAAAGACGCCGATGCTCGATGTCCAAATGGAAAACCTAGCGAGTTGGTCCTCAACCAAAGCAGTCTTCTGTGGATGGAGAGAGGCTGGCAAGGTAAAACATTGCTGGAAGAGGCGGAGAACCAACCCGGCCCACTCGGCCACTGTCTTCTGCGACTGCGTTGTTGCCATTTTTGTCACCTGCCGCTATACAGCAGTAACACGACCCGACATGTGGAGAGATTGTGAGTTGAAAACCTCGCCAATTTTATGCTTTGTTTTGGAACTCAGGGCTTTGTCCGTCCATTTTTCCACCTCTCGACAGACGCACAGAGACGAACTCGAGACGGCGCGTATTTCGGCTAAGCAATATGAACCACGTACTCCACCAATATCTATTGGCCGGAGACTTTTCCCCGCATTGCCGCGATTGCCTAGCGGTGTGTACAGCCTTAAATGGCTGGCACTCTGGCAACGAGGCTCCAACTTCCATAAAACACAGTTAAGTCCCTTGTCCACCAACAGACCTGATTATCGGGGTACCTTGCACAACACAGACAAGGCAGGCAGGCAGTCTAAAGCAAAACACGGACTAGAATAAGCAGCTTTCAAAGAGCCAGGCCAGCATGACATCAGCACCACAAACCAGTACCAAAGGGGGGGAGGGGGCGGGCTTGGCGTTCGCAACAGCGGAATCGGTCTGGCTGATCGCTAAGCTCCTGAAGGACGGGGAGACGGACAAGGAACTTAATAAGTTCTATGGCGACCTGAAGGTTTACTGTGTCCTCATCCAATACCATATCAACCGCGTCGGGTCTCTGCTGGGTCCGGATAACGAGCTCATCGTCCGGTTATTGGAAATATTCGAATCGCTCATCGCCGCCGGTACGACAACATACTTGGACATAACACATAGATACCCACGCCAGCGCGCTCTTAACCGTGAGTGGACCGTCCTGGAACATCAAAGCGCAGATGACAAACTCAAGTTTGCGGAGTGCTGCTTAAACGTTAAGGGATCTTCCAGACAGACCGCACTGCAAGCCCCCGATGCGTTCTTTCAGTGGGAACGAGACATTACTACCGAGTACCCTGACTCGTCGGTAGACGAGCGTCCGCGGTCCAAACGCAGGACCGAGCCATCATACGCCGTCTGGAGTGCAGCCCAAACAGCCTTCAAGGCGCTGGCGGGCTCGGCTAAGTGTCAGTGCCCGACAACGCATGAGCTGGGTGTGAGGCTCTGTCTCGGTACATACCGGGCGCCGGAACACGACGACAAGAACGACTTTGATATGTTCCTTGCGTTCGATAAATACTGCCAGGAGACCCGTATTCGTACCGTCCAAGACAACATGGTGCGATTTGTAGTGAGCAGCGAGGAGATGCCGGCAAGGAAAAAGAGGAAACTGAATTCCAAGCCCATCGTGGTCAGGGAATTGTGCGAGCAGTTGGAAAAGATGATGTCGAAGATGCCCGCGTACCGTTTTGAGTTGGAGGTCAAAGGGGGCCAGCTTTTTAAACTTGAATCTGAGCCGAGCAGGTCAGGGATTGACAAGAAGCGGCCTCCGGTATCTCTGCAACACTTCATCAAGGACGGCTCTCGGTCATTGACGGGAAGGATCAAACTCATTCTAGCAGTACTACTAAGCTATGCAGTCCTCCACCTGCACGGCACTTCTTGGCTTCAGTCCGCGTGGGACTCCTCTCAGGTGCTGTTCTTCCAAACCGAGCCGGGCAAGATCTCCATCCGGCCATTTATCCAGGCCCAACTGAGCAATGCACATCTCGATGCAGATGAGGGAGGACCAAAGGAGACCATTGCTCTCGACGACCAGGATGGCGTGGACCCAGACGACATTGAACACCCGGTCCCGGGTTTGGTTACCCTAGCCGCGATGTTAATGGAGCTATATTCTGCTACTCCAGTGGAGGATATCGCACATCAATACAAACTTGAGCTTTCGGAGGGCACAGAAAACCGCGTACGATACCTTAATACGGCCGTGATATTCGATCGATACAAACACGAGATTCCGCAAAACACCCAATTCCACCACGCCATAGAAAAGTGCCTGGATCCTGACATATGGCAAGACGAATCGGGACAGAAGTTGGACAACCAGACGCTGAGAGTCACAATATATCAAGAGGTTGTCCGGCGGCTTGAGGATGAGTTGTGCGACGCGTTCAAGTACATCACCATCGACAAGCTCGACGAGATCGCTGAGTCAGGGGTTGTTGACAGCTGGGAACAGACCGTCCAGAGCTCGAACCTGATACAGATGGTGAGCTCTGGTTCTCCTCTGTCAGGAAAAGGCCAACATGTTACGCCAGCGTCTGAGTACAACGCCGCCAAATTCTACGATGACGAGAAAGATTCCGAAGCCCACTCCCCCGCAGAGTATGTCGTTCTGGCGCCCCGTTTTTCTTTCCCTTTTCCTAAACATTTTTCGCTAGTCTTTTCACCTACTACTTTCTTTTCCATCGACCGTGCACCGCACACGAAAAGCCCGTTTCTAACAAAAAGTCTAGAATTAATAGCTACTTGATCTGGAAAACCAGATATGAACAGGTCTACAGAAAGTACATCGATCCCTACCTGAAGGGCCCTCCAAAGTCGCCGGTCAAGATTGCGGTGCTCGACTCAGGCATTGATGACACGCACCCCCGACTCAATACGGGCCAGATTAAACTCAGACGTAACTGGACAAGCAAAAGGGAAGCGGCCATCGATAGGGACGGCCACGGAACCTTCATCGCAAGTCTTATTGTGGATTACGCCCCTGACGCGGAACTATACATCGCGAAGATTGCAGAAAAGGATCTGTGTTCTCCTTCGATTATTGCGGAGGTATGATGTTTCTCTCAATCCTATCTAAGACGTAGTTCTACTAACACTAACACACATGTGGCAGGCTATAAAAACCGCCGTGGATGACTGGCACGTCGACATCATCTCCATGTCCTTCGGGTATCCAACGAACCAAGTGGCTGGCTACGAAGATCTAGAAGCTGCGCTTCTTCATGCGCATTCCAAGAGCGTCCTAATGTTTGCGGCTGCCTCGAACAGCGGTGCAAACCAAGACCGCGCCTATCCCGCACGCGACCGCCATGTTATATGTGTTCACTCAACCGATGCGAATGGAAACCGTTCAAGGTTCAACCCCACGGCGCTCGTTCGCTATGACAATATAGCCACTGTAGGCGAAGCCATCCAGTCTGCCTGGCCGGCGGCGCTCTGCGACATGAAAGTCAACCCTGAGTATATCCAGACCAAATCCGGCACCTCCTATGCGACGCCGATTGCAGTGGGCATTGCTGCGTTCCTGCTACAATATGCGAGGATCCATCTGACAGAAGTGGCGCATATACTAAAGCGTCAGTCAAAGATGAACGACGTTCTCGTTATGATCGCCGAAAAGAGCGAGCGTTCTATTAGCCGGGATGGCTACGACTACATTGCCCTGAGCCTCTTCCCAGATAACCTCTTTGGAAAGGATAAGCAGCATATAGACTCCACATTGAGACAGTTGTTAAAGAGCTAAGGAGGAAATCTCCACCACACTTTAGTTATAAGGTAGCCGGCTCAAAATAGAGGCAAGCAGAATAGTAGCAAGAGAATCGTAAATAAAATCCGAACCATCCCATACAAAGAATTTTACTCTTCTCCATTATCCTCCTCCATCGCCGCCCTTGGAATCGCGCAGGCAACCTTAGCATCACCCTCTATTAAAACATCCTCATCAAACCCCTCATCCCCCGCCTTCGGCTCCTCCCAGCTCTCCACTACAACCTCCGGTAATCTCTCCTCCACGCTCTCCCGCCTTCGTTCCAGCATCGCCCCCTTATTGTAATCCTCCCACTCATCCACCACTCCAGTCTTCCTCACCACCCGCACCTTACACACCCGAAACGCTAACACAAAATCACTGCTCCCGCCAAACGCCGTACCCCGTTTCGTCTCCGTCTTGCCCTCTACCCCAGGCTGAACGCTGACCGGCACCGCGCCGCTGCTCCATACCGTGCTGTCCATGGCGACGGCCGCAGTACCACCGTACGAGCGGAGAATATGTGACTTAGCTTGCGCACCGTGGACGGTTTTGAGACCAGTGATAATGTAGACGGGCTTGCGGTACCGGGACCGGTTGAGGTAGCGGCGGACGGGGTCCGCGGAGACGCATTTTTGGAGGTAGGATTGTTGAGGGATGAATTGGGTTGTTTGGACGCGCTGAAATATGTAGAGGTCGTCGGTGCTGGGGGTTTTACTAAGTATATAATAAGAGATGCTACGAGCGTAGGTGCTAGGCGGAATGGTTCGTACGTACCTTCGCTCCCACTGGGCGCCAACATCAACGCTAACGCCAAGGATGGTTAGAAAGGTGGTTAGGATCGAGAACTTTCCTTCCCTGAGCTTCTCCTTGGAGTATTCGACTTCGGTCTTCTCTGAGGAGTACACATCAGATTCGTCGGGTAGCGGGGCCGTATAGAGCGGCTGCTCTGGCTTGTCGATAGATGTAATGACGTTGCCCAGTTTGATGGGCCCTTCTGGGGGCCAGTCCCAGGTCGGAACGTAGTAAAAGTAGAAGATATTGTTCGCCATAGATGTAAAACAGCCTTCGTTTTCAAGGTACGCGAAGTTCCGATAGCTGCTAGCATGTGGCATGCTTCGTAGCACTGGGAAAACAAGCTCGTTAACTACAAATAGTTCGTTAGGCATCCATACGAGCTATGAGGCTTATGGAACACTTCAATCTGCTCGTGCGGGGTAACTGGAAGCCCTGTTACCATGCGGAATGCTCAGCCTGGTAATGCCGAGCCGGCTTTGTAGAACTAACCTATTCCCCTATTATCGCCGCTTTAGAGGCGACGAGTGGTCAATAAAACCATGCTTCAAACAATACTAATACTAAATAGTATTATTCTTCGTGTCACGTATCACGAACTTAGATGTAACCCTGAGAGTCAAGCCACAAGAGACTGACCACTGACAGCAGTGGTGAGCAACGCTCACAATGGTGAGCAGCGCACGCGATGGTGAGCAGGGCAGCAAACCCGGTACCAGTATGGCTCTAGGAAAACGTATAAGAAGGAGCAGAAAGCCTAGCTAGCTAGATAGTTCTACAGTAAGCAATGAAGGTTGTTCGCCACCGAGACTAGCACCTACAGTTCCCAAGCGATACTGTGAGATCATGAACAACGAGAGCAAGCGTGTATACGGTTGGTACTTGGTATGTTGTTCGTGCTACCGAGAGAAGGAGAGACTGGCGAGTCTGGAAGGCTAGAAAGTGGTGCGGTTTGGGCACGGCACAGAGCATGTGACTCTGGCCTAGTGCCCCAATTGCCTGCCTGGGACCCACCAACAAACCCCTTTCCGAGTTTGACATCTCGATTCTTGCCCGCTGACTTTCCACTTTACCGTCCTCCCAACACATACTCGCTAAATTTGAATCCTCAGAAAGTAAACGAACAGAAACAGCAAACTGGAATCTGATTCCAACTCTGCAATCTGTCCACCCAATCCCACGAAGACAGCCGTTACGTGAACAAAACCCATGCTTTACCGGGTTCCGCGAGTCTTGGTACCTGACGATGTCACCAAAATCATATCAGAAACACGCTTTCGAGAACGAGAAGAAGAGGGGGGTGGAGACTTCGGCTTTGCAGATCTCGGGAAGCGTTATAATAATGATGCATGTAGGATGCATGATTTGATGATCTCTCTTTAGTCAAAATAATCGTCGACGTTCGTTTGGTCGGTTAACGAAGTGCTCGTTTACCTACTCTACTCGGCAAGTGGACGATGGACGGATGTCATTCGGCACGGTTAAGAATGGATCCGGGACGGGGTGAAAGTGGAATACGAAGCGAAGGGAACGGGATTCCTGGTGGGAATCACACGTGAAGGGATTGGAGTCAATCCTGAAATGGAATGTATATGGATGGTTGATATAGGGTTGAAGTATGCCCGACCGTTTCCTATGACGGTCGTCTGGAATGTCGTCTCCCTTTTCTTCTATCTCTTCTCTCACCGCCTACGACACCTGAGCATCGCATTGGAGTTGAGGAGGATTAGAAGACAACAATCTTCTTAGTGCTTTGGAAAAAGCTTTATCCGCGGTTTGTTTACCTCTATAGTTTTAATACGCCACGTCTTCTTAAATTTCGTCGATAACAATCCAGTTCCTCAAAATGAAGTTGTCCAACGCCCTCACTAGCGGTGCCCTGGTTGCACATGCGGCCGCTGCCACCTCCGGCGACTTCACCATCCTCACTATGAATGTGGCCGGCCTGCCCGCGATCCTTAACCCCAACGGCGTTCCAGGAGGCAAGGAGGCCAGCGCCAAAACGATCGGAAGCAAGTTTGCGCAGTATGGGTATGATGTTATTCATATGCAGGAGGTGAGTTATGTGTTTCGTCATGATGTTTTGGAAAGGGAGAGTGGAGGGTTTGGATGAAGTTGGGGATTTGGGACCGAAAGCGGCAGGAAGCAAGCGGGAAGCGGGAAGGCACGTTGGCGGCGGGAATGGCAGGCAGCTGAGGCGCGTCTTGCATTATCCTGTCTCTTGTCAGCGGCATCACTTGATGCACCAGCGACGTTGATCCTGTGCCCGCATTTGCAGTCCGGTCCCACTTGAAACCGACCGCCATGACCCAAACACCAAGGCCTCAACCACATCACCCATCTCCAACCCATCCATTTCCCTCCCTCGGCTCCTACCAACACTCACTAACCCCCAGTTTGTTACAAGTCAACCACCATGATTATGACATGCCAAGATGGAAGGGAAGAGGTAGGCTAATGCAGGCAGATGATCAAGAAGGTAGGTTAAGGCAGGTACAGGAAGGAGGCCCATCGTGATCAGTTTGTCGTAGTGGATCACAAACCGTGATCCAACAAGACAAGAGCGAGAGATTCCCTTGCCACGCTCTCATCTGCATACACATAACTGGGCCGAGGAGTACTAATGCCTCCGTCCGAACGATATGGATATGGGAGCTGGTGGTTCAGTTTTTTGACCCTACCACGTGATTAAAAGACCCGTTTCCTGTCCTTCCCACTCCCATACATAAGCTTAGTGAGGGCTAGACTAGTAGTTGGGTCGGTGACGACCAGCGAATCCCTGGTGTTGTATGTTTTTTTTTTTTTGGCTCGTTGCGTTTTTGTCGCATCTTTTCCTCAACGGGAGTCTCGTTTGGTTGGTGATTTGCCCCCCTTCTTTTTTGGTTGCAGGAAAGATGATTGTCGAGGGAGGGTGAAATTGTTCGAAGGGAAGTGAATGCGGGAACCATGCAGCGGGGGTGGGGATGGTCGAAGCTTCTGTGCACATTCAACGTGATGCAAAAGAGAAGAAAATGAGGAGACGATAATAGAGGGTCAATGTTGGAAGGATGAAGTGGAAGAAGCCAAAAAGGAACAAACTACAACCAACCCCTCGCCCTGGTATAATTCGTGACAAATACAGGATCATAGTAGTTTCAGGTCCCAACAGCTGGGGAGGCCGGGGCTACATCATGAACTTAGGAGCACATTCAGGCTCAGACCGATGGGTTGTTCCATGCCATGGCTATGCGACCATATGAGGTTGTCGCGGCTTTTCCGACATTCCGCCATTTATAGGTAGACGTGCCCATGCCTGCCGTTCTTTCACCCTCTTCTCATATGTCTTCCTTCTTCATAATTCACTTCCAATCCAAACAAGCTTTTTCGCTACCCTTCAGTGATCATGGATCCGCCAATCAATAGACTCCAGCCTGATGTTCCCGGCATTTTCTGCAACTCAAAAGCTTTCAACTAACATGGTATGTGTCGCGTTTGGCTAACCGCTTTGAGGAACTATGTTTAGTGGCCAAAATAGGATGGACCTCACGAAATAGGTCGGTAATGAAGCTCTCAGACGTGGGCTTCTCGCCTACCTCTCTACCAGCGAGATCATGAGCTGTGCCAAGTCTAGGGATCCAGTTGAAGACATCTTCCAGCAACAGCCTCCGCGAACTCAACTTTCGCCTATCTCTCTGTGCTAGAGGCAGTGCAATGAATGGAACGAATACGCCAATCGATAGTAATTTTTTCAAGTATCAAATCATACCGCCAGAGCCGCAATTCTCTACACACCTTAGCTCAGCCCCAAGCTCTTTCTTATTCTTTCTTATCCTACCTTCGGAAACGGCCGTCAGTCTTATCGCGGCGGACCGCTTTGCAACTCTCCTGCTAGAGGTATTTTGGGGATGGTGTATCGTGTCTCATCTCATCTCATCAGTCAATGACCTCCTCTTTAGCCTCCCCCTTTCTTCTCAACCTCCCCTTTCCCTTTGACTTCCTCCCTCCCACTACCTCACCTCCCAACAGCATCCCCCGACCCAACTCCTGCGTCGTCCCGTTTTGTGATCGTCCTACGGGAATCCCGGCCCAACAAGCCGACCAGGTCTGATGCCGTGCTCTCCACGCTGTACCGTGGCGGGTTTGCGCTGCTGCCGCTGCTCTTCCTAAACCACGGAAACCCCGTGATTTTCTTGCTCGGCGATGTTTCCAGCGCTGGCGAAGTGGTGGCCGATGGAGAGTAGGGGGGAGGCGATGATGAGGATGATGATGATAATGATAATGATGGTTCTGAGTGTGGGGTGGAGGGGTTGCTGAAGCAACGGGAGCATGGGCAGGACATTGTTGGTTTCTGTATTCTGATGAGGATGATGGTGTCGGTAAGTGGTTGCCGTAGTGGTAGTGGTCAGATTGTTTGCTTTGTTGATGAGATATATTATATATACGTATTTTGGAGCGTCGTGACGGCGGGAAATGTGCCACTCGAGATTGAATTGGAGGGGTGGTGACTCGAGGGGTGTCTGTGTGACGACAAGTTGCGCTGCTCTGTCTGTGCAACAATCATGGGGCTGCTGGTCTCTTTGCAATGACTCGTGTGCAACTGTAGTAAGTGTGACCGCGAAAAATGAAAGAATAGGAAGGGAGAGCCACGGGGGATAACTTCAGGGGACACACTTGATTAAATACCTGCCCGAGTCTCGGGTCCTTACCACATGGCATGTCTCGCAATCGTATGCGCCAAGTCTCAACCACATGCTTTCTCTCAAGGTTAGTCCTGCGCCAACAGCTCAGCTGGTACAGCATGAGGGATTGAAACCAACGATGGGTGGGCTTGGCGATGTATATACATAGGTGTTTGGGGAAGTGAGGAGGAGGAAAGGAAGGCGGAAGGGAAGGATGGTGGCACCACTATCAGGTCTTTCCCGTCAGACTCTTTTTTGTCATTCCTTGTGCCATACACTGCCTTGGTTGTAGTCTCGTCCTTGGGTTCCCAGGCAGTTCTCTGTTGACGAATGACATCCCCAGCATTTCGTGAATGGGGAGAAATGTACATATGAGAAGGGACAAGAAGCAGCCCGGGAGAAAGGAACACTACCTCCCATCTCAGGAACCAAACAATGAACGAAAAAGAAAAAACGAACACATGGGGAGGAAAGGATAAAAAGGCGGGATGAAAAGAGTCCAGGCCAGCCACACATTCAGGTCAAGTCAGGTTCCAGGCTCGGACAGGCTTGCTCCCTGGTTCGTTCTCCCTGGCCCGCCTGGGGGGAGAGACCGAGACCGAGATACATATGAGAGAGCCAAGGCTGGGCGACGAAAGCGAAGGATGGAAGCGATTACCTCTAACGGCCAACCCCGCATCGTCTGATAGGTTGACTGAGGTTGGACCACGCTATGGGATGCTCGGCAGGTGGTATTTTTACGCTTAAATTGACTTCACCATGGCATGGCCTGAGGAGAAAAGGATCAGAACAGGGAGAACATTGGGTAGGATTCAGGGAAAGTGCTACGTAACACAAAGAAAGGGGGAAAATGTCGTCGCCAGCTTCAAGAGTCTAGACTAGACACCATTTGGGGTTGGGGTCTTGAGGAGGAGTCCACTTCCCCGCAGAACAAAAAGTGTGGGGGGTGATCATCCGTCGTCTGTGGGTTAGCAAAACTCCCGCTGTTGTGTTTGGGGGAAATGGTGAAAATGGAGGTCTGGGGTAAACTCCATCGACGAGTCTTGTTTCTGGGGCCAAGAAGCTTGGCTTCCCACGACCGATCTCGACCTACAGGAACGCCTACCTGTGATGGGTTAGACTTGGGCGTCTTCCCAGGATTGTGTTTGGATCCCGAAGGTCAGCGTTGCGGCGCTGAGCTGAATGGAGTCAAACATTGCATGTCTGTGCGACAGATGATGTGCGACAGACTGTGGAAGGGGAGTGCGAAAGCAAAGATAGAGACTAATCGACCTCTATCAATCCACCCAAACGCCAACATGATGGTGAACAACAAGGGAAAAAAGACATTTCCGCGGATGCTCAGTCCTCGTCAATCTCGCGGCCATTCATAATCTCCACGACCAAGAAGCCAACATAGCCAACGAGCATGACGACGCCCATCCACCGTCTCCCACCCATGACCACGATGCCAAAAATAACCACGGCAGATAACCACATGACGGCAGCCTCAAAGAGGGTGAAGCCAAGCTGCAGCTGACTGGCATCTCCCCAGATAAACAGCACTCCTCCGCAAAGGGTTACCAGGAAGATGTTGGAGCCGACGGTATTGGCAACCATAATGCCTGGCTGGTGCCGTGCTCCTCCGAGAATGGCGACGAACTTCTCTGGGAGGGTGGTGGCCAGCGAAAGAATGGTTGTGCCGACGACGGTGCCCGAGAGAGCCAGCTCGTGACCGATAGTCGATGCGCTGTGTGCTATGACGTAGCTAGAGACGAGCAGGGCAGCGAGACCAAGGGCCAGTTGGAAGACGTGATGGCGCATTGTCTTTGGGCGCTTGTTGATGACTTTGGCCCTCTTGTTCGACGAAGGCTTGAGCAGGTTGAGTTGGTACCCCCCGTCCGAAGTCCATCCTTGTTCTTCGTCGCTGGGGCCCGCCCTGCCGCTGTCACCGGCATCGTCGTCGTCGCTTTCACTGCTGTCGCTGTTGCTATCGCTGTTGCTATCGCTGTCCGAGTCCTCGGGGGCCGTGAGCGTGCCTCGGTAGATGAGAGACGCCACAGAGATGACGTAGACGACAAAGGCCACGATAAGGAGGATACCGCCAACCCATTGGAAAGTCGACCCCTTGAGCGCAATGAGCAGGAGCAGGAAGGCTGTCGTCAAACCAACAAGAGCAGCCGAGTAGATGTGGGAGCTGCGATCGAATTCGGCCTTGGTCATGAACAGCAATCCTAGCGAGAAGGATCCGAGGATGTTGGAAACGGATGAGCCCATCAAGTTTCCCAGAGCCATGTTCGACTTGTTTTGACTCAGAGCGACCACGATAACGATCAGCTCTTCCCATTCGGCGCCGCAGGTCAAGAGCCCGACGAGGGTGGGCGAGACATTGAGTCTCTTGGCGACAATGGCCGTGTGATCCATGAACTTGTCGGCGCCATATTCGAGGAGGAAGAGACCGGCGATGAAGGAGGAGATGTTGAAGAGGAGAGAGTCGACGGTCGCCATGGTGGGCGGATGGTGGTGGTGCAAGTTTTAAGAAACGAAAACACTCGAGTTAATCCGGGATTTGAATCAAGGACGACATATTCGATTAATGCATATGGGATTGCATTTAAATCCCTTGCATCACTTTCCGACACTTCCGTTTGTTGGCGCTTTCCTCTGCTGTAATGAATGCCGCGGGGCCAATTGCGTCGTCGCCTTTCCCCAACTAATTCCACTGCGAACGGCATTTATCACCCCCAATTTGGTACCAGCAGCGCCACCATGGTGATTGCTCTCGGTTTTTTCCTTGGTTCCAGGCAAGCTGACCGCATGATACCTTAGTAACCTCCCCTCCATCGGCGCAATGGTGTTGTGGTGATGGAACTTGTGGCGGGCTGAATGCACGCGGTTACTAACCGCGTTTGTAGAGCTGTTAGCCCTGCAGGAACATCGTCTTATCATCACCACTTCACACCATCTTGATCTCTTTCATACTTACATTTACATACCTTTCCTTCCAGAACATCGGATTCTTTTATCCCGCAATTGGCTGGTTCACTCCAAGTGAGGCTCACCTCAACTGCCATACTCTTAGCGGCATGATCCGAGCAAGACATGCACATGTTCATCTTGGAATGCATCCTCCCATCACCTTGGTCAGCCAACTGTTTGCTTTCAAGACATCTTGGTAGACGATAATCCATGTTCAAGAAGCAAAAATAGCCGACTTGTGCTATCTCTGCAGAAAAAGACACTTCTCACGGCACCCATCAACTCAATATTTGAGGTCCCCTTAATTCCAAGGTGGCTTATGCACCCTGGTAGCAATCAACCCATCAGCTACCGGCAAAAACGCCATTCATCACCACAAGATGCTAACTTTCTCTCATAGCAAGTTAACAAGAAATCCATCTTCAGCCCTAGACCTCTGGCAGAATGCGAGTTGCTGGCCTTCTGCGGTTATGGGCGGGAAGCTCCATTCTCACGACAGTGTCTGATGTATAATATGCCGTGGCCTTCCTCTCTGTCAGCTAGTGTTGATATCCATCCGCCCCCTTTCCTTCCATCATTGCTCAGGCCAGCCATCACAATGGCTTGTACGATGGACCGCAGTAGCATTGACTTTCGACCTTTCCCAGGAACCTCAACCGCCAACAACTATGAGCAGGACGAAAAGAAAGTGTCAACCGCCCAAGTCTCTCCCTCTGTTTATAGCCAAGAGACCCAACGACTATGGGTTGCCGGCCTGCGGACATGGTTCGGACTGAGACCGAACCGCCATTCTCCCCCGCCGGTATACCAACCTCGACCACCACCGTCTTGTTCGGAACCTGCGTCGATAGGCTCCAAGATCTGTAACTTCTTCAAATTCCTAGGTCCCGGTGCTGTCATCAGCGTTGCCTATGTTGATCCGGATAACTACCAAACAGCCATCTCGGCTGGTGCTGAATTCCAGTATAAACTGCTCTTCATGGTGTTGGTCTCCAATTTGATAGCCATCTATATCCAAGTAAGTCTTATCAGCAAACCCCCCCGAAATTCACCCTTTGCTCACCCTCCTCCAGTCCCTCTGCGTAAAACTCGGCACCGTAACCGGCATGGACCTAGCCCAAATGAACCGGCGCTGGCTCCCGCGCTGGCTGGATCTCTCCCTCTACGTGGTCGCCGAAGCCTCTATCATAGCCACGGACCTAGGCCAAGTCATCGGCACCGCCATTGCTCTGAACATCCTCATCCCCAAGCTCCCGCTCGCCGCCGCCTGCGTCATCTCCGTGGTTGAGACCCTGCTCGTCCTCCTCTTCTACACCGACACAGGCGAGCTCCGTCGGGTGCGCATCTTGGAGGCCTTCGTTTCCGTGCTTGTCATGGTCGTCTTCGTCACCATCTGCATCGCCCTCTCCATGGTCGACCACAGCACCGGAACCACGCGCGAGATTCTGCGGGGGTACGTTCCCTCGCGCGACATATTCGTCGATACGGGTCTGTACGCCTCGTGCGCCATACTGGGCGGCACGCTCATGCCGCATGCGCTTTACGTCGGCACATCCCTTTCCCGCGCAAGGCTGTACCATTACGACGCAAAGCGAAGTCTTCCTTCTGGTTCTTCTACCCGCCAGTCACAATCATCATCGCCCAGCTCCAGCCACGAGACTCTCCAAACCTACCGCCCCTCCCTCCGCGCCATCAAGTCCTGCCTAGGCTACTCCGTCGCCGAACTAACCTTCACCTTGTTCACCGTCGCCATCTTCGTCAACTCGGCCCTCTTGGTCATCGCCGGCTCGGCTTTTTACACCAAAAACGCCCCAGAGGAGGAGGAAGAAAGAGAAATCTCCGAAGACCTGTACTCCCTTTATGCTCTGTTCAGAACCTCCATCGCCCCCGCGGCAGGAATCATGTTCGCCGTTTCTCTCCTCTTCTCCGGTATCTCAGCGGGCATAGTCTCCACCATGTCCGGACAAATCATCATGGAAGGGGCCTTGGATATTCGGCTCAACCCCTTTCTGAGGAGATTAATCACGAGATGCGTGGCGATCGTTCCGGCGCTGGTGATTGCCCTGGCTGTAGGGAAAGAGGGGCTGAGTAAAGCGTTGTTGACGTGTAATTACTTGTTGGCTATTGCCCTGATTCCGATCACGTTTCCGGTTGTGTGGTATACCTGTCGGGGCAAGTATATGATGGTTCCCGCTGAGGATGGGGACGATGGAGGAGCAGAAACGGGCATGGTGGATATGAAGAATAACCTTGCGACAGCGAGTGTGGCGTGGTTGTTGTGGGTGTTGGTTGTGGTTATGGATGTGGCGACGGTGGTGTTGGTTGGGTTAGGGATTACCAAGGATGAGGGCTAAAGCTCGTATGAGCAACTGGGATTACTACCCCCGACCGTTGACAATTCCAATTCTCCTTACTATCTCCATATGTTCGAGACCACTTATGGCAACCTCTCTCCTCCTTCTTCAACTCCCATCTCGTGGAAACTTCTTTCCTCATCTTCACGCCGCACGACTGCCGCCATGGCTGACCTACTGCGACGCATACCCGTATACGACGGTCCTTCCGACGGTAGCGAGTTCCCTCGTGCTGTCGTGGGCTTCCCGTATACTATCACCCGAAAGGGTTCTTCGCCGCTACTCTTTCGACCCCGCGAAGGGATTCCCCTTCACTTAGGTCCCAATAAATCATCTCGCCCTCTACCCATGTATGCTTGGCGGCGAGTCAGTACTAACTCGTCGGTTCGTCCAGGACGGAGAGGGCGCTCCCTACCTACAATGCTCGACAACTGTCTACTTGGACCCTCTTTTACTTTGTTATATCCAGACCGAGGACTCAGGCAACATCTGTGCTCGTTGCCAGGCGCAGAGCAAAGCCTGCCGCCCCATACGTTTCCCTTCAGTTCTCGGGATAGTTCCTCGGCTTTCCGACCAACCGCAATCGGTACAATAAGCCGGTTCCCTTGAACGACTCGGAGAAGCTGCTCGGCCCTTGATGCATGGTTTCCCTTGAGGGAGGACCATGCCTTCTTTGCTCTGTTTGAGACAGGGCAAGCGCTCACATGCGCCCCCGCTGCATGTATTTATAGTTGCGTCAACGACGCACCCGTCAGAGCAGATCTCTGATCAATCAACAACATCATCACATCTTTGACATTCGTTGCCTACGCTGTTCTCCGCATCAATGGAGGATTGCCTCAACGGCAAGTCATTCAGAGCCTACGCAATGACCCGTATGCGGCTCGCCAAAGCACTCGGCATTACAGCAGACGCCCAGCTCAAGGCTCAAGTCTTCGTTGGCCTCTACCCCGGTTTACAGCAGATTTGTCCTCAACCGTCCGACACCCGAAGGCTTCACGAGTGGATCAACGCCGCCGAACTGATGGCCAAGACGCACACCAGCCTCCTCAATTACAAGCCGTGTACGACGCCTGACACAAACCATGCATCAGTCCTGACAACTAACTGGTTGAAGATCTCCATGCAGCGGGCTGGATTGAGGTTGGTCCCCGATCTCAGGCCCTCCTGGGTCTTCTATTTTGAGGTCTCGAGTGGCCAAGGTACCTCTACCAAAGCCACCGTACTGGATAGGCAGATCTGGAAAGGCAACGACCAGTACACGGGCGACGAGATAATCTCGACAAGCAGCTCTCCCTCCTTTCCCCGCATCATGGACTCTCGACCATCACAACGTTACCTTTAGTCGTGACTTTTTGCGTATTACATGTATGCCATCAAACTTGTTGATTGGAGTGAAACCACCCGACTTGCTGACCGGGAGTGGCACGATCAAAGTTGTCGACCTGAGTGGCAGTCTGCTGGGCTCCGAGGTCGTCTGTCTTTGGCATTTCACCGGCTGGGGTGGTTGGGTGATTGGTCTTGGTCTGGTCGATGACAGTGTTCGCAGCTGCTCCCGGGATTCCAGCAGTGGTTGAGTCGTGGACTGGGGTCCAAGACAGATCGAGGGATGTTTCACGTGGTGCCAAATTGGTGTCGAAGTCTTTGTTGGAGTTGGGTGGCCTGGATGGGGTCTGTACCTTCTGGTGGCGTGGCGCTGGACTGTCAGATACTCCGTAATCCTTTGGCCGAGCGGGGGTAGTTCTGAGTCGTTGACGGTGACTTCAGGCGTCTCCGTGTCTGCGCTGGTCGTGAGGGATGGTGAAAGTATTGGCTTTCTGGTCAGAAATCCGGGGAAGTGTAGGGAAGTTGTTGGAGAATGGGTGATAGTCGGGTGTGTCTGGAAGGGCGATGATCGGTCCGCGGTACTCCCCTTCTTCCCCTTCGGCAGTGAGCGTTGGCCCCCGATCTCAGGTCCTCCTGGGTCTCTTCCGTCTCTGGCTCCAGATCTCCCAATTGTTCCAAGAAGTTGACAATGCTGTCTGGTCCATCCAGTTCGGAGAACTGGGATCGAGGTTGTCCAAGGAAAGACCCTTGACTGCCCGAATCCTCCACAACAAAAGGGTCGCTCGATGAACTTTACTTTGCTTTGCTGATGTCTTCGGAGTGTCCGTTCCGGTGCCGATGTAGACGAGGGGCGTAGCGTCTGCTTTTTCCAGGATTAGGAGGTAACAGGAGAAAGTGGGTTGGACGACAAGGACGACGTGAGTGACCGTTACGGCCACTGTAGGGAATTCCGTCTCTAGAGTTACCCTAGATTGTGGAAAATCAAGCACAGATGCCCGCCCACAACTCCAAATCCTCGTTTTCGCGCGTTTCTCTCTTCATCGTAGGAGTGTTGTATCTTGTATCTATTGCCTCTCCAAAGACTGTATCGAAGACCGTTGAAATCTCTTGAACAAGACGAATTCAGACGAATATTCGAACGCATGATCCCAAGGGCTCCCGTTGTCTTCACGGTAGACGTATTCCGGAGTGTGGTTCCAAGAGGTTGTCGGTGTATCCAGAGCCTCTGTTACTCTCCGTCGCCGTGTTTTGAAGGTCGCCGTACCGTACGGCGACGGCCCGTACGGGTAGCTCGGGATCCCGAGCGAGGAGGCGCAGTATGTGCCCATACTGGCCCGGAATGTTTGCCAACGGCGTCCTCGATGGGGCTTGATAATCACACCCCGGGATTTCTTCGTTAATCCTGATACCTTTTGCGCTTTTGGAAGATCGAGTCGCACCGAGTGTGATGCAGTTCTTTGCGGCTGCTTCGGCGCCTTTGTCATGAAGATATCCATGATTAGCTTAGACCTTTCTCTGGAGAGGGAATTTTATCAGATGAAATGGCTTGGATGTCTAGAATAGATTTCAGCTTGTCTATATAGATCGGATGGAATGACTGGGAAGCTCAGGATAGTAGTGGTTCGGATATGAAATTGAAGTGACGTGTAGCATCAATACCTTATCTATCAGAGAACCTAAACAGCTTGAAATGATATGCCCTCCTAAACTCAGTGTCCGACCTCAAGGCCTTTACCGGCCTCCTTTGGGACAATGCCAATCTACCATTGAAACATGTCGGTTTCGTTGAGGAGGACTTCCGAACGGAAGGCGCTTAAGATTGGCATTGCAAGTTTGACACCAAAACTGGCATGAGGCTTTCGCTTCCGCACGATATCCCCTAGCAGCTTCTGTCTTCTTTTCCTTTTTCGATCTGAAGAGTGATCACTGCGTCTTTGCCGCGGATGCCGACAAAGATATCGTCGACTACCTTGAGAGGTTTGAGAAAGAGTGGGGTTTCAAGTGGTGGGTGCTGCACCCAGGCTGCCAAAAACTTGTCTTAGACAAAGGCGCGGTCATAGACAAGGATACCGACTTCATTGTCAAAGAGTCTCATGTGTTCTTCCTGTCCCGAGGCATGCACACGCCGCTCACTTTGCCCAACGGGCAGGTCACCTACCCATCCGCTAGCATCCCTCCAATGCGGGTCCACCGCGTACACCTAAAGCACGGGAAGCGTTTATACGATAGGGCGTAGACCTCAATATCAAAAGAGGAAGGCAAGAAGGGCGGTAAATTAAGAAGAAAGAAACAAGAAGGAAAGATGGTTCTGGACTTCTGGGTGAGAGGGAGCATAATTGACCCCTTTTTGTCCATTTGATGTCAATAGCAACAGCCGGGCTAACCTTTACTTGTCTAACTAGGCCCCTCCACCTCCGGCCTCCTCATCATGATATCTATCACACACATCCATTTCCTTACTATCGAGGCCGTTTTTACCGCCATTTTTCACGCTTGCCTGCGTAAAAATCTGGACGATATATGTAGATGTTTTCTTCCGTGGAAACGGGAAGCAGTCTCCTGGCTCCCTCTTTGCAGCCACACGCCTCTGATGGAACGTCCGCAAGGCGTGAACGAGCTCACGGAAGCGCAACTGGAAACATGCAATGCCTGCACGCAGGAAACGCGCCAAAGAAAACATGGCCAAGGCCTCAATGCGCGCCAAAGACACAGAGAAGAAGGCCCACGATCTCAAGGCATTCTTGGACAAAAAGCGCACAGAGAAGCTTGCCTGGTCTTTAAAAAAAAAAAAAAAAAAAAAAAAGGACCGAAAAGGTCTCGCAAATCAGCGCTGGAGTTCGCCCGCTCTCCGGGACCGTGACTGGCTTCCGTTCGTTGTTGGGCTTCGCGTTTCTCTCTGTCACCTTTTGTTTTGCGGGGTAATAGGGGGAAGTCGAACGGGCTGAGGGCGATGGAGTTGTCTCCTGGGCGGCCACCTTCTAGGAGAGGGAGGGCGAGGAGTACCAGTGGGAGGAGGCGACTCGGTTGGTCGTCGCCACCGAGAATATGAAATTGCTTTTCGCGGGCGGAACACATACTAGCCTTCGCAGCCCGAGTGTAGGCCTGGCCCATGGCAATGAACTACTCTGCCATGTCCTCCAGGGCCCTCACGGACATGGTGGTGGGGATGGGCGGGACGGCCGGGGCTGGAAAGGCCGGCTGCTGTTGAACGTACGGGAAGTGCGTTTGAAAGACTTCCATGGGGGTGCCTTGTAAGCTTTGCTGATATATTGTGGCCCGAACGCTGAGTTTGGTGGTGTATGGTCGTCCTCGTTCTCGCTCTCCTCATCTTCGCTCTTCTCAAATCTCCACTTCCGGATGAGGATCCGTCGCACATGGAAGGAGATTTTGGGACCCCCCCCCCCTCCCTTCGGCGCTTTTGAACTTGCGCTTGGCTTCATGGGTGTAGGAGGTCGTCGAGGATCTGCTCCAGTTCGTCCTCCACTTTGACCTTTCGCTCTTCGAGTTTGACCGATCTGCAAGTTCCTGGGCCTTTTTGATGCGGGCCTTCTCTTCGGTTTGGGAGTCCCCCATAGGGCATTAAAGGTTACAGTTCCTAGGTCTGAGAATGATGAACCATTGTTGAGATTTGTTGGTGAGGTCGGAGTAAGCAGGTTGCAAACCAAGGCGAGATCCGTTAACCGCCGTGAGCGCGAACTGAGGGGGTGGTGGTTCAGTCGTCATCTTGGTCGTCGTCGTCGTCGTCCCCATCACCATCAGCAAATGTAGGTACCATCGTCCATCGTAATATACTCCAACTCGTCATCTTCCATGTCCGTATCCTCATTATCCCGGGCTGGATCAAATGGCTCAATCGCCTTTGCCACTTCCTCCTTCACCAGGTACCATTCGACAAGTTTTTGCTGGCCAATCCTGTATAGACGGCCCATATACTGTAGAATGGTGTTCTGATTCCACACGTAACTGAATCCGATGCCCACATGGTATGCGGTGTGGAGATTGAGACCCGCCGCATGGACACTTGAGTCGAGAATCCGCGACCATGGCGGCGGTGGCGGCGGGACCAGCGCAATCGTACCCGTTGGCAAGGCAGTAAACGCACCAGGTCGGGATCGGAGTGGCGGCGGCAGAAACGGCGGCGGTGATGGCAGTCTGGTGGTGGTGTCCTTGCCAATCCCAGTGGCGGTGGTGCTTGGCCGGGTTTGAACCGGTTTAGGGATGGCCCTAGGCCCCATTCGAGACGCGGGGGTAGGGGTTGGGGGAGCGGGCGACGAGAGCAGCTGCTGCTGTTGCTGTGGGTGTTGCGCGAACTGTTGTTGCATGCGGCGGAACTGCTGGAACTCGAGGAACTCCTGCATAGCAGGGTCGACGGCTGGGGTAAGGCCAGACATTGTGACAACAGTTATCTGCGGCGAGGGTCAGCGCGGAGATTGGGGTGAGATTGACGAGCGGGATACTTGTGGTGCGCGATGGGTTTGGCGAGTGAGACAGGCAGATGAGCAGCCCTCTTTTCACGCTTCTTCCTGTTGCGTGTACAGTCAGTGGTGTGTCGGAATGGAATCCATCGGACAATGCGCCCATCAATCCCTAACTACGCCGCCTCCCCCGTCTGGCGCTACATCAACAAGTTCACGCCAACTCGCATTCCCTGTTCCGAAAGATACCTTACCTGCTTGCGGGAGCTCCTGACGCTCCCACTCGCCCACAAGTTTTCCCGTTCCTGGCATGTGCGTCTCAGCACTGAAGCCCCGCTTCGCTATGCGGGAAGTCCAAAAAGTTAAAGAAGGCGAAGCCCACGGATACAGCTCAATTCTTTCTCTCCATCATCCAAGTACATGCAATTATCCTGTGATGACTAGCGTACCTCTACGGACGCCTGGCTGCCGAGTTAGAAATCCGTCACGTCACATTATATATCTCCCTCAATCCTCACTAATTTTCTCGTCTAGACGTGACGCGTCTTCATCTGATCATCTGAGGAAGAACGTCGGGGACAAACATGTGCCATTTTTGTTCCAGGGCAAAGAAAGCCCTGAAGCTGACTTGACCTTCTCCTTGGGAGAACGAACATCCTCCTCAACAATCTTCTCATCATCGTCGACATCTTCAGCTGTACGCTTCTTTAAGGCTTTACCCTTCAAAGGGCGGGAAGGCGGGGCAAGGACGCCCCAAGTTCTTCCATCCCTTAACGCTTGGTTCGTACGTTTCGCTTCCGCCATGTCACTCCTAGGTAGGTAGCTCCTTAGGTTGATGATAAACCTCTCGCGAGATCTGAAGGCGCTAATCCTTTCTTGGTCCTTCTCCCTCTTGGAGATCCTTCTTTTCTTCTCTGGTGCCTGGGGAGTGGTCATCTGGGCCTCCTGTTGGTGAGCAGGCTTGGTCTCGTCGTGGTAGCAAAACGGGCAAATGCGAGGTATTAGGGTACGGCCTGTAGAGATTCCGCTGTAACCATACTTGTCGATAATCTGTGCCGCTTGGGTGAGGTGACGGTATGCATGTTTGGGCCATTGATATGGTTCGGAGAGCCACGTATGGCAGTATTCGCAAAATTCGACGTTTGGCGCCAAGTTATTGTATAGGTAGCTGATGGACTTCCCATATATGTGCACGTCTCTCCTCTTCGGTAGAGAAGGTTGGCCCCGACCTGGCGGCTTGCTCAGGTGTTGCTGGTCTTGCGGGGTGCGGATCCTTCCCCATCACCAAAATATACACAGACTGCCCACCTACCTCTAACCATCCCAGGGTCGAGGAGCTTAAGGAGTCTCTGTGCCTGCCCTGTTCCTGACTGGCGTGCCTTGCTGGTAATCACCAGACGTAATCTATACCTATGCAGCCTCCCACGAACTAATCCCCTTATCAAAGTCTCAAAAAGTTCAGACGAAAATGCCTACATCTTCTCGTTGCCATAGCAGCCATAGCAAACATCCTCCTACCAAGAAAAGACCTCCTCGAAATCTTCTACTTCGAAACAGACCCCTGCTTACCTTATCTCTGCCTGTTCAACCTATAGAAGGGCAAGAATAGTGAGTTGACGATACGAGATATCCATCAAGGTACCTACTACCTATGTATCGTCGCTAGGTCAACTGAGAGTGTCCGAGACCGGACTGCCTATTAAAAGATCAGATGGTTTCTATAAGTAATCTATTGTTCGTAACGTGCCGTGTATTGTATGCCTTCTCGTGTATGTATATGTGTATGTGCCCCACTTGCTGCTTCGAAGTGAAAGTGAAATCTATACCTTACCTTAGGAAGCTTTCTTCCAACTTCCTCTCCTCTTCTTCCAAACCGACACCAGAACATATCAAGCGTCTTCGAGAACGACGGGACCAAGATCTCCCAGTACACGTAAGAAACTTGTTTGCTTGGGTTGTTGTGATGTCTTCCTTCGCTGACGTTTTCGTTTTCCAGCACCAAAGCAAGAAAAGCCTGCCCTTGTTTTTTCTCTCGCCTACGTGAGTAACTCGTTGTTCAATCATTGTGATCTTCCGCTGACGGCTTCTTTTTTCTTCTTTCCAGTACCAAGCAAAGCAAGAAGTGCTCGCCTACCTTTTTGTTGTTGTTTTTGTCTCCCTCGCCTCGAAATTCTTGTAAGTAATCTGTCCCGTGGCCGGCATTCATCATCATCATCATCATCATCATCATCATCATCACGTCGTCCTCACAAGTTTTTGGAGGGGGAAAACGCACCGGGATCTCCATCATCAGCTCTTCCTCACAAGTTCAAGTGTTCAACAACGTGACCAAGGTCTCGCCATACCCCAGATCCACAATTAACTCTTCCTCACAACTCCTTCCCATCTTGTTGCGGCGAGGAAAACTCACTAACAGTTCATCTCACAACAGTACCGCGGAAGAGCCTGCCCGCCGTTTTTCTCCCTGCTTCTTTCTTCCTCACCCCAAGATTCCCGTAAGAAAACCCTGTCTCTTGCTGGCCCCCTCATCGCCAGATCAAAATCATCAAATCTTCCCCACAAACTCCTCAACTACGACCGGGACATTCACTAACACCTCATAACCACAACCGCAGAAATGGCTCCCAGGAAGAACCAGAGCACCAAGGCCGTCGTCGTCGCCGCCGCCGCCGTGTCCTCCTCCAACGGCAACGGCAAAGACAACAGCCCTGGCACCTCCAACGCCAGAGCCAGCGTCTGCGCCCGCGCCCGCGGTAGTGGTGGTGGTGGTGGTGGTGACGACGTGCCCGCCCTGTCTTCTGCGTTCTCTCCCGTTCCCGTCGCCCCAGCCCCTGGCCCTGCCTCTTCCTCCTCCTCCTCGGCGTCAGCGTCTTCCTCCGCTGCCCAGTCTCCGGTCCCCGCGCTCATCGCCTCCTCCTCCTGCTCCTACTCCGCCGCCGCCGGCACGGGCAACCGTGCTGGTACGAGTAGAGGAGCCAGGTGGATGAGCGCCCCGGAGCAGGCGCGGTTGAAGTACGTGCACGTGCGCGCCGCGGCCTCGTACATTGGTGTGCTGAAGTCGCCGTTCTTCCCCCAGGACGGAGCGGCGTACCTAAGCCACCTGGCAAGCGTCAAGGCGCGCGAGCTGGAGAAGATGAAGGCCAAGCTGGAGGCTGCCAAGCTGTTGTCGTCGCTGTCGAAAGATGCCGCCAAGGCAAAGTCAAGGTCGAAGGGGTCTTCGAAGTCGTCGGGCTCGCCCGGGGGTTCAGGTTCGTCGTCATCGTCGCTGGGGGCTCGGTTGCCTGTTGTTGGGGTCTCTGGAGGTCTCGCATCGTGTTGGATCCCGCTTTACCACGGCGGTGATAGTTCGCTGTCGCTGTTGTCGGTAGAGCATGACCATGACAATGACAATGCCAAGGTCGAAGGGGGTGTGATGAAGAAGAATGATCATCAGGGGGGTGGTAAAGGCAAGGGAAAGGCTGTGTCTGCTTCTGCTGCTGCTTCTTCAAAGGAGGAGGCGGCGGCGGCGGCGGCAGCTGGAACCGAGTCCACATCTTCTTCGTCTTCTTCTTCTTCCGCCTCTGGAGACGACCGTGCCGGGGGTAACAAGGGGTCACCCAGAGACAACCTCAGCAGTGACAACAGGGTCAACAACAGCGTTGACAACCTTCCTCGTCCTCTTCCTGCTTCTTCTTCCTCCCCTTCTTCTGGAGCTTTCGCCGCGGCTGCTGCCGGTACCTTCAACACCACGACAACCACCACTAACACCTCCGACACCCCCTTTGACACCACCTCTGCTTCTTCGGCCAACCGCGGCTCCACCATTCGTGGAGGATTCGCCCTGCCTCCTGCGCCTTCATCCCCTGCCCCTCCTGCGCCTTCATCCCCTGCCCCTCCCGCGCCTCGTCTAGCTCCCCTGCTGAAGGGCAAGACAAACTTGACGGAGGACTTTTTCTCGGTCGTCCTAGCCAAGCCAAATCCCTTCAATGGGTTCTGGACCGTCAAGTGTCCGGATTCCGATACCTCGCCTGGGCCCGAGGCCGTCCCGTTTCCAACCGCCGCCGAGTACACCCACGAAGCCAGCCGCCCCAGCATCCGCAGCCAGGTTTCCCCGGGGCAACCCAGCCTGAGCAGCAGCGATGCTGGTGGTGGTTCCAGCAACGTTCGTGTCGACAAGAGGAAGGACAAGAAGATGAAGCAGCAAAAGCAGAAGGGGGAGAAGAAGAAGAAGGGAAAGTCCAAACATGGTAAACTGCCGCTCGAGTCCATTGCCGTGCTGCCTGTGTCTGGGGTACGGGGTCCGCCCAGCCGTTCCTGGCCTTTGCCTCGCTGGCAAGGGTATATCAGGAACGGTGATGCTGGACACCAGAACCAGCACATCAAGTACATGGACGAAGGCTACGTGCGCCACCTGTGGTCGGAGAAGCTGGAGCCGCATCAGCAGTTCGCGCGCCTGAGGAAGGCCGGACTCGTCGATGCCGCTGATGCACATGGCGCCGGCCAGATGATGCGAGAGCCGATGGTCGAGTCCGGGATCGAGGGCCTGATCACCCCTCCTACCGACAGGACGCATGAGCTCGAGCTGATGGTTGGTGCCGCAGCAGAAGCCCAGTTTGATTGCAGCAGAATCCACAGCAGACAGGTGGTCTCAGCAGCGCCTGATCTTGCCTTTACTTATAGCGGTCTCGCCCCTTCGGTGGTTGCAGAACCAGCTCATCATCACAGCGGTCTCGCCTCTTCGGTGGCAGATGAACCAGCTCGCACTTCCACGCCGACAGTGGTTGATGCCATTATCGCTCCCCTTTCGAGGGTTGAAGCCTCAGGTCGCGCTCCCGCTCCGACGGTTGTAGCTGCACCCATTACCCCCTTTTCCTCTTCCTTCTCCGCAACAGCCACACCGTTTGTGCCGCGGTCCCTGGCTCCCGACGCTCCCGAGTTTGTGCCCTCGTCCTCCTCTGGTGAACGTAGTGAAAGGGATTCGCTCTCTGCTACTGCCGACGAGTTCGTTCCGCCTTCTTCGGTTGTTGTCGCCCCCGCTGCTGTCGTCACCCAGCAGCACCAGTCGTTGTTGTCTTTGTCTTCGGACCCGTTGTCTTTGGTGGACCTGTCGTCTTCTTCGGTTGCCCAGTCTGAGCAGCCCCAGCAGCAACAACAACAACTCACCAGAGAAGAGCTTTTGTCGAGTTTGGACCCCGGCCGCGTCAACTCCTGGACGGATTACCGTCGTGACCACCCTCGTGCGGCCCGGCCCGTGAGGCCGTCATCCCATCTTGGTCATCAGCGCAACCGACACCAGCAAGTGTCCGTGCCTCGCTGTTATTCTTTTCCTGCCCCCGCCAGCCCTCCCAGGGACGTGTCGCTTGCTTCGCCCGGCTCCCCACCCCGTTACGACCCCCAACCTTCCGCTGAGGAGCAGAAGACGCCGCTGGCTCCTGCCCCTTTCGACCCCAGCCGTCCAGACTTCGAGGAGAACTTCCCGCCGCTTGGTCAGACTGGCTCAGTCAAGCTGTCCAAGCCATCCAAGCAGCAGCAACAGGAACCCAAGGCGTCCAGTTCTGTTGGCTCTCCCTCCTAGTTGGAGGAGACCAGCAGTAACTTGGACGCTGGCAACCCACCTGCCCCCGTCGCTGCTCAAGATGACCACGACCACGACCATGATGAGGAGGAGGAGGATATTTATGCGGCTAGCCCCGTTCTTGTGTCTGCGTCTGCGGCGGCTGCAGATGTTGTCGGTGGTGACGGCACTGGCAACAACACGGCGGGCGAGACGAGCGAGACGAGAGACACGATCGAATGCGCTGTCAGCTGTGAAGTTGATGGTTCTGGCGAAGGCGCTGGCACAACTTCTGTTGGTCCTGCTGGCCCTGGCCCTGATGTTGGCCCTGCTCCTGGCGCTTTCCCTGGTGGCCTCCCTAGCACCCCTTTCTCTGCTGCTCCTGGTGCGGCACCTCTGCCTGACCCTGGGTTGCCTGGGTTGCCTGTGGGCATGAGCACCGGCGCCCCTTTTCACCTAGCCGGCACCCCCTACGTTCACCTTTACCCCGATTTCGTCCCCGGTTTTGAGCTGGGAATGGGCATGGCGATGCTCCATCCCGCCCCTGGACAGTACGGTCTGCCCAATTCCATGCCGCCTGCTCCCTACCCGCACGGCTACGGCTACCAGCAACCGCTGCCCCATCCCCAACACGCCCAACAGCCCGGCCACTCCCAACCTCTTCCCCGTGGTGAGCGTCGCGTCCACTTTGCCGACTTCAACACGGTCATTCACCTCCCTGCTTCACCTGGGAGCGGAGGTATCATGTTGGAGTCGGTGCCTCAGGGTCGTCCGGATGATGCGACTGATGGTTACTGTGCTGGTTCTGGTGTTTTTGTCGGTGCCGGTTCTGCTCCTGGTGCTGCTCCCATCTGGCAGGGGGTGGATTGCTGGGCTGCTGCTGCTGGTGGTCCTAGCTTTGGCTCTGGCTTTGGCTCTGACTTTGGCTCTGACTTTGGCTCTAGCGTTTGGTCTTTTTCTGGCGGTGCTAGTCTGGAGGATGAAGAAGCTCGCCGTTCTGCTGGCACGCCCTTCCCTCGCGATGACGATGCTGGCGGTGCTGGTTCTTTTGGTTCTGGCTCTGGGTTCGAGTCCCCTGCTGCCCCTGGCGCTGTGCCTTTCGGGTTTGGTGCTGGCGCTGCTTCAGGTTCTGCTTCCGGTCCTGGGTTCGAGTCCCTTCCTCTTGCTGCTGCGTCTGGGTTCGATTCCCACAACACTCCTGCCTTCGATCAAGCTGCCGACACGGAGCCCCTCCCAGCTCCCTACAACTCCTTCCGGTCATCCTCCCTGGGCCGCTTTGAGGGCACATGGCTCGAGTCCTCCGCCTTTGCTGGCCTTGCTGCCTCTTTTGCCTCCGCTGCGTCTGCCGCCTTTGCTTTCTCTGCTGCGCCTGCTTTCCCTGCCGCCGCCGCTGCTCAAGCCAGCCCCCAGCAGCAACAGCCCGGCCCGCCCTACTTCAACCCCGGCCACCACCACGCCCCTCCCGCCGCTCCCAACCCGGATTTCTTGCCGCCTCATCCTCGCAGTGCCCCGCCGCCGTTCCGAGAACCCCTAGAAACTGTAAACGTCCTGGACTTGGTGGAGGATTTGAGAGAGGCCGGGGTGGTGGAGAGGGAGGCAGAGGCGTGGCAGTTGCGGGCGCCGGTTGGTGAGAGAACGTGGGATTTGCACTCTGGTGAGGAGGAGGTCCTGGGATTGGGAGATGAGGGGGAAGTGCGGGAGATTCGATTGGAGGAGGTGCCGGTTGTGGTTAGGGAGTTGGTGGAGGAGATTGATGAGTTTGATGATTAGGTTTGGGCTTTGGAGTTTGGACTTGGGATTGGGGGGTGGTGAAGGATGTGATATCTGAAACAAGACGGAACTGAAAGAGAAGGAATTTTAGGGGTGCCCGTGACCCTTCATTTGCTGTCGTTTGAGTACCTTATGATCATTCGCTGGTTTGCTAGATTCGAGAAGGTTTGCTGTGTGGGAAAGACAGGTTGGATACCGCTGAAGTTCAGACCAACCCAAATCAGAGGTAATGATCTCAACTGATTTGCGAAATAACAAAGATTGTTGCCGCCCAGTATTATTTTGCCGCAAACTGTGATCATGGTGTAATCCTTTGAAGTGATGATATTTGCTGGCTTTTTGGTTTCACGGTTTTCTCAATGGGTAAACGAAAGTTCAGACCTGCTCGTACTCTTGGAAGGATCGTCCGGCGACCAGGTCGGTGACGGCAGCACAGTTTCCCTCGCCAAGCCCTGGGTATATTTTGCCATGTTCTCGGAAGGTTGCGGCGCTTTGGGAGTGTAAGGAGTTCACTGATGGTCGGATCATCAGGAACCGGAATTTCGGTCTTGGTAAGCGTCATGAGGTACCGCCAGATTGCTGATTTTCTGGGATCGGACAGTTGCTTGTCGACTTTGCGGTCCGTCTTGGGCGAAATGGTACAACTGATATCTGCTGGTTTGGTTCTTTGCTGGATTCGAGAAAGTTTGCTGTTTGCTGTTTTGGAAAGGAAAGTTTGGGTGACACTAGAAGTTCAGACTAAATCAGGGGCAAGACCTCAACCTGGGTTTCGAACAAGAATGACCCTTGTTGCTGCCAGTATCGAATCCTTTTCGTGAACTTCAATCATCTTGAACTTTGCATCGTCTTCAAAAGAGGTGTCCAGCGGCGTTTGGCGTTTACTTTACACGTCGAGTTCGCAATCTCTCTCACTTCTGCCAGTGCTGAAGGCAGAACTCGGAGCCGGAAGGACGAAATTAGTTTTTCGGCTTCGCAATTGGAGATACTTTGCTGCAATCGGCCGACTCAATCTTGAGATTGATGAAGCAAACTTGCCAGCGTGGCGTGTCATCTGCTTCGTGAACTGGGGGTGGTAAGAATGACCGCCGAAGCCAGGCTCTCTTTGTCTGGTATGGATCGTCACCTGAAGCGCCAGCCGCTCCGCATTCAGTTGTTCGTCACTCCAGCCACTCAGGCTCAAGCTCAGGCTCAGATGCCAGGAGCCATCATGGCGTTGGCGGCATGGAGAAACCACAGGGCATCATGGCGGCTTTTCTGTGCCTGGTTGCCAATGCCATTATTCTTGGTATAACGACGGTGGCCGTAGGTTTTCAGGTTGGAAAACCGGCAGATCGGATGATGTTTCCGACTTCGGGATGCCTCCGGCCAAGGATGCGGTGTTGTCCTGTTGGCCCATGGCCATGTTGCCGAGATGGCCATCAACCAGATGCAGGGATACCCCACCGGCAACTCTCGCGACCGTCTCTCCTGGGGCCACTCCCAGAGCAACTGCAGCGTCAGCGCCCTGGCCAGAAAACCGGCCTAGCATGCTGTTCATGGCATAATTCTGTAGGTTGAAGCCACGCGGGCCTCCAGTCGGTTGCTGGCCGTTGGTTGGCCGGGTGGAAGGGAACATGGCTACGGTCCACGGTGTGGTTGCCTGTCACAAAAAGAGTTAGCGCTCATGACTCTGGTACAGGGGCACAGGGTATCCGGGCTGGACCTGCCTCCCTTTGGAATCTTGAGCCGCTTCAAGTATATCATGCAGTGTGTCGATACCACCAAGATATTCCTTTAGCATGAGCATGTTGTTCATCTCCTGTTCCGCTTTGGTAAGCTCTGCGTGGGTTGGTAGGGCCGGGCCCAGAGTCGTACTGGGCGGGAGTGTAGGCTGACAGGTGGTGGGTTGGGACGACCCAGGGGCCGTACTATGGAGGGGCTGCCTGGGCTCGATAAAGACCACCATTTAGGCGCGCTGTTCCTGTAGTGATGGCGTTGCTCGCCTCCGATGGCAGGACCGGACATGGCTCTCCTGCGCCAGTCATCGGACTGTGAGCGAGGAGAACCTGGTTCTCAACCAACTGGAATGTTCCGCGAGGGATACTCTGCGCGCCATTCGTCTGCTGCGTGTTCCACTCTCCACGGCCTGGGTTGGGGTCAGAAGTTTTGGTGCTCGAGGCATGATTCTGGATGGCGGCCGGTGAAATTCCGGAGGGCACCGACTCTGGTATGAGCGCTGGTCCCATGGTTCAGGTTCAGGTTCGGGAAAGACTTTGTGGTGAAAAAGGCTTGGAGATGAAGATGGGCCGAAGAAATGGTCAGGAATGCTGCCATGCCCGTTTGCTGCATTGGCGTAACAAAAAGCGCCTCGGGTATTTGCCGCAATATTGGCTCCTCCAATCTCACGATAGCTTCAAGTTCTACCAGCAGTGTTACTGAAAAGGCGGAACCTCCAGCGCCAACACCAAGGTTTGGATAGGAAGTGGAGTAAAATGTTCACCGAGGGCTTCACCGGCCTTGACCGTGTAAACAACCAACCAGGTTCTCAATGATTGTTATCACTAGGGTGTGGGGAGGGGACGAAAGGAAAGGGAATATATATATGAAACGCCTTATCTGTCTGTCGTAATTGACACTTTTCCATGGGGTCGCAACAGGGGATGAAGAGGGGACAAGTGAATGGCAGAGAAAGACACTTGTATCTCGCTGGAGTCACGGAAGGAAAGACAGCTGAAGGAGCCTGATTCATGCTTCGGGGGCATATGCTGTTTTGTGATGGTGGATATCTGACTTTTTGAAGCTGGGCAGCCAACAGCAATAAGCTCGACTATGCCGCTTTGACATGTCTACAGCGGCACAAGAAGACGAAAAGACAGCAAGAGAAAAGACAGCGAAAGCAATTTCAACTTTAGAATCATGCGGTTACAGCTGCGTGGAACTTTCCGATTGAATGTTTAATGAGATATCGAAGAGTGTCTGGCATGTGTATAAGTCGTGTTCCGAATGTTTACATGCAACTCGGATCCCAGTCTTTCGGCACTTGCAGAAAAGGGGGCGCCAAGAGTTCAACACGGAACAGGGGCGTATTTAGAGACTGAGATAAGTCTAGAAGGCGGCTGACCGCACAGGGGCACAGGGCTGTCATGGGCAGATAGATTGCAAGCAGATTTCGCATTTCGGCTCTTGGCTGTAGAAGGGCTTATAGGCGGATCCCGAATCTTGTTTGTATGCAGAGTTTTGATGACCGTTTAAATGTTTGATGAGCGGAGCGGGCGTTTGGGGGGGGGGGCTTGACATGATTCATGAACCCTATGAGGTATCGCGGGTTCCGATGGCCTGGGTTGGGGCAATAGGATTTCCGTCGGCCCGTCGATCAAGCCGCCATGTCGGGGAATATCAGATGAACTATGCAGTGAAGGTTGGTGATGGTGTTGAAACATTGCAATTGCTGATTGGTGCATGTCAGCCCCTCATCCGTGAACGTTTCAGAAAAACCGCTGCACGTGCCATTGGGACCCCCCATTCTAGACTTTGTAGATGCGCCATCTTGCACTTGACAGACGCCAACCAAATGTGCATCGAATCATCGCTGTCGAATGTGGGATGTTTCACTGTGTTTTATTGTGAACGTGTTTGCAGCCTGGCATTTGATCGGGTGGCTTGTGTTGGCTTTGAGCTCTGAGATCTTGGGCTGTGTTGTGTAGCTTTGGAGGAAAACGTTGCATGTCAAAACTCAAAAAGGAGGTTTTAACAATGCTGTATTGTAGCCGTGTATGTTAGTGTACGTAAAAGGAAGAAGCTCCCTCAATCCTTTGCAAGTGCGGTGAATGACAAAAGTACGGTAAACAACTGCAAGTGGATGTGTGGTGGAGTAGGTGCCTGTTAGTCTGCCAGGTACCCGCGACTTGACCATCGGCCCATTCGGACCCCCAATTAGTGCAGGTTTGGCGTACCCTGTACCCGTAGAGGTTGTCTGTCAGGGGACGACACACTGACCGACCGGACATTTTACTTACAAGCCCCGACTTGTCCCTTCCGCTTCCTCCAGACAACCAATTTGTACCAGTTATTGTCTTATCTTTTGGCAACTCGAAAGCGACCTTGTTTGCAGCACTTGCCTCGTCATTGACCACCCATCGTCGACCAGTCGAAAAGCGAGTCGGGTAGTGTGAGGGGTGTCTATCCCTCTGTCACCCTCCACCTGCTTGTATTTCCGTTATCAATGGCCACTCGCCCTGCCGCATAAACAACCACAACACCACCGCAACCACCACAACCTGTCGCCCGCCCTCGACCCGTCCTTGTGTCGCCGCTTCGTATATTGCCTAGAGCAAGAGCAGCTTGTAGCTGAACGTGACCTATTTTTGGGATCCCACCACCAAAAGACACAATGTCGGCATCCGAAGTACAGGAAGGGGCTGCTGCCGCCCAAGAGGAGGTCGCTACCAAAGAGGTCCCCAAGGAGACGGTTCAGGAGGTCACCAACGAGCTCGAGAAAGAGGACGCTGCTTCCTCTCCCGCAACAGAGACAAAGGACAACCACCGACCAGCCTCTCTCGCTCCCTCCACTGCCTTGTCCGACACAGACGACAAGGACACCGTAAGTCTTCAAGTTAACATCATCCCTTACTTGCCCCTGGGGAGGACAAGTGCAACCCATGCTGACAACAACCATGACTATTACCGTCATGCAGGATACTTTTGAAGATGCCATCGACACAGGTTCCCTAAGGTCCCTAACAAAACGCTCGTCCTCGTTTAATCGCCCGCGCTCCCCATCAATGCACGATTCCGCCGCCGCCGATTCCGACCACGACGCCGTCTCCCACACCACAGAAACCCCCCAAGTTCCCAAGACAACAGAGAACAAGGAAGAGGAGCAGGAGGAGGTCTTCGAGACTCCGGCAGCGGAGCAGGAAAACAAGTCGCTACACCGCATCTCGCATGCTTCCAAGGCTTCAGAGGCGTCCGCTTTCTCAGCTGCATCGCTGGACGATGTAAGCCTAAATGATAATTCTACAATTGGAGACACAGGTACGTCAAGGCGGTCAAGGTTCTGCGCACAGCCTAGCAAAACCCGCCAGGATATACTGACAAAGGAGTCCAGAAAAAACCCTTGATACGGCGCCTTCATCAACAAAGAAGATGTCAATAAGCAGTGTAGCCAGTGCTCTGCCCGCCATGCCCTGGTCACCCTCCGCTACCGAGGAAGTAAAAAGCCCGCCCATCGCCGCTCCCGTGGCCGCCGCCGCTCCTCCTCCGCCTGCGCCCGCTGCCCTTACTCCAGCACCACCGCCTCCGGTCACCAGGAAACTCACTAGCCCCTTTTCCTGGCTCTCCAGGAGTTCATCAAAGGAGGTAAACAACCCGCCTCCACCAGCACCCGCCGCAACTGGTACAAGACGGAATACCGCCAGCTCTGTCGCGACTCTTTCCAGCAACCCCGAGGGAACATTAGGCAAGCTTGACGAGGAGGGTGGCAACAAGAACACTCTGAAGGATCGTTTCAAGCAGCTGCGTCTAAGGGAAGAAGGCAGTGCGCCCACGGGAGACGAGGATGAGAAGAGCTCTACCTCTGAGGAGAAGGAAGCGGTTCAACCCCCTCCATCGCCACTTCCGCCAACTCCCAACCCGGCTCTCGCACCCGGTACAGCATCCGGAGTTACTGCTGGCCCTTCAGCAGGCTCCGACGCTCCTGTGGATTGGGATTTGTGGCAGACGGTCGTTTACGAAGGTCCCGCAGCTGTTGCTCGGACAAGCCCTGAGCAGTTGAAGGAGGCCATTGCAAAGGGTATCCCCAGCGCAATCCGTGGAGTCATTTGGCAAGTTCTGGCACAAAGCAAAAACGAGGAACTGGAAACGGTCTACCGGGACTTGGTAGCAAGGGGTACAGACAAGGAGAGGAAAAGTGACAGGCAGAGCAATGCCTCAATATCACTAAGTAACGGTAAGGCGAGCGGCAAGGATACGCCCTCGTCCGCTTCGTCAGTTCACTCGGAAAAGTCTGGACCCAACGGAACCGGTGCTCCTTCTCCGACAGAGAAAGACTCGGAAGCCTTCGTCAAGGCTCAGGCTCTGGCTGCGGCGGAGCGCAAGAAGAAGGAGAAGGAAGACAAGGAGATGCTATCGAGGCTCGAAAAGGTCATTAGGAGGGATCTGGGCGCTCGAACGAGCTATTCCAAGTTTGCCGCCGCTCAAGGGCTTCAGGAGGGCCTCTTTGGCGTGTGCAAGGCCTATGCTCTCTTCGACGAAGGCGTCGGCTATGCCCAGGGCATGAACTTCCTCGTCATGCCTCTTCTCTTCAACATGCCCGAGGAGGAGGCCTTCTGCCTGCTGGTACGGTTGATGAACCAGTACCACCTTCGCGAGCTCTTCATCCAAGACATGCCCGGCCTGCACAAGTGCCTCTACCAGTTTGAGCGCCTGCTCGAGGACCTCGAGCCCGCTCTCTACTGCCACCTCCACCGCCGCGGCATCTCCCCCCACCTCTACGCCACGCAGTGGTTCCTCACCCTCTTCGCCTACCGCTTCCCCCTGCAGCTCGTCCTGCGCATCTACGATCTGATCTTCTCCGAGGGTCTCTCGGCCATCATCAAGTTCGGCATCGTGCTCATGCAAAAGAACGCGACCGCCCTGCTCGGCATGTCCGACATGTCGCAGCTCACCACCTTTTTGAAAGATCGGCTCTTCGACGTCTACATCGACGCCACGCCCTCGTCCAACTCCATCCTCGAGAACGGCTTCTTCGGCTCCAGCTCCGCCAGCATCGACAAGGAGGTCTACCGCGCCGACCAGCTCGTCCGCGACGCCTGCGACGTCAAGATCACGGCCGAGCTGCTCAAGGAGTACGGTAAAGAGTGGGAAGACAAGACCAAGGCCGAGAAGGAGCGGGAGCAGGAACTCGAGGGTCTGAAACAGGCCAACACCAACTACGCCGTCATGGTGCGTCGACTGGAAGAGCGCATTGAGGCCGTGGATCGCGAGCAGGCCTCGCTGGCGACGGAGCTGGTGCGCACCAAAGTTGAGAACGAAGAGCTGAAGGATGAAAATGAGTCCCTGAAGGGCCAGGTGAAGGAGCTCAGAGTGGTAATAGAACATCAGCCGGAGGAGCTGGAGAACAAGTGGAGTCTCGAGAGGGACGATCTCATGAAGAGGAACGAGAAGGTCCATGAGGAGAACCAGAAGCTCGAGAAGGAACTGGCAGATTTGGAGGAGCAGCTTGTGCAGACGAAGTTGCAGTATGCTGAGGTAAGTTTTTGATTCCTTCCTAAATGGGAGAAGAAAGGGGAACAATGAAAAGAATGCTAACTCATGTCGTGAGCAGATTAACTCGGCTCATGAAACGCTTACTAGGAAGTGGGCGGATCTTAAGAGGCAGGTGCAGGCTGCTTGATTGATCGCCTCAAGGGGTGATGAGGTTTTGATCAAGGTGCGGTATGTGGTATGTGTGGTATGTGGTATGGAGCATGGAATACGGGTGTCTAATAGTGGTAATTGTTTGAAGTTGTTGGACAATTAGCCTTGTTGTCGTTGTTCAGGAGAAAAGTAAACGGAATCTTGGCAGACGGAGAGAACCATCACAGCCTTGCTTTTGCTTTGCGTATTTGGACATGGATAGGTGCAGGGAGGTACGAACAACGCCTCCATTGTCATTGTGGTCGCCAGGCTTGCTGTTTCGGTCCATCATGTTGAATCCTTATCACGTTAGCAAATCGATCATTATGGCGTTTATTTGGGAGAAGAAGGAGGGGAAGGAAGAGAGACATTGAGTATTGGAACTGTGGAATTGGTATTACATATAGAACACGGAGAGAGAGCATGAGAAAGCATGGAAGAGAGCATAAAAGCATACTTTACAACACGGTGACGACCCAAGAGAAAAGGAATGTGTATACTCTAGTGAAAATTATCTTGATGTGAAGTTGCTGTACAAGAATGATAGAACAGCAACCCACGGCGATGGGAGAGGAGATAGGCCAATTTCAATTTGTATTCCAATTGATCTTGGACACCTCAACAACCACCAAAATTCTTGGACTCCTTTCTGATCCTTACTTACCGTCTATTCTACTGCACCAAGGAGAAGTTGGCTATTGACCACGCTCTAGTCTACTGCTCTTTTGAAATAGATACTATGCCCGTCCAGGTATCAAGTCCAAGTTCAAGAATACCTATGGGAGCGTGATAACGGATGGTCTAGTCTACTAAGGTACCTTACCTACATAGATAAGTAAGCTAAACAGGTAAGTAGCGTACGAAAAATCACAGGACTGACTGACGGAACTGACAGACTGACACATAAAAGGGACACTGAATACAACCTGGTAAAGAGAAGAAGAAGAAGACAGCTAGCTATCCAATCAAATCATATAACTAGTTCTAAGTGATGATTTAAACTCGACCTACTATGCGGTGGCAGATCGGGAGATAGGTCGGTACTTGCCAAGGGAAACACTCAAAAAAAAAAAAAAAAAAAAAAAAAAAAAAAAAATAAAAAAAATAAAAATAAAAAAAAAAAAAGTAGGAACAAAATATAAAGAAATACGGGGAGTATGTAAGAAAGTCGGAAGTCGGGAGTCAAAGAGCTTGTCGACGGGAGCTAGGTATGCGTACCGTACCATAAACATTGATGTCCACTAGAACTAGACATACCTACTATGCAGGTAGGTAAGTAGGTAGGTAGGGTAGGTAGGTAGTGGTCCTACTCGATAAAGTTGGGTTTGGGTTTGGGGAGAAAAAAGGAGGGGGGGGGGGGGGGGGAAGAGGACATTTTGGGATATCAAGCAGTACCTAAGGTATATGTCGTGAAGTTCCCAATGGAAGCCCTTCAATCAAATTTCTTGTGATGTCCCCGCGCGCGGGCATTCTCAAGGCGAAAGGAGAAAAAAAAAAATGAAAGGAAAGAAATTGTTGAACAGGCAATAGAAAAAAAAAAGAAGAAGAAGAAGAAGAAGAGAACAGAATGCAGCTTCATTTTTCTTTCAATTCTTTTTTTTTTTTTTTTTTTTTTTGCCCATTCCGCACGCAGCCTTTACAATTTTGATAGTACCTACCTAGGTAGGTAGGTACACACACACACACCTTCACACACACCCCTTCACACAGGTACGGTAACTTTAGTGTCTACCAACCATTCCACTCGGAGGAAATATGTTCTTGTTTCTGTTCTCCCGTGATTCCGGTCCCCCTTTTTTTATTTTTCATTTTTTTTTAAAAAATTTTTCATTTATCACCCATGCGTGATCAAAGAGAAGATGAATGTTGAGCGAGCTCACACAGGGAGAGGAGAAGGAATCAATACATACCTCTGAAACCCCATGTTCACATGGCTGTAGGTTCAAGAAGTAGAGATTTACGTAACATCAACTTCAATGGCTCCATACTAAAGGATGTGGGGTGTTGGATATGGAAAGGTGATGATATGTGGAATAATGTTGGCGATTCAAGCACAACAAGTGAGATAGGTAGCTGAAGTTAAGAGAAGATATAGGCCATTGCAGAATAAGTTGGAATTGTCAAACTGGCAAGGCATATCGAGTCCAGTTCGCGAGCCTATTCTAGAATGACAAGGCGGAGTCTTGAAATCATCCAGGCCATTATTCCGTTCACATAAGTACGAAAATATCAAACACCTGCTGCCGCTGCTGCAATTTCTTCCAATTCCGCAAACATGTCGGCTCTGATGCAAAGTAACTGAGAATCCAGATTCCATCTCCGAGCTCCTCAAAACATAGAATCCTACGTCACATAAAAGGGCAATTTCAAGAACAGTGAAGTGAATGTTTTGGATTGACTCGGGTGGCTGTGAATTGTCATGGTATCTCTCATTATCCCGTTGCCCTATAAACCCCGTCCCATGCCTTTTACCGAAAAAAACCAAGCAGCGAAAGGGTATAAGCAGTGGGTGCCGCCATCCTTTTTCAGACGACGGGGAACCACATGTTGGTCCTCGCACCGCTGCGCATGGCTTGCATGACAGCGGACACGACAGACTCGACAATCGGGCGGACAGCCGACGCGAGCCTTGACCTATCAATCCATCTTCCTCCCTAATCCTCCTGGCACAGCAACCATCTCCCGGCAGGGGCGAGACGTTTACTTGTGGAGCTTGCGCTGGTAGAAGGCGAGCTCCTCGCCCTCGAGGATGTAGCCGTCGCAGCGACCGGACTGGCCGGGGCGGGAAGAGATGACGGCGTAGAGGCGACCAGCCTCGAACTGCTTCTCGAGAGCGGCGTCGACCTTGCCGGAGGCGGCGAAGCGCTCAGCCTGCTTCTTCTCGACAGACTTGGACTTCTTGACCTCCTCAAGAACCTGACCCTGCTTCTGCTGGCGGCGGCGACCGAGGGCCTGGCCGTAGTGGGCCTCGTACCACTGACGGAAAGGAGCGGCGTCGACCTGGACAACGGCGGACTTGGTGAGGGTGTTGGTACGGACAAGCTCGTTGTTGGAAGGGTGGTCTAGAAAAGTCACCATATCAGCTTCTGAACGTGGTCTCCTTGACCAGAAACGTGAAAGCCAAAAACTTACACGCGACAGCGATCACACGAGTCTTGCGAGTGCAACCCTCGGAGGCCCAGGCGAAGTTACCGGAGTCGAGACGGAGGGCACGGTACTTGTGGTTACCGCCGCGGGTGCGGACGGTGTGAATACGCTTAGCACCGATACGGGTGTTAGCGGGCTGGCGACCCGCCTCGAAGGCTCTCTTCTTCCCTGCCGCGTTTGTCAGAATTAATTTCTTTTGTACGCGTCAAAACAGGCTCAGAACGCGAGGGGTTCAATCAAGCTCTGCATTTCTGCAAGAACATTGACCTCCCAAGCGGACCTTCGAGAATATTATCATGTATACGTACGGTAGTAACTGCAAAAAGACACACGTTAGCCGGGATACAGACAGCATTTCAGGATGGGGTGGGATGAACATACGCGCGCTTAGCACCGGTGTGGGAGCGCTTGTGCCTGGAGTCTCTGGAGATACCCATTTTGCCGGTTCCTGAAGTGATCGATGGTGGTTAGCTCTGCTGCCTTTGCTGTCGATCGTCGTTCGTCGTCGGGTTCGAAGGGTGGTTGTGGATTGCGAAAGTGGCACGCCAGCGTGCCTCAAATGCAAAACTACTAACTTTCTCCTCGTCGGGCGGCCGGTGGGAATGGGGATTGGCAAAAAAGCGAATGTACTCACCTCGTCGTGGATCGTTGACGGTGCGGTTGCGAGGTTGTGATGGCGGTGCTGGCGGCGGTCACAAAGTCGATTTTGGAAAATGTGGGTGTGGAAATTTCGCGGATGTTTTCGGCCACAAGTTTCGGCGGTACCGAAGGGACCCATAGCCCTAGGCGTTTCTTGCGCCAGGTCTCAAGTACCCTCGTACCTCTGCACGAGCCATTTGCCAAGACATTTTACGTCGTGAATCAAAGTGGGGTCTCCTTCGTGTCAGCCCGGCCCAGGCTTCAGCTGCGAATTGCTACTTGTCGAAGCCTTGTTGGAGACAGTGGATAATCTCCCCGCCAGCTCCAGCCTGCCCCGGCCGTCCGCTGAAGTGCCCGCTTTGGCTTCTCCAGAGCCTCCAAGGACGTGGGGCCGGCCGGTGTCTCTTCTTCGGTGTAACGGCAGTAAAAGGTACCGTCTACGACGACGTAACAAACCGGCTCAAGATGGGGCAGATGCGATACATGAGTAGCCTCAAACCATCACATGGATAGTATATAAACTGCCTGATACATGGAAGTTGTTCGCATTCTTATATCATCTGTATCGACATGCTATGAGGCTTTGGAAATAAGCAAAGGTGTTACTACCTAGATCTACGAATTCCAAGTCGAAGTTGACGACATCTCTCTGACCCTTGCCCCACCTCCCTTGTTATACTTCCCTTTACAGACAATACGATGGATGATGGATGTACTTGTATCTTTACCTTGGGCCTTTTTATACAGCACACACGCATGATAGTAGTATGTAAGGACAATCTATTTATCTTTATTATGAAAGAAGACCGCGACGGAAACATGATTACGCGATGGTTTGAGGTTTTGATGTCATGCAACTCATAGTACTGTCCTTTGAGTGTAAAGTACCGTAACAATGAACAATTGTACGGCGCAGCAATTCAAGTGGAAGTGGAAGCTCACCAGGTAACCAGCGGTGCCAACCCACCCCAGAGGGCATCCACGGCCAAACCATCACCCATGTCAGCGGGCCGGGCACCCAGGGAAGCTTCCCGACATGGACTTTTGCTGACTGCACTCCCGTCACTGGCTCAACCGGACCTCCATCGAATGGAACTTTGCAACTGCCAACCCGACCTCAACACCACCTGCCCCAACCACCTACTCCTTCTCTCCCATCGTTCGCTCTTTCTGCGCGGACGTCGCGAAAAAAAAAAACCAAAAGTTGGAGCATTTTTGCTGCGCGAGCAAACGACGGACTGCATTCTGCTGATTGCCCTGCAGGTGTGCAAGTGGGACGTGCTTCTTTCCACTTTTGAAACGGAAGCGGCTGCTCTCCCAAAAGACCCCAAAACTCGTCGCCCCGCACCCGCCCGCAGCAGGCCTGCCAGTGCCTTCCAACCATTTCTCAGGACAAGTTCGGGTTGAGCTCCTCCTGTCTCTTGCTACAAGACACGAATAACGAGAAACAAAACAATCCGCTCGCTTGCCCAACCAACGCATCATCACGACGACGACGACGACGACGGCTGTTTGATACCCCGCCAACAACCGTCTCTCACATCTCCGGCATCGCGCGGCCTCTGGAAGATTTGAACACCAAAGGACGACCTGCACTCGTCTTTTAGAGTTCTCCCACCAGGTGCGTAATCGTGCCCATCACGGACTCACGGTCCAACCGCATCTTGCTTGACCTGCTCGGCCTCTCAGTCTACCATCGCCCGCCACGACCCCCACTTCCCGCTTCCTCCTTCGTTCTTGCAACTGGCAACGCCATTACTGACATCTCCAAACCAGTTGTCGCTCATTATCCGAATCTACTTTCTGTTCGATATCCACCTAGCTACGCTGCCTGCCTCGCTTTCACCTACCGTCCATAAACGGGGACGTGTTGTGTAGTGGAGGGGGAGATTTCACCTTTCGTTCAGCCTAGCGGCCCGGCCGCGTCGCAGCCATGGGGAAGATTACCAAGCCCATGCAGCCAAAACACAGGGAGACTCTGGTAAATTGCCGCCCGTTTTCATCGTGTTTTATCCGTCTGTCTGCTAACTGTTCTTTCCCAGTCTCCTTGGCTGAAAGGGTTTGTTGAGACAGCCTCGAGTGCACCTCTGCCTCTCATCCCGCAACGACTCGCCGAGTTCCCACCAAGGTGGCAGTTCCCGCGCGGCGACCTATACCACTGGATCCCGCTGCTCAACCGTTTCGACAACATTCTAGAATCAATATGTGCAACATACGGGCTATCCAAGGGTCCTCAAACGCGCGACTTTGAACGTGATGTCCTCCTCAACAGGGGCGCACCCTCACTCGAATACCGCGACGAGCCTTGGAGTGCGGAGCGTTTGGCTGAGGTCGGGTACAAGGAGGATGGAGATTGCCGGCTTCTCGTGGCTATACTCAAGTTCACCCGCATGCTGCTCGAGCACTGCGGCAACAGAAGCATCTACGCGAGTAGTCACCACATCGATTGCCTTATCAACAGCCCATATCTTGAGGTCCAACAGGCCGCTCTGGAGGTTGGATTGGAGCTGGCCCAGAGGTATAATGCGTCCGTCAAGCGCATGCCTTCGCCTCCACGTTCAGTGAACCCAGCTTTGTTAGCCAACCACTACAACATAAACCTGGAAAAGGTGCAACTGCTTGCACGGCCATTCATCAGGACGCCCATCGCCAAGTCGCTCGAGTCATCCTCAGCTGCCCCGGCCGCTTCAGCTGGCTCGAGTGCCAAGGGTAAGGAAAAGGAAAAGGAAAAGGAAAAGGCTAATGGCCCCAAGAATGTTGCGTCCATGTATGCCAACGACCTCAAGGCCCTTGCTCTGAGCCAACCCAGCGAAGAGGACTCGTGGAAGAGCTGGGGCGACCTTAAGATGTCGTATTATCCCGACACAAGCAATGTCGAGTCTAGCGCCCGGGATTCCAAGGAGGCTCAGCCTGTGGAGCCTCGCACCAGCTCGTCGCCTGCTGCCCCAACGCCGCTCCGTCGTAGCTCAACTACCGTGTCCCAACCATCCCGTTCTCAACGTGTCGGAAGTTCGGAAGAAGTTTCGCCCCTCAAGCCGTCGGGAGCAGCTACGGATGACCGCGATGGGCCCAAGGTGGTGGAAATCCCACGGTCCGTCATCGCGTCAAAAACCATATATGAGCTGTATGAGCTGTGTCCCGCCGACATGCCGCCCGCTATGAAATTCGAGTTTACCAGCCGCTTGAGGATATGCAAGGCGTTGATGGGAACCGAGAGAGAGCGTCAGCTGGCCTTGTCCGTTCGCCTGCTGGCCATTACCAACCTTGCCTACATCCTACCCGAGGCCGTCTTTGTCGACAAAGTCCTCAAGTACGACAAAGACGAACCCAGGAAATTTCAGCTAGTGTATCAGCTGGCCGAACTTATTGCCCCTTCCCCGGACGGAAACCCTAGCGAGGTCCCGAAATGGCTCCAAAGCATCACGCTGGCTCTGCTTGAGGCCATCTCCCACCAACAAGAAAAGCACTCGGATGTCCTGGCGGCTTTAAACGTCAACGTTAACCATGGCATTCTTCTCTACGTCATCAGAATAGCCGTTGCGGACATGAAACAGGACGCCCCTGTCGATGACCAAGACGAGCTGGATGCAGATACTTGGCGAAGCAACCTGTTCGGGTTGACTCTCCAGATAGCTATGGCTACGCGTATCGGCCAGGAGATGATGACTGCCGGCCTTATGGAATGTCTCGTCGAAATTCTTAACCTTCGAACGGCCGTTGCCAGTCGCAATTATAGCATGGTACTCGCCTTTCTGGACAGTCTGACTTACGCGTATCAGACTGCCTTCTCCCAGCTGAACACGGCCGGTGGTCTGGACGCCATCACGAACCTCATAGTCCATACCGTTCGGGAGAGCAAGGTCCTCACGGAGGCTGGTCTTGGAACAAAACCCGAACTCCACGCTTCCCTTGTGGATTATAGCATTCCCTTCTACCATCAACAGACGCTCAAGTGGCTCCTGAAGTTTATTCACCATGTCATGGCTAATACGTACTCGTTCGATGGCACCAATACAGAGCGCCTGTTGAGGAACCTGGTCGACAACTCGTCTTTGCTCGGCAGCCTCTGCACAATTGCGCGCCAGAACCGGTTCTTCGGCACGGTCGTGTGGTCAAATGCTACAACCCTCCTCAGCGATTTCATCAACAATGATCCTACGAGCTTTGCAGCTATCTCGGAGTCTGGGTGGATCCAAGCCTTCCTTGAGTCTGTTACCAATCGGCCGGTGTCCATGCCTGTTGAGAAGCCGTCACCAGAACCTCGCCAACCCAGAGCCAATGACGGTGGTGATGGCAACGAAGCCAATGACGATAGTGAAGATGATGAAGGTGCGGACGAGGCCGTCTCAGACGGTCAGGCGGCTGCTCAAACACATCCACCAACTCAAGAAATGCTCGAAGCACCTCGAGACTTCCCCCCCGCCCATGGCATCCTGCCGTCCTCTGAATCCATGAACATCATTCCCACGGTACTGAACTCGATTTCACTCAATAACCGCGGCATGAAGATGGTTCTCTCATCTGGTGCCATCCAGAGCTACATGGAGATATTTGAAAGCGCTACTCATGTCCAGTGCATGGCGCACGATCCTGAACTGGCTAGTACTATTGGTAGTAGTCTTGACGAACTCTCCCGTCATCACCCGGCGTTACGGCCTGCCATCGCCAATGCTATCATCGACATGATTGCGAGGGTCACGCACCTGGTCAAGACCATGGATGCCAAGAAAGCATGCGGCGCGAGGCTTGAGGCATCTGAACCGTCTGCTGACCCGGTTGCTGAATCATCGAAGGCTACTGAGTTGAAGGGTAAAGGCAAAGACAAGACCACAGACGATGCGGATGTGGAAACGTCGGAAGCGAGCTCTTCATCAACTGGTAACGATAAGCCCGCACAAGCCCCATCGGTCCCTTATATTCAAGTCCTTTCTACGTTCCTTCAGCCCATCATCAGCAACTCGCATCTTAAGGGAGCTCTTACCTCTGCTGGTGGGATTGAAATCCTATTGGATCTTGCACAATCTCCCAGCCTTCCTTACGATTTCGCCGAGACACCGGCCTGCCGCATGCTAGTCGCGGCCACCTCGCAGCTCATCGAGTCTGCTCAGATTGTCGGGCTACCTTCGTTACTATTCAGGATGGAGAACACTGTCAAGGTCCTTCAGCCGCGAATCAATCCCACAACTACGGAGCCTTTCTTTGCACCCTTCCTCAGTTCGGATTCGTCTGTGCCTCTCGTACAAGAGGATGAATCAGCTGACAAGAAGCTCATCCCGGATGTTACGAGCGGAACAGAGACGGTGAAGGCTCTGCTCAACATACAGACCTTGATCAAGATTCTATACCACTGTTTCCCGTTCTCCAACCGGAGCCAGATGGTCAGCATGCCAGCTGTCAACGTGTACGACTATTACATTCGTCTGATTCGAAGCCTTGGACCGTTGTTGCGTGGCGTGTTGAAGGAAGAGGCAGCTGTCAATGGTGCCGTTCCACACCACTGGACACTAAAGAACAAGCCGTACCAAACCAATGCTTTGGGCTCTCGCACCGATGTGCAGGATCTGCTGACCGACTCGGCGGCTCAAGATGCTTCCGCAAACGGCAAGAAGTTGACGCCTGAAGAGCAGTCGACTGCTGAATACAAGAACTACCAGACCCTACGGGTCCTTCTTCATTCCTTTATGCCTTCCATCTTCCCATTCTTCCAGACTATCGGCAAGGCGCTGTTGCCTAGACGCAACAACAACGACCCGTTCATTCGTTCTCGACACCTGGCCATTGCAGAGGCGTCGGCGGAAACCTTGATTCAGCAACTGCAGCAGTCAAAGGAAGAGTTGACGGTCAGAGACATCCATAACTGGATTATCATGATCCACACGTTTGGCGAAATGGTCGTTGATACGAATCACCGTACTGTCAGCGGCGGGGCTTTCCTTATCCTCCCCGTGATCACCGCCTTTAAGGAGCTCGGGGGTTTCGAGGCACTGAACGTCATTCTCAGACGATTGGCCGACATGGTGTCGGCTGGGGCCACCGAGGGTCAGGAAGCCACGAAGGCCAAACTTTCAATGATTGGCATGAAGAAAGTGCTCGACATCTACTGTTTCATCGTTAGTGGCAAAAACCTCTCAGATTCCATGGCCCAGATTGCCTTGGCACCCAAGCCTACGGAACGAGTCACCCGGGAGTTTTCGCACCAGCTTGTTGTTGAGTTGCGAATGTTGATCCTTCCTATCATTCAAGATATCTGGGCTTCCAAGATCATCGAAAAGTCAACAAGCCCGATAGTGAGCAAGATTATCGACCTAATCAAGACCATCGCGACCGGCGACCTAGAGTCAAATGCGCAGTCAAGATCCGACAAAGAATCATTACCGTATCTTTTCAAGAATCGCGAGTTCGTTCCCTTCAAATGGATCTCGCGCAAGGATGCAGAAGCACTCGCAACCGAGCAAGGCGTAGACGTTGATCTAGCGTTGGAGGCACATTATCGTGCTAATGGTAAAGAGAGTGATACCAAGGAGTACATCAAGTACCAGAAGGCACACCTAGTCCGGAACCGCAACCCTGTGCCGGCTGAGGACGCTTTCAAGGAAGTGCCATCTCCCAACCTGTCGTCGTCGGCAGGGATGTCTCTCAGCAATTTGTTGAACACTCCTACTTTCCCGGTGGGCGATTTGCTCGGTTCAGAACCTATGGCGTTGGATCCGGTGCCCAACCAGCCCCTCGGAGAAGCTAGTGGTGAAGCAGCCCTCGGCGATGTCACTGAGCCCTCTTCTGATGACTCTGACGAAGGCCAGCCTGGCACTAGCGGCGAAGCCGATGTTGGCGTCTCTACGGCGGCACCACAACAACTGCCTGTACTTCCGTCACAGCAACCAGCCACTGAATCACAATCTGACGCTCCCCGTATCACCAGGGAAGATCTGGCTGAAGCGAGGGCAAAGCTCTACGATACCCTGATCGATCGCTGTCTTGAAGTTATTAGCTCCCATCCCGAGGCCGTCTTCGAGGTTGCGGATCTCATCCAGAACACCATCCTGAAGACCGACAATGAAGACAGGAGAGTGGAAGTGGGCGAGATCTTGGCTAATGCGCTCATGTCATTTGCCTCTGACGACCCAGAGGAGTTGAAGGAGAATGGCAGTAGCATTGCCGCTTACGCCCATCTTTTGGCGCTTCTTCTTCAACATACTGCATTCATGAAGACTACCGTGGACATGTTGAGAGACTACGTGGGCGATTATCTCGGCTTCCTGAAGCTGCCACCGGCAAGCTCCAATGACAACCTTCCTCCGTGGATTCCCTATATTCTCCTCATATTCGAGATCATGCTTTTCCAAGATGCCCAGCCTCCCGAGATCAAATGGAAGCAGCCCGTGAAAGAGGATGACCCGGTTGAGGAGCCGGTCATCGCGGTGAAGGAGCCCAATTTCTCGGCCGAACACCGCTCGTCTCTCTTGACCACCCTGTTGGATTTTCTCCCTCGTGTCGGCAAGGAAGAGTCATTGGCCGTTTCGGTGTTGAGGATCCTCGTTGTCCTGACCAGAGATCACGCGGTAGCCAAGATTGTTGGAGAGAAGAAGAATCTGCAACGGCTGTTTGTCATGGCAAAGCAGCTGTGCGGTGCCGGTTCTACTCGTCTTAAGCAGACTCATATTTCGGAACACATCCGACAGATCCTTCGACACATCATCGAAGACGAAGAGACCCTTCGGCAGATTTTTGAGACTGACATTAGACACCTCATGACTTCGAGGCATAGGCCTAGCACAGCCCCGGGCCTTGAAGCACAGGCATATCTGCGCACCCAAGCGCATTTGGCTCTGCGGTCGCCCAAAACCTTTGTCGAGGTCAGCACGGAGCTACTCAAGCTGAACCGGGGCGTTTCACACTTGGGAGACGGAACGCTGCGCTCCACACCATTCCTGGTTCTCAAGGAGCGCCCTACCGATGCTAGTGTCTCGCCCAAGGAGAGCTCAGTCGGACCTACAGTGCAAGCGACAGAAGATCTCACCATCAGTGACGTCAAGCCTTCAACCGAGGTGACGGACAAGGATATGCCCGATGCCCCCAAGGCCCACGCCCAAGACCTCAAGCGGCCGATTCTCGAACATCCCGATGGTGTTGTTCACTTCTTGTTGACCGAGCTGCTCAACTACAAAGAGGTTGACGAGAGGGAGAACGTTCCTGCGCCTCCCGCAGCTGCCTCTAAGTCGGAGTCTGATTCTACTCCTGCGAATGAGGCTACTCCCTCTCCTTCCGGCGACGAGCAGAATTCGGAGTCGAAGGAGAAGGAGAAGAAACCGGCAAAGGCCCCTTTCAAGGCCGAGGATCATCCCATTTTCATCTATCGGTGCTTCTTGCTTGACTGTCTTGCGGAGCTGTTACAGAGTTACAATCGTGCCAAGGTTGAGTTCATCAACTTTAAGCGCTCAGCTCCCATTCAAGCGAATGCCCCGGTCAAGCCTCGCTCCAGTGTGCTAAACTATCTCCTCAACGACATTCTTTGCTTCAGCCCCGCAAGCGGGGTGCCGGATTCGATAGCTATGAGAAAGAAGGCGGCAACGGCGGTGCCAGCCCGCGCTGTTCTGGTTGCCCTTGTTTCTAGGACCGGCGAGAAGCCTCAGAGCCGTACCCATGAGCCGTTTGAGTATGATGACGAGCCGGACTTGCTCTTTATCCGCCGGTTTGTCCTGGATACCATCCTTCGCGCCTACAAGGATGCGTCTGTCTCCGGGGAGCCGTTTGATGTTCGATACGGAAAGATGAATGCTCTCGCAGAGTTGATGGCCCAGATGATCGGCGAAGGAGATAAAGAATCGCGCCCCAGCAACCCGCGCGGTACAGATCCGTCAATCGGACGGTCTCAAGCTCAGCTGAAGCGTCTCATGTATGAGAAGGGTTACCTCACGTCCTTGGCTGCGTCCATCGCCGACATTGACCTCACATTCCCGCACAACAAGGCTCCACTCAAGCCCATCCTCGCGGTCATGAAAACGCTCACAAAGACTGCAGTCTCGATGAGTCAATTAGGTCTCATCCCTCCTTCGGGTACAGCTGGTACCGATCAAGCCGAGGACGAGTTCCTGTCCGACGGGTCGTCCGTCTCTGATGATCTCTCAGATGATCGCGAGGAGACGCCTGATCTTTATCGCAACTCCACTTTGGGCATGCTTGAACCCGGACGTGATGACGAGTTCTCCGACGAGGATGAAGATGATGATGAAGACATGTATGACGACGAGCAATACGACGACGAGCTTGACTATGGCGACGACATGTCACAGGACAACGAAGACAACCCTAGCGACGACGAAGACGAGCTTGGCGAGATGGGCGAGATGGGAGGAATGCCCGGTCAACCTGGCGTTGTCGAGGTCATTATGGGTGAGAACGATGACGAAGAGGACAATGAGGACATGGATGACATGGATGAAGATGACGACATGGATGAAGATGACGAGCAAGAGCTTAGTGATGAGGATGAGGACGACGAAGTCGGCTCCGAAGACATGGATGACATGGAAGACGACATCCACATTGTCGATGAAGAGGGCAATGCTATTGATGACGGTGCGTCGTGGGATGATGGCACCGACGAGGATGATGAAGAGGACGAGGAAGAGCTCGACTACGGAGCTGAGGCTCAGAATATGCAGGAGGCTCAACTTCACAACCGTCGGACCCTCCCCGAAATCATGCGAGCGGCTATGGGCAATGCTGGCGATGACCTTGATGCCGAGCCAATTCGCGACTTTGACGGGCACTACATCGACGATGATGAAGATGGCGAAGAAGACGGTAAGTTCCCAGGATGCTTGAGAAGGGTGAACGGGTCGCTAACTTCCTTGAACAGATGATGAAGATGAAGGTGAAGAAGACGACATGGACGATGACATGTACTTTGACGGCGATGGTCTTCGTAAGTTCTGGAAACGAGTCCCTTCACCAGATCTGGGAGCTGACATGATAAGCAGACGATGACTTGCTTGCACCCAACATGCCATCGGGGCTTGGTTGGGACATTGCCATCGAGCCCAACCATCGGCATCGGCCGTCCCGGAGCCCTTGGCCCAACAGTCCTTTCGTGGTCGGAAGACACCGTGACGCGCTTGGTAAGTTCTTAAAGCCGAAGATATGGTCTGCCTTGTTTAGAGTGCTAACGGGTTCTCAGACTTCCAAAACTTCTTCCGTCGCCCTGCGCATCTCAGCAGACATCTGCCCCCTCCGGCCGACGTCATGTCTGGAACAAATCCCCTCTTGCTTCCTCAGGCTCGTCGTGAGGTTCCTCGTAATGCTCACAGCCAGCTGGTTCGTCTAGGGATCACTCAAAACATGATTGGAGGCCTAGGCATGGGCATGGGCGTTGAGCCGTTGGCCTTCATCAGCGACCTCGTCCAACACTTACCTGACGTGCGTCTCAGCGCTGCAGGAGGACCCTTGGCCTTGCATTTCACAGCAGACGGACCAGGTGGAATCATCCGCGAACTCAACGCCATCCCAATTCCTCCCCCCCACTCCCGCGAGTCTCGCTCCACTGAAGCTCGGCGCGATACCTATCAGGAACCTCATCAAGCCGTTCAGTTTTCGCCGGAATCTACACATGAGAGATGGCAACAAGAGGTCAAGATGATCTTTGGCTTTGGCCACCAGGACAAGGCTCAGAAGCTTGCACCGCTCATCATTTCCAAGCTTACTCCGGCAGCAATTCAAGCTGAGAAGGAGGAAAAGGCTCGTAAAGCGGAGGCCGATCGCAAAGCAGAGGAAGAGCGGAAGAAGCGACAAGAGGAGGAGCGCAAGAAGAGAGAGGCCAAGGAAGCGGAAGAGAAGGCTGCGCGTGAGAAGAAGGAAGCAGAGGAGCGTGAGCGCCTTGAGCGAGAACGAGCTGAAGCTGCCGCACAAGCTGCTGCGCAAGCCGTCGCTGATCAGGAGGCAAATGCTGCGGCTCAAGAGGCAACCTCGATGGAAGGCGTTGAAACTCAAGGCGTGGGCGAGAATGCCGAGCAGCAGGCCGAGGATGAACGTCCTCGTGTCTACTACACTCTCCGTAACCAGCAGATCGATATCACTGAACTGGGTATCGACGCCGAGTATCTCGAAGCCCTTCCTGAAGAGTTCAGGGACGAGGTGATCGCCCAGGCTATCAGCACCCGAAGATCCCAGGCGCGAGAGCAGGTTCAACAGGAGGGCGAAAACACTGAGGTCTTCCAAGAGTTCCTTGAAGCACTCCCGGAGGAGCTTCGTAACGAGATTCTCCACCAGGAGCAGCACGAACAGAGGCGTCGGGAACGACAAGCTGCAGCAGGCGGCCAAGACCTTGGTCCGGCTGACATGGATCCCGCAAGCATCCTGTTGACTTTCCCCCCTGGTCTCCGCCAACAGGTCCTACTCGACCAGGGCGAAGACATCATGGAGCACCTTGGCCCAGAGTTGGCCGCAGAAGCCCGCACTCTTGTGGCGCGCCATCGTCAACTCCACGCCGCCCAAGGTGGCCAACCGGCTTCTCGCCCCCGAGACACTCAGCGCCCTGTTGAGGCAGGTGCTGGAGCTGTCCAAAAGGTCCAGAGGCGCACTGTGGTTCAGATGTTGGACAAGCAGGGCATTGCTACCCTCCTTCGCCTGATGTTTGTCTCTCAGCAAGGCTCAATTCGCTCCAATCTCTTCAATATTTTCGCCAACCTGTGCGAAAATCGCCAAAACCGACTCGATGTCATCTCCTCTTTGCTGCAAATTCTCCAAGATGGATGCACGAACATGGACGCCGTGGAGCGTAGCTTTGCCCAGATCTCTTACAAGGCCAAGCAACCAAAGGAGAAGGACGCTAAGACGCCTCACCCCTTGAAGCGAACCCTCACAGGCGGCACTAACAACAACAACACTAGCGGTCAGTTCCCTACCAGCTCGGAGGTGTCGCCGCTGTTGATTGTTCAGCAATGTCTTGACCTTTTGGTGGAGCTTTCCAAGCTCAACCCTCATGTACCATCTGTGTTCTTGACTGAGCATGAGACGGTGGCATCCACGCTCAAGCGAAGCCTGAGCCGCAAGGGTAAGGGCAAGGATGTCGGTGGCAAGGCTCCCAAGTTTGCTGTCAACTCCCTATTGACTCTTCTGGATCGCAACCTCGTCATGGAGAGCTCTGCAGTCATGCAGGTACTGGCTGATCTCCTCAATAAGGTTACCATCCCGCTTCAAGCGATTGAGCGGAGACGCAAGGAGTTCGAAGAGGAAGTGAAGAAGAGGAAGGAAGCCGAAGAAAAGGCTGCGGCTGAACGTGAAGCGGCTGCCAGCGCACCCGGAGAGCAAGCCTCGACCGAGCAGGCCTCGTCCGCCCAGCAGGAGGCGACCCAGCAGCCTTCTGAATCTGCTCCAGCAGCTGGTTCCAGCGAACAGCCAGCGCAACCAGATCAAGAGAACAAGGAGCCAGAAGCACCCAAGGAACAGGCTGGTGAGAGTTCTCTTCAGTCTCATTTGTCCATGTCCGAGAAGGAGAAGAAGTTCCGGGCGCTCACGCCGCCGACGATCCCTGAGCACAATCTTAAGCTGGTGATCAACATCTTCGTGGCGCGTGAATGCAGCTCCAAGACATTCCAGAACACCATCTCTACGATCAAGAATCTTTCCAACATCCCTGGCGCGAAGAAGGTATTTGGAGACGAGTTGGTTCGCCAAGCTAGGGTCTTGAGCAAGAACATTCTCTCAGATCTTGACAACTTGCTTCCTCATATCTTGAAGGCTGAGTCCGGCACCCAAATCCAGGGCGTTGCCCTCGCCAAGTTCTCGCCAGGCGCATCGGAGCAGAACAAGCTCCTACGTGTCCTCACGGCGCTCGACCACTTGTTCGATAGCAAGAGCAAGAAGCAGGACAAGCCTGCCGAAGGAGAGAACACTAAGGAGGACCTCCTGGGTTCTCTCTACTGGAACCCGACATTCGGCACGATGTGGGATAAGCTGAGCGCTTGCTTGAGCGCAATTAGGCAGCGCGACAACATGCTCAACGTGGCCACGATTCTCCTGCCGCTCATCGAGTCATTGATGGTGGTTTGCAAGAATACGACACTGTCGGATGCTTCGGCGGCGTCGAACGCCAATTCGCAGAAGGAAATGCTTCTCACCAGCCCGCCTCCAGAGGACCGCATTGCCGGCTTGTTCTTTACCTTCACCGAGGAGCATCGCCGTATCCTCAACGAGCTCGTCCGACACAACCCCAAGCTCATGTCCGGCACCTTCTCGCTGCTGGTCAAGAATCCGAAGGTCTTGGAATTCGACAACAAGCGCAACTACTTCAACCGTAGCGTGCACTCCAAGCACCAACAGACGAGGCAGTCTTTCCCTCCATTGCAACTTCAAGTGCGCCGTGAGCACGTCTTCCATGACTCGTTCCGGTCGCTCTATTACAAGAAGGCCGAGGAGTTGAAGTTTGGAAAGCTGAACATCCGTTTCCAGGGTGAGGAAGGTGTCGATGCTGGCGGTGTTACTCGCGAGTGGTTCCAGGTGCTCTCCAGACAAATGTTCGACCCCAACTACGTCCTTTTCGTTCCGGTGTCTTCGGACCGCACAACCTTCCACCCCAACAAGTTGAGTCCTATCAACGACGAGCATCTGCCCTTCTTCAAGTTCATTGGCAGAATCATCGGCAAGGCCCTTTACGAGGGTCGTCTGCTTGACTGCTACTTCAGCCGTGCGGTCTATAAGCGCATCCTCGGCAAGCCCGTGTCGGTCAAGGACATGGAGTCGTTTGATCCGGATTACTACAAGTCCCTTGTCTGGATGCTCGAAAATGATATTACTGATATCATCACCGAGACCTTTTCAGTCGAGGATGACGTGTTCGGCGAGGTCAAGGTTGTCGATCTGATTGAGAACGGCCGCAACATTCCTGTTACGGAGGAGAACAAGCATGAATATGTCCGTCTGATCGTCGAGCACAAGCTCATCACCTCGGTCAAGGATCAAATGAAGGCATTCCTTACCGGTAAGTCCAGCTCCTCTCTGTCTTGGGTTATAGTACATAACTGACCAATAAACAGGCTTCCACGAGATCATCCCCGAAGAGCTCATTGCCATCTTCAACGAACAGGAACTCGAACTTCTCATTTCCGGTCTGCCTGATATTGACATCGACGACTGGAAGGCTAACACCGAGTACCACAACTACTCTGCCGGCGCCCCTCAGATTCAGTGGTTCTGGCGCGCTGTCCGGTCCTTCGACAAGGAGGAACTCGCCAAGCTTCTTCAGTTCGTCACGGGCACATCCAAGGTGCCTCTGAATGGCTTCAAGGAGTTGGAGGGCATGAATGGTGTCAGCAGGTTCAATATTCATCGTGACTATGGCAGCAAGGATCGTCTTCCTAGCTCTCATACTTGCTTCAACCGTAAGTTTTCTTTTTCCCGGTCCACTGAGAATGATACCATTGGCTAACCAATAACGTTGCAGAACTTGATCTTCCCGAGTACGAAAGCTACGAAACTCTGAGGAGCCAGCTGCTCAAGGCTATTACCGCGGGTAGCGACTACTTTGGCTTTGCGTAGACATGCCCCGACTTGCGCTTTCACAGAGTCATTTATATATCAACGATGGAAAGAACAATGGAAGGAGCGGGAATGGGGATGGGTGGTAAGTGGAGATTGAGCAGGGAACCGTACGGAAGAGGAGAAGCACAAGAGGTACATAAGCCGAAACATAAGCATCACATAGGTGGAATGGCAGAAAGGGTGGCATAAATTGCCTGGAAGCAGGAATGGTAAATGATGGTGGCGGTCTTTTTAAGTTATGGTCATACAAGGTTTACGCGCATGGAGGTTTTAGATTGGGGAGAAGAGGATTTTCTGTTGGTTTGTTATTGCAACCATTTTTTCATTTTATTTTCCGCTCTTGAGCACATCAGTCTGGCATGAAAAAAAGGTTTACAAAGGGAAACAGAGAGGGGTCGGCGGGAAGTGCAGGTCTCGTCTTCCTCCTTTTCTGGACCTGGGGTTTTGCCTTTTGCTGGGTTGATTGGCTTGGAGCTTGAGCTTCAGCTTCTTTGCATGGATGAAGAAGGAAAAGATTAGCAATAGGAGATAGGGGAGGTTAGAATGATTAGCCGCGCGAAATGGAGTTTTACAATGTTAAAAGAATGAAGTAGCAGGCATGTGTATGTCGTGAGATCATGGTTGCTCAGAAGTTCTGCTCCCTTTAGTTGGAGAAGGAGGTCGGGGATATGTTCGGCTTCCCTTTATCTGCATGAGATTTGAATCGCTTCCTTTCAACAGAGCTTACCCTCCCCCTTTACCATCAACTCGCCATCTTGCATTTATTTATTTTTATTTCTGCCAAACAAATGATAAAACCTGATTGAACCCTGATGGAAGACGAAGACAGCGACAAAGGAAACATAATGAATCATGTTTCGAAAGTATGTAGTAAGGGAAACCAACAAGGAGATCAAGAAGTGCAAACCAAGAAGGATGAACTAGTCAAAACTTCAAGAGCAACGATCAAGTAGGGCTACTTATGTACCTTCGTTTACACAAAGACTAACATACGGGATGAGACTCGAAGGAAGGAGGGAAACCTTCTCCGATAATTTCTAACTAGAGTACCTGGTAAATACATTGTGAACTCTTTGCAAACACATCATAAAAACACCTCGTATAGACATTTCGTAAAAACCTTCTGGGGAACCAATTACGCATAGCATGCATATATATACATACATACCTACGGAGGGAGGAAAGACACGGACGGCGAGGGGAAAAAAAGCATGAACAGATTCTACATGTACATACAGTATTAACAGGGGGAGGGAGTGGGGTGCGGCGGCTTGAACTATTGATATCCCTTTGGAATTCTTGAGTCTATCTAGTGAGGTGTTCCCGAAAGTTAAGCGAAACATGTGTTGGAAGAAGTTGGATAAAGGTGAATATTGAATCGATGTTTACTTGGGAATGATATGTATTGGCTACCTACATACTATCTATATCATACCTCTACCAATCGGTGATTGGACTTGAACAGGAAGCTCAAGATTAATACCTACTCGGTGTGGACAGTGTAAAGGTATGGCATTGTAGGTGGCGAGGGTGATAGAATTGTATGATAACAAGCCGTGGCTACGTTAGCAGGTCATAGTGTTTTTTTTTTTTTTTTTTTTTTTTTTTTTGGTGTTTCAGGAAGAGCGAAGACAGCTTCGAATGAACATGAGTAGTTTTCGACGTAAACTTTCTGAACCAAAAATAATATGTAGAGGTGGATACCAAGAGCTGAATCAAAAAGATAGACGCGGACAGCAGCGGATTTTGGTAACCCAAGAAATGCATGTGATGGTACCAGACAGATGTTTACTTTTTACTATGCAAGTCGTTGCAACTTTTACAAGTCTACGCCTTCATCATATGTTCCTAAATCCGGACATAGACATGACTTCACGCACAGCACCCAGTCATAGAAAACCCATATGAAGCGAACAATTCAGACCCATTGTTGATTTTGGATTCTACCTCAGTTGCCTCCGTTCCCCAAATATGTCAATGATCGAGTGGCGGGAGTATTGGTATCAAAAACGGGTCCCCGTCATAATATTCCGTATAACGCGAACCCGAAGCGAAGCTGCTGAATGCTCGTTTGTGTTTTGGTATCAACTCTCATTGAAGACTCAATTCCTGGTAGTTTGTCGTGGAAGAAGCCCTTTTTAAAGGGTGCTCATGTTACACACAACAAACGTGCCCCCCGGTCGAGTCAACAGATAAACCGCGCCATGACCGAAAATTCGTGAAAGCAACCGGATATCATCCATCACACCTGACTCCGAACGCTTACTTGCGCATGGAGGAGGCGCGGCGCTTGCGGGCATCAGCCTTCTGGACCTTGGCCTCAGCGATGCGCTTGGCGAGGATCTGAGAGTACTCAGACTGTTGGGTGATTGTTAGCATTTCTGCAGCCTTGTTTATCAAGGTTTCCGGGGACAACTTACAGCCTCCTCCTTGACCTTCTCGGCCTGGCGGCGCTTGAGAGCGAGACGGTGTCTCTTGTGCTGGAGGCGCTGGGGAGTGACGAGGCGCTGGATCTTGGGGGCCTTGGTGTAGGGCCTCTTGTCACCCTTGGGCTGGATCTCGCGGCGAATGACGTACTTGCGGACCTATTCGTCGTGGAAAAATTTGGATAATTAGCCTTGGTTTTCATCTCAGACTCTACCCAACGAACTGTGCGAGGATCATCGACACAGCGCGCGGGCAGGCGATGACGAGGTTGCGTAGAGAAACACGTACATCGTCATCCTTGCTGAGGCCGAAGAAGCGGCGGATCTTGGTGGCGCGCTTGGGGCCGAGACGCTTGGGGTGGACGGTGTCGGTGAGGCCGGGGATGTCCTGCTCGCCCTGCTTGACGATGGCGAGAGCAAGGACGGAGAGATCAGAGCCGACGATGCAACCGCGGACGGACTTTCTCTTGCGCTCACCGCTGCGGCGGGCACGGTAGCAGGAGTGGCCGTCGGAGAGGAGAAGGCGGACACGGTTGGGGGCGATGACACCCTGCTTCATGGGGAAACCCTGCTTGTCGTTACCGCCGGTGATGCGGAGGATGTAGCCCTTCCACTCATCACCAAGAGGGTCGGCGGGGACCTCAGCGCCCATCTATAGTCGGTGTGTCAGCTTCGGAGTTCGGTCATGGCGTCTGATTTCGATTTGTCGCCGATGTATCGGGGAGACTTACGCGCTTCCTGTAGTTAGTCTGTTAGCGACATGTCCTCAGGTGCCAAGTGCTGCTTGTAGGCAGGTGGTTGGAACTTACTCGATGAAGTGGCGGAGCTTGCGCTCATCCTCGACCTCGATCAGCTTCTGCGAGCCGTTCGCAGGGTACGAAATGTTCAGCTGTGGGTTGGACGTGGGGTCAGCCTGGTGTCCATGTGTCCATTCCCATCATCATCGTCGTTGCTGGTCGTGTTCTGGCTCCTCTTCCTCGCCCTAGTCCCCATTTTCGCGACCTCCAAGTGTCGAAATTCGAAATTGGACGCTCGGGCTCGTAAAAGAGCGCAGAATCGCAGTGATGCCGTAGCCATGACGCCGTGGATATCGGGGGATCGTCGTACCTTCATTTTGGCGGTATTTGGGGCTGAACGACCGGAGTTGGGTGTTGCGAATTGAGACGACTCGAGAAATTCCGAAGGGGAAGATTTTGTGTGGGTGGTGACCGCTTTTGCTAAGGACAATATGGTCGAAATCTTAGGGCACAATGTCCGGGGTATTGATTGGTGGTAGCGAGAGGCCGGCCCACTTTAAATTTTCCCGTTGCGCTTGGGCCATCTGCCAGTCGTGAAGTTAGCTTTACCGGATTGGGCCATGTACTTCGACATTCTCAAAGTGAAGTCTCAATGACAACGACATGCCATGGTAAACATGAGATACTGGCGGGTTCGTCGGGAAGCTGAACATACGAAACCGTGTGCCCGGAGCATATACAATAAGATAGCATTGTTGACACATTGAGTTGTCGTCTATCGCATTTGAGAGTTCGTTCCCCAAGACTTCGATATACCCTATTAGGTACTTGGCAATTTTCACTTTGACAAATCGAACCTCACCTCACTCACTCCGAGATCTCTCAACTCCAAAAGCGTGGCGAGACACTCAACTTCCTCACAACACCCTCGAGTCCTGCGTATCTGGGAGTGAGGGAAACCAAATTTAGTGAACCCCATCAACTCGCATCCTCAATCAACATGGAGGACGACCGTGCCCAAGTCGACCTCGGCATCGCCGCCGACATCGACGAGATGAACCCCCCTCCTCCGCCCTCCGTCCAGCAAAAAGTCCCCAAGAAGCGATTCCTCGGTCGCCAAAGCGCCGCCGCCGTCAAGACCTCCACCACTCAACCCTCCCCCAACACCTCCATCGAGGACAGCGGCGCAATCCAAGTTGCCCAACCGCGCCGCGCCCCCCGCATGCTCAACCAAGTCCCCGACAACATCCTGCACGACACCGCCCTGAACGCCGCCATCGCCCTGTTGCCATCCAACTACTCCTTCGAGATCCACAAGACCATCCACCGCATCCGCACCCTCAACGCCAAGCGCGTCGCCCTGCAGATGCCCGAGGGCTTACTGCTCTTCGCCACCACCATTTCCGACATTTTGACCGAATTCTGCCCGGGCATCGAAACTCTGATCATGGGCGACGTCACCTACGGCGCCTGCTGCATCGACGACTACACCGCTCGCGCAATGGGGTGCGACCTGCTAGTGCACTACGCGCACTCCTGCCTGATCCCCGTGGACGTAACCAAGATCAAGACTCTGTACGTGTTCGTCGACATCAGCATCGACACGTCCCACCTGCTCGCCACGCTCGAACGCAACTTTGCGCCAGGCAAGTCCATCGCCATGGTGGGAACAATCCAATTCAACGCCACCATCCACGGCGTGCGCAGCACCCTCCAGAAAGCCGGGTACGAGGTGATCATCCCGCAGATTGCGCCCCTTTCCAAGGGCGAGATCCTGGGCTGCACGTCACCTAATTTGGCGCAGTTCTTGACGGCGGCCGGCAAGCAAGTGGATATGATCCTGTACCTGGGCGACGGGAGGTTTCATCTGGAGAGCATCATGATCCATAACCCCGACATCCCGGCGTACCGCTATGATCCCTACAGCAGAAAGCTGACGCACGAGACGTACGGGCATGAGGAGATGCAGGATGTGAGACGGGGTGCTATCAAGCAAGCCAAAACCGCCAAAAAATGGGGGTTGATTCTGGGGAGTCTGGGACGGCAGGGGAACCCCAATACGTTGGGACTGATCGAGGAGAAACTGAGGGCAAATGGTACGCCGTTTGTTAATTTCTGCTTGTCAGAGATCTTCCCGGCCAAGTTGGCCATGATGAGCGATGTCGAGTGCTGGGTGCAGGTGGCGTGTCCGAGACTGAGCATCGATTGGGGGTATGCGTTTCCTAGGCCGCTGTTGACGCCGTATGAGGCGCTGATTGCCCTGGAGGAGAAGGAGGATTGGGGGAGGGGGGCGTATCCGATGGATTATTATGGGAGGGAGGGGTTGGGAAGGGTGAAGCCTGCTGCTGTTGAGGCTTAGGCTTGAGGCTAGAGGTTTTCAGTATCAGGGATTTTGGGATTTGGCGTACGGATATACAAAAAGGAGGATACTTTGTTTTTCTTGGGTATGCAAAATCCCCGTGAGGAATGGCATGTGAATGTGAACAAGGTTATCGTTGTGCTATATATCCAAATGTTTATTTGCGTGTACGTATACAACGGTAGGTTATGTCAACCTCTTTTGGTTTATCATAATGTTACAGGAAGCCAAGTCAGCCCTTTATTGCCTGGCTTGGCCCCGTTTATATCCATTCGTCTATCCTATCCAGTCCATCCGGTACTCTTACAATCCATCCTTGTCCATTTCCCTCTTTCTTTTCGCGCCAATGCGATTCTATCGTTGAACAGATGCAACCCTTCTCAGGGGTAAATACGACGAGAGACCACCTCCTGACCTCCAACCAAAGCCCAGTTTCCTCCTAGTCGTCTCGGCGGCTGCTAGGTTATCATTAGCCGTAAAGGCAGAGCTCCTCTCTCTCTGCTGCTGCTGCTGCTGCTCTGTGTCCTCCACTTGTACTTGCACCACCCTTGGCTTGGCAGAAACAGCAACGACCGGCTTCCTCTGGAAACTCATCAGGTGTTCCTTGGTCAAGGCCATCAGATGCGGTACCGTAGCCGTCTCCCTCGCGCCTTGGCGAATCTCAGCCGCCGTCTGTGCCGGCAACGCTTCCATAAGCATATCCGCTAGTTGGTCATCCAGTTCCTCCTTCCGAGTGAAGCACGCGGCGACCGCGTTAAGACTAGTATTGGGCGTGCGCATCTCCCGATCGTACTTGAGGCGCTCCTCCAGAGACGCGGGCTGCCGCCACAAAGTCAGGGGTCGTACGTCGCGCGGAACGGTAACGGCGAGCATGTTCATGATTTCCTCGGTTGTGGCCTTGATGGCTTTCTCGGCGGCGTCGACTTGCTCGGTGAGCCAGTCTAGCTTGGCTAAGCGCTGTAGGGCCTTGGCGCGCTCCTCGCGCTCGACTGCGCGCGGGTTTGTAGGGCTGACGAGCTTCAGGCTGGCAATAGCGCGGTCTAACTTGTGTTCGAGACGCTCGTCGGGCTGTGCTAGGAGAAGGTGTTCGACCTTGGGTAAAGTTAACCTGAGCTGGAAGACGGTTTGCACCGCTTCTCTGAACCAGATGGATGTCGCAATTCGGTCTAGGCGGTCATTGCCCTTGGGCAAGAGGTAGGTTGGAGACGTAGAGGCTTGAAGGGCAGAGTTATCGTAGAGTGACTCTGTTGACCTCGCATACCGGATCTGGAGAACGGCCCGAATTTTCCTTACGGTCTTCAGCGACAAGAAGCTTCGCGAAAGGATCATGGTTGTTATGGCGCCCACGTGCGACAGCAGGCCATCGGCTAGCACACGAGTGGCCAGGTCGTCAACAGTGCTGCAAATAGCATGTAACAGTTGATCGAAAAGGTCAGCATTAATGGCCCACCTCTGGTCGAGGCAGGCAACGAACACCTTTGCGGCATGTCCGATTCTCCTGAAGTCGATGAGAGCCTCGATGATAGCTTCCATAACGGGCTGCTCTAGGTTAGCACGCTCGACGACCGTAGGACCGTTGGCTAGGGCGACGTTCGACTCGAGCGCCCAGCGCATGAGTCCACGGTCTTCGTACACATCCGAGATAGACTTGCTGCGCACTTTCAGGCCTCGAGGATCGCGACCGATGAGGCGTCGGAGGAGCATGTGGAAACCCTCGGCATCTCTCGTGCAGCGGTAGTGGTGAATCAGACAGAGTATCGTGCCCTGTGTGGGACGTAGACGGCTCTTGTGTAGGAAATTGTCCACCACGGAGCCAGCCAAAACATGCTCGCCGATCTGAGTGAAGCCTGCTATGAGCATGTTGTAGTTGTGGATTCCCGGCGGTACGGTGTTGATGAGCAGGTTATGGCATATCTTGGCCACATACTTGTCCCGGCTTCGAGGCCCCTTCCAGTCGGCCAAGATGTTGCATGTAACTTGGGTGAAGCGCCGGCGCGCCTGGAGGGTCATAGCTTGGTCGTAGTGGGCGTGGTGAAACCTGGGATAGCCGTCCTTCGCCAGCATCCGTGTTATACTCCAGGCCGACTCGGGGTGGTCCTTGGGAAGGTATGATTTGACACCCTGCATCTCCGACGCCTTGTAGGCGGCTTCCATGAGGTCGTGCACAAGGTCGGTGACCATGTCGATTTGCTTCTCCATCTGCTTCTCGTTTCGAGGTTCCCGGTCCTGATCCAATGTCTCTGCCGCAGCTTCTTCAGACGCAATGATTCTGTCACAGTTGACGAGCCCTTCTCTTCCCATACAAAAGTCCTTGGGCGGGTCCCTCCATGACATGCCAAGGGAGTCGCGCAGCTTCAAAACTGCGGCTCTCTTCTCGGTAGCGCTGGACGCCAGGCTCCTGACAGAATCAACATGGTAGTCGCATATAGACTCGAGCGCATCGATCGTAGGCTGGCTGCGGGTGCGGAAGGGTTCGGGTCTGCGGGCGGCAGGCACTGAGCCGACACGGCGTAGGAGGTCTCCGTCAGCAGCATCGTCGGCCATAAGGGTGGCCAGGTTCTTCTTGGCTTCGTTGATCTTGCGGTTGAGCTCGCGCCGGCGTTGTTCCTTGTTCTCGGTGTCGACGACGACGGCGGTGGCTGCGAGAGCCGTGTAGCAGGCGGTGGCTACATTGCTGCCGAGGGCTTTCCTGGCGCGCTGGCGGGCGGCGGATCGGGCGCTGGACTGGGCCTGGCGCACAGCTTGGAAGTTGTTGAGACTATTCGGAGCGGGCAGACAGGAGTGGCAGCGACAGCCCCGGAATTGGGCTACTGTCGACCAGATCCCCTGCATCGTCGGGGCATGTCTGGTCGATGCGTCACGGCATCAGGGCGGGATTTGTTCGGTAACTTGTCGGCGGGTGGATTTGAAAGATCAATTGAGAGTTCCGTCTAGGGTGGGGCGTTTTGAAGCCATGTCCAGTTCCTGTCTTTGCGCTGCCGGCCAGGCGTGTGCTGATTGCGCGCATTCGCATCCGAGGCCAACAAAGCTCCCTTTTAGGGTAAGGGATACTAAACCCTTAGGGTTGACATCAGGGTTACAAAGGAGACCCCGTTGTCGTTGGAGGCTACGGTATCTTTTTGTTCCATGTTAGGTGAGTGCCGCTATGTTTGGAATCCCAAGTTTGTAGAGATGGAAGTTGTCCCCGTCTTTTCTCTTCATTTTTATGACTTTGACGTATTCAGCCTTCTCATAGCGTGTCAGTCTTCCTTGAGGAGCTCTGGAAGTGGAAGCTCAGACCATCTCGGAAGCTGGAGCAAAGCTGAGAAGAGCTGAGAAGGTGCCCGCCCCTCCGCCGTCACCACAGCAGAAGCTGGCAGCTCCCAATCAGGCAGAGTCTAGAACAAAAGGTCACTGAGATATCATCTCCGCAAAAACTTGGTTCGATACAAGCCGTGAACACTGCGTTTGATAATTACACATATCAACAACAGTCAAAATGTTTGCACTTTACCTTACCGCTGAGCTCAATGGGTGAGTGAACAAAAAGTCTTGAGGAGAAACGAAAAGTCAACTTACACCAATCTACCAGAGTCACCAACCTCCGCCCTGACGACACTGAGGGAAACCCGTTCTGGTACACCTTCAAGGTTCAGTGCACCTCCTGCAGGGAGGTCCATGAAAAGCCCGTTGGCGTGAGCCGCTTTGTAAGTCTCATTATGCAAACCATCATCCACAGACCAGCCGAAAGCATTCCCGTACTCACACATTCACCAGGAAAACAACGAGATGAGCGGCAGCCGTGGCGAGGCCAACTTTGTGTGGAAGTGCAAGAACTGCAAGAGAGAGTCGTCGGCTTCCATCATGGTTGCCCCGACCGCCTATGAGCAAACGGAACCCGCCAAGAAGCAAAAGATTATCCAGTTTGACTGCAGAGGCTTGGAGTTCGTTGAGTTCTACCCTGAGGTTGGTCCATGTCCGGTGTCCTTCTATCAAAGGCTCAGTGTATGTACTAACATCAGATATGCAGGGTGCCTGGCTTGCCGAGGGTGTTGACTCCAACACCAAATTCATCGACATTGACCTAACCGAGGGTGAATGGTTCGACTACGATGAGAAGGCCAACGATGAAGTTAGCATCAAGGACCTCAAGTGGGAGATCAACCGGGCTTGAATCTGATGATTCCCAAAGGATTTCTTTGACAACATCTATTCTAACCCTAACCCTCAACTTTCAACCTCTTTGCTGTGATGAACTGTTGGTGCGACTGTTGTTTCGTGGTTGGAAACGAGGGTGGTAGGATTGAAGAACAAAGTGACAACGCGCTGAAGGGGCCGCATGTGTCTTGATATTCCCCCTGGCTTCGAGTCCCTTGATGGGTAGAATAGACGTTCGTCTTTGCCAAAGGCGTTCGTCAGGAACCGATGGCCCGTGCATCAGCCTTCGTTTCTCCCCGTGAAAATCCAATTGAACAATTTGCAGCATCTCTCACACTTGTATCAACCACCGACATCCGACCATATTGTCTAACGACGCGACGGAATCACGATGAACGGACCATCTTCAACCGAACTTTCAGCGACGCTGGACTTTTTAACGGACGCGGCCCATCTGCTGGCGACGACAGCGCCAGAGACATCGGCGTTCCTCATGAACCAAAGAGGCAACCTGATGTTTGAGAACGAACTGTCCCAGTCCGATGTCCAAAGACAGCACGTCTGCAGTTGTTGCGGCCATATCATGATTCCTGGCCAGGGAAGCACCCTGAAGTTTGAACATCAGAAGGCCGTACGCAAGAGAACAAAGGCCGGCCAAAAGTTCATCAAGACGCCTGTCCAAACGAAGCGACAAATTCACCTTCCAGAGCCTCGCAAAGGGCCAGTCAAGCGTATCACATGCGGCCACTGCGAAAAGCAAACTGAGATCAAGTTCCCGGCTCCGCCTCCTATCTCGAGGCGCAGCATCAACTTGAGGACACAACTACAACAACAACAACAACAACAACAAGCGCCAAAGACAACAGCCACTGGGCTAAAGCCAAATACGGCGCCTATCCTGGGGTCTCTAGGTGGGCTGTCCGCACAGAAGCCAACCTCTTCTTCCAGTGCAAATAGCAAAAAGCGTGCCAAGTCCAGGAAAGCCGGACTTCAGGCCTTGCTCGACCAGTCCTCCAATTCCTCCAAAGCCTCGAGGCCTGGTCTTGGATTGAGTCTCGCCGACTTTATGCAAAAATAAAGTTGATCTCTTGTATTTACCGTATTGGTAAAAACAACCTTCAAAGGTTGGAATGTTCCCGAAGCTGGGGGCAGTGGCTCCATTACACTGGCTCAATCTGGGCCGGTCTTATGTCACCTTGCTCCACCCCCCTGACAGAATACCCCGCCATACCCGATGGCCAATTGCCCCTCCAAAATTTTCTCCGAGGTCCCTATAAAAGTTAGCAGCTGCTGGTCCATCAGAACGACCGTTTGCGACAATCCACACAGATATACCATACACAACATACACAATGCCCGAGGAAACTTTCACCCCTATCGGCCAGAAGGTCGAGGATATCGCTCCCGGCGCCACCGAGGCCCAGGCCGAGGATGACGAGCCCCGCGGTGTCGAGGAGATCGAGTCTCTCTGCATGAACTGCCACGAGAACGTAAGTTGGAAGCTGTCGCAAACAGTCGCATCCTTGGAATATCGGCTAACAATGGCTCTCTAGGGCACAACACGTCTTCTCCTTACCCAGATTCCCTACTTCCGCGAAATCATCGTCATGTCCTTCTCTTGCGACAAGTGCGGCTTCCAGAACAACGAGATCCAGCCTGCCGGCACCTTCCAGCTTAAGGGCGTCCACGTCGAGCTTCGCCTTACTCAGATGGAGGACTTCGCTCGCCAGGTCGTCAAGTCCGATACTGCCACTGTCAAGTTCATCGAGCTGGATGTCGAGGTTCCCGCTGGCCGCGGTCAGCTCACCAACGTTGAGGGTCTTTTGAGCATCATTATCGACGATCTCGAGTCTAACCAGGCGGCCCGCAAGGAGCAGCAACCCGAGGTCTATGAGAAGGTTCAGGAGGTCATCGACAAGGGTCGCAAGATGCTCGCTGGCGAGGCTTTCCCCTTCCGTGTCTCCGTCGACGACCCGGCCGGCAATTCCTTCATCACCCCCGACATGCGCGACGGTGTTGGCAAGTGGGAGAAGCGCGAGTACCTCCGTACCAAGGAGCAGAACGAGGCCCTCGGTCTCACCGACACCAGCAACGAAGGCCTCACCGAGACCGGCGACATCATTCCCGACACCATCTACGCTTTCCCCGCCACCTGCCCCGGCTGCATGCACCCTTGCACCACCAACATGAAGATGGTCGACATCCCCCACTTCCGTCAGGTCGTCATCATGAACACCACCTGCGACGACTGCGGCTACAAGTCTAACGACGTCAAGACCGGTGGTGAGGTTCCCGAGAAGGGCAAGAAGGTCACCATCAAGGTCAAGAACTCGGTCGATCTCGCCCGCGACATTCTCAAGAGCGAGTCCTGCTTCCTCGAGTGCCCCGAGCTCAACCTTTCCGTCAACCCCGGCACCCTCGGCGGCCGCTTCACCACGGTCGAGGGTCTCCTCACCCAGGTCCGCGACGACCTCCACAACCAGATCTTCCAGACCGGCGCCGAGGACGCCGCCGCCGCCACCCACGCCGGCGACTCCCTCCCCGCTGAGGAGAAGGCCCGCTGGGACAAGTTCTTCACCAACATCAATGCTGCCATCAAGGGCGAGCGCGAGTTCTCCATCATCCTCACCGACCCCATGGCCAGCTCCTACGTCCAGAGCTTGGCTGATGACCCGTCCCAACCCGATGAGCAGATGACGGTTGAGGAGTACACGCGTACCGCTGAGGAGGAGGAAGACCTCGGTCTCACGGACATGAAGACGGAGAATTACTCTGCGGATTACGTTGCCGAGAGGGACTACTAAATGCTTTTCAAGAGCGAGGAAGGGAGAAATCTTTTTGAATCTACATCTACATATACCACAGCGACGAAGGTGTTGTGTTGTCTAACTTTTTTGGGGTTTCTATGGGTTCCAAAGAATTGGGGGCATGGGTTGGGTTGAGCCGGGAGTTTTTAGAGAGATGATGCATTGCATGATAAGGATAAGCAGCCGTCAGTCATGTTTTGTCATGAGAAGATACCACGATCGATTTTCTTTTTTCATTTTGGTTTATTAGGCGTTCCACAATAAATGATGGGTACATATCAATCCTTCTCTGATTAGATGACTTTCCTAGTGTACATGTGGCGTGTCTTTCGGCAAGCTCCAAGCCGAGCATGAGACTGCTCCATGGGAAGGTAGAGACACACGGGTAACCGCTACCAACGTTCGGGCCGTCTTTCTCTTCTACCTATCAACAAGCTCATCCAAGACCGAAATCGTCTTCCAAGTTCAGCTCAAGTTGGGCATCTATCGCTTTGTGTCTCTATGACGGCCCATAGGTAACCTGTCCCTTGTAGTACGTACAAAGCGTGGCTTAGGCAGATGTCACTTGCTTCAGTTGTGTCAAAAAAGAGCTACGTGACATGGATATCGGCCGAAGTCCGTCAAGAGTTACTGTTTCTCGCTTTCAAGCACCCTTGACGACTCAACCAAAACTCCGAGTGGGTGATAGTTTACTGTCATCGTGGTGATAGTACGTTGAGATGCTGGAGAACAGAAGCGAAAGTACGGATCGGGAGTTGCTCTGTGTAGGTAGGCGCCGAGCGATAGCGTGCAGATACTAAGGCGCATCCGAACATTTCATTCACTCTAGAAATGATATTGAGCTGTATCCTGAAAGTCGTGCTCGTGAAGGATTCGCAATGGGGCACACAACGACTCGACGACCAATCGCATGTGTAACTCGATGATGATTTTTTTTAAAAAAAAACGTGATTAGCGAATCCTGCGCTACGCTGATATGAGTGGTTTTAGAAACAAGAGCCCACTGGAGCGAGAGAGATGGACAAGTCGGATTCTATTGAGATAAGGCACCAGTATGGTGGCCGAGACTTTTGAGACAGTAACTGCCTATCCTGTCTGAATGAAGCCTTGGTTGTTGTTGTCTATACCTTGGGCTGGGATATCAAGTCCACTTCCATTTAAGATCTGACTGACTGACTGACTGACCGACATGTTACCTAGAGGAAGAAAATGGAACTCGTTACGTGTAACCCCCTTTGGAGATCAGCAAAGCAGCCAAGAGACCCATTGAACACGCGGGCGGAGATTGCATCTTTTGCCGGAGCGAAACAAGACCTTTATGCCGTCGGTGTATGTAGTTTGTGTCTCGACATTTGTTTAGGTAGCCATCCAGCGTTGTGATGATTCCGAGGGGGACATCAAGTTAATAAGATACCGAGGCATATCGATAATAAATTGCATAAATCCGATACGACACGCTCTTTAAAGATGCGGGAAACACAAATCAGCCCCATTGCACGACGACGCAGCAGCACCTACTGTCGGCCGGGGCTGCCGTCCGTCCGTCATGCTGATGAATATCGGTCGGGTACTTGATCAAGGAACAACGGCGGTGATGGGAGTAACTCCTCACGCTCCTTCGCCGCTGACTTCTGATTGGCTGAACACAGCTGTCGTCAATTAAAACAAGAGAGTCGAAAAGATTACCCACATCATCCCCGTCGTTTTTTTCGAAAAGTCTTTTTGCTTCATGTTCTTATCAGCTACCTATGAAGAAGGTCTTTTGGTAGTTTGATGTTGGAATTGAGTTTCGTGAGGCTCTCAACTTGAAACCAAACGATTATCTTAGCTCGGGAGATGGGATTCTTGATCCGGGCTCTTGAAGCAGTTCAACTGTGGTTTGTTCTTTATTGATCGGTTGATGCTTTCGACTTGGAAACCGACGACATGCAAGAGCGGGCACCTCTAACAGGGGGTCAGTATAGGTAGGTAGTTCTATGTAACAGTGCTCCGGCTCAGAGGGGCAGCTGTTAGTCCAAGACCCGGATTCCTGGCGCAGGTCCCCAATACGTTAACAAATTCAAGAAGACACGGTTCAGTTCCCGGTCTGTTTTCCCAACCTTTGCGTTCTCTCTTGCATTTTTCTTTTCCGCCTCTGTGACCTTTCGGCCTTTTAACTCTTCTTCCCCACCGCCAACTCTTCGCCAATCATCATCTTTAAGACAACTCATACTCTCTGCATCCATTATTCTCTCGCTGAATCCCAAGTCATTATTACTATCACAACGGCGCGTTACTAAGCAACCACCGAGCTACTGTCTTCTCTCTCCAATCTTCACACAGCTTTTGCGTACTCTTCGAGTGGCTCTACACCCTACCTTCCTCCCTCAACTTCTCGATCGGGTACTGGGCAAGACAAACAAAGGACACCGTTCGCGACACCGCTAGAACCGCTTAACCCTCAAAAATCCACAACTCCGCTTCACTAGACGAAGTCTGCATCGCCAGGTTGAACCTGTCAAACCATCCCAGGCTCTTTGGTTAGCTCTTCCAGCTTTGACAAAACATAACCTCAAAGCCAACAAGTAACCTGGGTCTTTTGGCAACCTTGGCTACATTCTCACCAACACTCTAGCTGATTGGGTCCTCCCTGGCTCCAGAGGTAGTACCATTCTGTGCTTCGTGTTGTGTTTGTTTGTAGTTGTTGGTGGCTCAGCTTGTCGAGAAGAGGACGATCGATTGCCACTTCTTCCCCTTTGCAACAAGGTAATAAACGACCCTTTATCAAGTTTCATCCCTTACCTCGAGTTTCACTTATACCTACATTATCTGTTACCGACTTTGGCGTGACTTTTGCGCCGGCTGCATCCACTTTGCTCCATTTACCAGTGTGTGTGTGTGTGTGTGTGTGTGTGTCTGTGTGTGTCCTTCACTTCACCCTTCTCTTGCTTTCTAAACATTTTGTTGCCGTTCCTTCCATCCCATCTCTTTTTTTACTGGCCACCCGGCCAACCTAACCGGAGCACATTCACTCAACACTCGCCTCCCACACAAAACACCACACAACCTTACAGATCTCTTGGCACTCCGGTCCTTCGTTGCCGGCCGTTTATCTATTTTTTTTTTCCCCTTCACTTGTCACTCAAGGCAAACCACTGGGGTATTGATCTCCGCAACCAAAACACAAGTGCCGCTCTTCAACCTCTCCACCATCCTTCCTGACCACGCATCACCTGCAAATCATGGCGGACATGGTGGACACAAGCAAGCCCGAGAAGGAGGCGCAAAGCTCCATGGCTATCCAAGACAAGTCGGAGCCAGATATTGTCGTAGTCGACAGTGACAGCGATGCTGAGGTTGAGCCTCAAGGCACAGTTGTCGAATCCCCTCGAGCCAAATCTCCTCAGACAGAGATTGAGATTGCCAACTCTCAAGCAGAGACAGACGGCAGTGTCAGTGGCAAGGAGAGCGAAAAGTGAGTTGATGATTCTTCGGAGCTCAAGCTGAGGCGGCTGGTCTTCTGCCGGTCGACTTCTTTTCCAAGATCCACCCCAAAGTACACAACAAACGCTCTTCTTCCCGTTCCGTCATTCCCAAAGTCGGCCCTCCCCCTCCAAAAACCGAACTTCCTTGCGCCTTCAACAACCAACAACAGTCGACGGTTGGGTCAACCAACTGTCAACACATACAGCTTGGCTAACATGGACTATCTAATTAGGGCTGCTAACACTGTTCTCGCACCTTTGCAAACACCAAGGCAAGTTTACTACCTTCCTCACCCATCATTTATTCCTTCCCCCACTTCTGCCTCAGAATTCCCTTGGTCGCGTGAAGGGGTCTTACCGCGCCCGGTGGCAGCAGAGACACACATGTACATTCATGTGGTTGGTTCTCAAACCGTCAAAGGTCTGCCTGTTGATAGTCACAATCGCCGTTGGCTGCCAGACCCTTCCCTTGTTGATGGCAGCCTAAGAGAGTCACACAATGCCTTTCTTGAGGTCATCTCATGCGTCATCTCAAGAGCTTCTTCATAGTCATCATGGCTTGCCCGTTCACTTTAGTTTCACCCACATCTCTTAACCAGTTGCTGCCTCCTTTTTCTTATCTATGGCCCTTCACGCGGCGCATTGTCATCGTATCACAATACCGCAACCTTCACCATGGCCACGTCGAGGCGTATTCGCAGTTGGTCTGTGATATTCCCTCGGCTTCTGAAGACAAGCCCTCTTGACAACTATATTAAGCCCATACCCAACCTGGAACAACCTGCTAACTCGCTCTACAGTGCCGACGACGACACTGCCACCAAGGACGTCGAAATGGCGGAAGCAAACCCTTCCGACGCCGTGGGAACTCACGACTATTTTGATGACGACGACAACAATGATCTCACCCCCCCTCCCGAGAGCCCTACCCTGCCCCCGAGTCACTACGAGGACACAGCTAGCCATTCCTCCGAGCCGCCTGTCGGCGCTGAGGATGAGATAGTGGTCAACAACGCACGCGCCGTCGAGTCACCCGCGCCAGCTGACCAAGAGGATATCGAGATGGCAGACAGTGAGGAGAAGCCGCGCAGGCTGGTTGTGCTCAGTTCCAAACGCAAGCGAGCGGGTACCGGCGAGAACGTTAGAGACGATATCTCTGAATCCCCGGCCGCCGAGGAGTGGAAGCCACGCAAACGCCAGGGCCCTGGGCCCAAGAAGACGCATGGGGTCGGCAATGTCAAGAGTGTCAAGCTCGGCTACTGGAGGGACTCAATCGCGGAGGACAAGAGGGATGCCCACTCAGTCATAGGCTTCATCGATGTCAGGGACAGGTTGCGCACCAAGATCGAGACCGTTTCCAGGGACGGCCGTAGCCTCATTCACCGCTATCCGCTCCCGCCTGGCCCTGGCGGTAGCTGGGTTACTTTCGACAAGATCGTCTTCGATCCTCACCTGGTGAACCTTGATCACTTCCAGGTCAAGGAGTACGTCAAGGTTCGGTACGAGCAGATGCAGGCCAACCTCCCGGACGTCAATTCGAAAGAGACGATGCTCGACGCTGTTCAGCAGGCCATAGCCAGAGTCAAGGCCAACCCACCGCCTGAGACGAACGCCATCCCCGCTATCGCGTACGGTCCTGATATTCCAGAGCACGTCATTACCAAGCCCGAGCCCAAGAGACGCAAGGTCATTAGCGCTGCACCTGTCGAAGACGTTCTCAACGCCGTCGACATTAGTGGTCGTCCATCGCGAGTCGTGGTCGGCACCTGGAAGCACTCCAGCTCAGCTAATCGGAAGGATCGGCATGCTGTCCAGGGCATCTTGGCCCAGAACGAGAACTTCCGCTGCAAGATTGTCAACCAAAACCCCGACGGTAAGGAGGTCGGTGGAAACTTCCCGCTTGGCGCCGGTCAGATCTGGTGCCAGTGGGAGGACGTTGACTTTCTCGATCATCTGCAGGGCATGAGCCGCCCGCAGATCAAGGAGTACGTGCGTGTTCGTCAGCGCATGATGGACATGGGCGAGCTTCCGGAGGACAGGCCCAAGAACGATCAGCTGGCCGTCGATGAGGCACTCAGGCGCCACGCCCAGGGCTTATCGAAGGAAGAGCCGATGACCATTGACATCGACTCCTCGCCCGCTTTGCCCATGAGGGGTGCCCGCCAGCAGCAGGAGCAGGCGGCCATGAACGGCAACACCAATGGCGGTGGTAGCTACGACGAGATGGAGGATATCTCGAGACCCGCCAGCGTCCCGCCGCCTCAACAGCACGAGACTGCTAACTTCCGCCCCATCCGCCAGAGCACCCGCGGCCCCCGCCACTCGCTCCCCGACGTCCAGCTCCGCGCCGCTAACCGTGGCCCTCCTCAGCAGACACAAGCCGTGGTCGACCGCCTGGAGCGCACCAACAGCATCGCCCAGCGAGAGATCGCCCGTGTCGAAGCCAGCCAGATGCGCGCCGACCAACGTGCCGCCAACCGCGATTTCCACACCCCGGCCATTCAGCCTTATCCCATGCACAATCCACAACATCCACACCTCATCCCCTTGGTTCCGGGCACGGGCGGCGGCGGCGGCGGCGGCGGAAGACCCTCCTCACGCCCAGCCTCCGCCGTTCCCTCCCGCAACGGCACTCCCACTTCCTTTCCTCCAGGCCACACAGGCCTTCAGTACCCTCAGGGTCCTCACAGCGGCGGTCCTCAGAACGGCGGTCCCCACAACGGAGGATCAGGCTCAGACCGCAAATCCTTGTTCGACGATAACATCCAGCGCCTGAACCGGGTCTGGGCCGCGCAGGAGGCCAATAGGATCAAGTTCTCGCAGGCGGCGGGCGAGACCATTCCCGGTATCAACGACGCCAAGATTTATGCGGGCATCAAGTATGAGCGCAAATCTTCGGGACCGTTTGAGGGCAAGCTGGTGTCCCAGGGGACGATTATCAATATCGATGGGGAGGATTATGTAGAGTATCGGGTTTTGACCAAGCCTAGCTTTTTTTAGGAGACTGAGTGAGGGTCCTTTGGAAGCGCTGAGGGGAGATGATGTTTGGGTAGTGTTGAGAATATCAAGAGCTTCAGCTTCTTTGTAAGCTGGAGTGTGGAATGCATACATGGAAGGGAAAAAAAGGCTACTCTACAAGTCTAGGAAGACATCTGAGAAGGGGGATTCGCTTCGCCGGCTGGGAATGCTTGTTTCGGTTGAGCAAGCACGGAGAGAGAGATTTGGGTCAATCGACCAAACTCGTGGTTTCCTCCGCGTTCTCAGGAAGAGAGAGAGCTGCTGGCAAGCGAAACGCCCATTACGGACGGTCATTACCCACCAAACTGCGGGTGCAAGGTTATATATCACGTTGATATCCCCATGGCTCTTTTTTTCCCAGTTTTTGCGGATGGCTAGTGGTCTACTGCATTGGAAAAGAAAAAGTCCATTGAATGGGCTTCGGGGTAATCAATCAGCACCAGCATCGCATGAGTAATGGTCATTGAGAAGAAGCCCCCCGAAAAGAAGAAAAGAAAAAAAAAAATAAAGAGGAGGAAAAGCGTTGATCAGCAGCACTAACATAGATAGCTAGTAGCTTGGTCAGGTAGTATATCCCGTCCTCCTGTCTTTTTCCTTTTTCCTAGTTCTTCTCTATCTTACGTTTTCGTTGATTATCGTTTCGTTGGTTGCTTGCTTGGTTGCTTGCTTGCTTTCCATCTGATTTCTTTTCGGGTTTCATTTTCTTTGCCTTGCAAGTTGCGCCCGTTATACCCGTCTTTGTTTTGCGTCTTGCGTTTTGCGTTTTTGCATTTCCTATATCTCATCATTCACTCACACAGGTTTACTTGGCAGCGTTTTTTTTTTTTTTTTTTCATCTAAAAGTTCAGCGGCGGGGGATTGATTAGGTTGTGGTCAGATTCGGTCAGGCGCTTGCTTGCTTGCATTACATTGCATCATTTCGTTTGCGTCAACTTCAGGAGGGTTTTCAAAAAGGTTTCATTGTATGTGTTATAGTAAATGTATTCGGTTATGGTTCATTTTCTTTCCGTACAAGTTCAGATTACGGGATGCTAAAGAAGGGGCCGGGGGGGGGGGGGAATGAAAGTGAAAGGTAGCATTTCAAGGAGTTTTTGATGGCAAAAGATGCTTGATAGATAAATGATGAGTTTGTGCGATATCATGATTTGAAGCCTTGTGAGCTTAACTATCCTTGATTAAGTCTGTGTTGTGAGCATGGATCGGCAATGCTTTCCACATCGGATAGTAAAAGATTATCTCGACAACTACTAGAGACACTTGAAACACTCTCTCGCTTCAGGGTCACCAAGGCTTGTTTTGCCGCCAAATTATTTTCTATGACATCTGTTCTCCTCGGGTATCTTCTTGATCTAGTATAGTACAGCGCTTTGAGGCACCTACGGTAACTCTTGACTCAATTTCCATCCATCAATCGTACACCCAGCCTCCATCATCCGTCCCTTCAGACTCAACCCACCATCATCATCATCATCATCGTCATCGTCATCAGGCTACTCTCCCCTAACCTCCCCTTCCCCGTCCACCCCTTCCACCCTTTCCTCCCCCTCCCCGTCCACCTCCTCTCCCACCTCGACTTCCCCTTCCATTATTATTCCCAGAAAACTTCCCCCCTCCCCTTCCACCCCTTCCACCAGCACCACCTCTCTTCGGCCCCGGATTAACCCTCCCATCATACCCCCGAAATAACTCCTCCCTGGCAAACCCGCCCTCAGCAAACCTCATATAGTTAATCACCCCATGATCATTCACCGCCAGCAACACGTTTCTGTACCCATGTTTCAGGCGAGCATAAAGACGACCGGGACCGCCGGTGAGCCATTCGGTCTTGGGCAGGTCGGCGGGCGCCAAGAAGAGGAGACTGGAGATTTCGCGGAGGGTGGGGATGGATGTGTTTTGGGCGTCGACGACGGAGAGGTAGAAATCGGGAGGAGGGGGGCGGGTGCGGACGAATTTGGTGGAGGCTTTGTAGATGTGGTAGTGGATTCTGAAGGGGGTGTTGGAGCCAGTGTCTGGGGTTGGGACCGGTGCGGGTGCCTGAGGTTGTTGGTTGGGAGCAGGCCGGAGAGAAAGGTGGTTGTAGATTGTGTTGTAGGACCTGTACAGGCCAGGGGGCACTAAAGGGCCGTAGGGAGGGGGGTCGATGGGTGAGGAGGATTTCTTCGATTGGGGAAGGCAGGAGATGAGCCATTCTGTGACTGATTTCGGCTTTGGCGCTGGTGAGGTTGTCGAAAGTTGATCATCCTGGACAGGAGGAGGAGGAGGAGGAGAGCTGGTCGGCGCCCGGATAACGTTGTAACCCGCTCGCTTCAGGTTGCTGAAGACTTGGAACTTTTGCAAGCTCACTTTGCCTCTTTCTCCGTCTTCGCCGATGAGCAGGGCGTAGGCTGCTTGGAGGGAGAGGGGGAAGCCGTATTTGTACTCATCATCTTCCTCTTCGTCCTCCTCGCCGGTAGATGTGGAAGCGGCAGCAGCTGGCACAGACCCATCAGCCGGAAAGATTTGTTCAATCCCCCTCGTAGGCCACCACAGATCCAAGCTTCCTCTCTCGACGAGATACAGCGCCTCTTCGGGGAGTAACCACTCCCTTCCCCTAGCCGGCCTATCCTTGGGCAAGCCCGTGACCGCCCTCCCCAGCGTTTGCGTGGCAACATTGGAATGCTCCAGTAAGACGACCCGATCCCGCACATGAAGCGGCGGCAGCTTTCTCTCCTCTTTCTCCTCACCGCCCTGCTGCTCCTTGTGTCTCTCAGCCTCTCTCAGGTTCACCTCCTCCCAATCCTCGGGCCACTCCTTCCACCAATCCGGAAAAATCCACCCCCGACACCACCCTCCTGTTTTAGCAGTATGATGCACGCGCGTATAGCTCAGAACATCGCGCATGGCCTCGCGGCTGGCGTCCAGCGCGGATTGCTGCGCGCGGGTGCCGTGCGACTCAAAGTCCTTTTCGCCCTTGCGGATGGTTTGCGCGCTGATGTTTTTGGTCTTGGAGTAGGTACTCGCAAAAAGGCGGAAGTCGGCTGTGGCGGCGTCTTCTGCATCCTCCATGTCTTCTCCGGCTGCGAGGGTGGCGTCTGCTGAGGCATCGCCGGTCATGTTGGTGGGGGGCAGAGGAGGAGTGAGGGAGGGGTTGTCCTCCAAATCGTCGTCTAGAGGCATCTTGAGCTGTGTTGAGTAGGACTGTCAAATTGATCTTGATTTTCAGGCGGAAAAGATTTGTCTCGGTCGTGTGTAGTATTGTCAAAGTGAGGACGTTTTGAATGAGAAAGTCACAGGGCAGGAGGTCGAAAAATAAAGTGGATCCCGCTATTCATTTGTGAAGCTGCCTGCCACGTACCTACTCCACGTAGTGTACTACATGAGAGCCAAGTTCACACGAATAATTCAATAAAAGTTCACTAGGCAAGGTGGCCGAGTGGTTAAGGCGTTGTGTTTAGGTTATCTTCTGATTAACTTGAAACCGCAATGGGAAACCTCGCGAGTTCGAATCTCGTCCTTGTCAACGCAAAACATCTTTTTTTTCTCTTTTGTCCTTGGTGCTCATGGTGATTTTGCTTGGTCACTGAACCTCCTTTTTGCTGTCCGTATGGTTATGGATCCACCTAAATGCTTCAATGATGTCACAGCCAAGGATAATGAACCCTCCTGATTTCGCTACCTGAGCGCCTTGCAACAACGAACGCCATCATGTATCCGAACCTGACTGGCTGATTTTGCCATTGTCTCTGCACTTTAATACACGTAGAGCATCTGCCCGGAATCCTGTCTCTTTGATAACCTTCTTGGTTCATCAGAAGACTCATACATCCCTTGACACCAATCTCACCACTGTGCTCCCCATTTATAACAAGTAAAAAATTATCCCCCCTAGTCATCATGGTGTTTGCCCCTTTATCGACCTGCCCATGCCTGTTCTAGCCCCGGTATATCCTCCCAGTAAGTCACCAGAAACGCCCCAAGAACCACCCTCCTAAGCTTCCCCTTCCAACATAGTGAAGAAGTCGTCTGAATACAAACACCCTCCCAAGTATGCGTCATCTGATCCCAGCCAGTTGGTGAAATATGTCATGACGAGAGCCTTCGTTGTCCGTCTCGGCTCATAGTCGGCAGTCCTGTTCATGGTATTCCGCATTCTCCCAACATCCCGCATGCAGAGTCGCTGCGAACCGGCAATAATACACTGGGACAACGGCCACGACATGTTTGATAGTACCCGAAGTGGCGGGCCATCAACCCTAGTCTAGGTCACGGCCGTACAGCATGGTGAACATGTGTTTCGACACCCTTTTCAACGCCACGTTTGCTGATTGGCGTCACAAGCTTCCCCTGTTTGTCGGGCGGCCTCTTCTCTCCTCAATGGATTGGGTGTCATAATTTTGGCCCCAGAATCCCTGGGTAAATTGTCGCACCGACAAGACGATATGGGTCGGCTGCCAGTTTGTCATTCACTCGATCAACATCTTCTTCACTCCTCCCACTTCGCAAAGCCCCAGATGCCGTATTGCATCGCGCTCGTTAGATCGCACAATGACTCGGTCCGGAAGCATCGGGTTGTTTGGGTCGACCTTGGACGCATCCTTTGCTGCTTGCTCAATAGCGTCCATTTCATCCCTACACGCTTGCTGGTCCATTGGGCAGATAACGATCGGTTGTCGTAGAGTGATGTCCCTCGCAGAGTTCATGTGTGCCTGTTGAAGTATAAGTAACCAATCTGTCTGACGTTTTGGTTGCTCAACTCACTTTTATACTCAAAAAGAACTCGATCTTGTACAGTGTTGATGACGTCGAAAAGCTCGTAACTTCATACATGGGAAAGCCGGGTTTCCCGCGCTTGATGATGCCGTCGGGGTCTCGTAGATCTCGCGCCGGAAAGACAAGCCCCAGGTTTGTGACATAGCCGGTCTCGGTCAACTTGACTCCTACTGGCTGCGTGTGCTTTGCGATCTTGTTGATTTTCTTGGTTGGCTCGTCGCCTTCGGGATTGAACGTAATCTCCTCCTCGATGGCCAACGTTATCTTATTTATCGTAACCTTTTTTGCCTTGCTCATCATGTCCGGATTTGGCGCCAGCTTGATAAACACTGTTATTGGATCTAGTGGCCCGTAACTCCATTTTGGTAGTGAGATGCCCAAGGTCACGATGCTATCCGCCGTTACCACCTTGCTTTCGGGTCGGTTGTACATTCCAAAGGTCGAAAGGGTATCGTACCGCTGTATTGGTATAGGGAAGGTGTATCTGTTTTGTGTGCTCTGGCCTTGTTGGACGGTAACCACGAGCTCGTAGTATGTTTCGGCAATTCGGCTGGGTAGTTGCAAGCTCGCAGGCGGAATTCGACGATTTATTTCCTCTCCTCCTCGGCCATAGGGTATAAATATTTGGAACGGCAGGTCCATCGCTATTACGCTCTCCGCCTCTTTCCCCGACACACATCGGAATAGCAGCACCTCTTTGCCCACCAGGTCCACGGTTTCGCGTCGCGGTGTACCTAGATGTCGTTTTGCCATGTTCTCGGCAGCAGGGTGTATGGTTTCTCGTCGCTGGAGGCAGATTCGCACCATGGATACGCTGACGGGTGCGGAAAAGCCGGCGCTTGGTCGGATCTCGACTTTACCTACGATTCTCGGCTACGAAGACGCAAGTCAGCATCAACGACGTCGGCAGGAAAGAGAAACAACTCACCAACGTGGCAGAGATACCGGGGTAGCCCACCAGGAAGCTGCTGTTGGGCGGCCCCGATATCCTCACCGTGGCCGGAGCGTATTGTGCAATTAATCCATTCATTGTGCCGTTAGCGCCGGGCGCGAAGTGGTTTGGAAGAGGTTCGTGGTGTCGGCAGTGAGATCAAGGTCGAAGATGGTGACTGGAAGCGGCCTGTTTCGATCATGAACGTATTACAGAGACCGGCCTCGCCGTGTCACAGCTGGGAAGTCGATGGGGTGGAGGTCGGTCCCGAGGTGAATGAGGGGCTCGGTGTGGCGGTAGGAGCAGCGCTTGGGAACGAAGGTCGCCTCTGGCCCCTGGCGATCGCGAATGTTTGTATCGATAAGGCTGGGGTTCACTTGCAGGGTTACTGCATCCCATTCGGAGTTATCGATGCAAGGCCGCAATTGATGCGCGTCGTCGCTGTGGTGCAGCCGTGGGTAGGCAATGCCGTCGGTTATGCTGGGCAAGGCAGATGAGGCGTCGTGAAATGGGTGAGACGAACAGAGCCGGACTGGTTGAACGGATACGGTGGGCTCAACGTTTCTCGACAATGGCGGAAAGGTGAATGCTACACCCGACTGTTTGCTGACCGCAAGCCTACGACTAGGCTTAAGGAATCAGTTCGAATGGATGACCAGGTAAGTGGTACGGCTCGCACAACCGTCGTTGTTGGCGCAGCGTTTCCTCAAGTTGGGGCGCGGGAATCCTCTGTTGTCCGGCCGCGTTGGGGGCCAAGGGGACGTCGTCGTCAGTGACCGAAGGCTGCGGTTCGAGGGGGAGGTCAAGAGTTGAGAGCACCTTGTCCGTGTCAAGGGTACATGGAGGGCCAATCGCGGCAGGAAGTCGTAGTACTCGTAGAGCTATCTATCGGAGCGGCAAGACACACGTCAGATGAATGGGTACTGTCGAGTCGGCAGTGGTTGATGTCAGCTTGGGCGTATGTGGTAGTGGATCTCGAGAGAGGACTGAAAGAGGGAAGGAAGCCCAAGAGCCCGGTCTTGTTCCTGGTCACTCGGAGCGTCACCAAGGGTTATCCCCCCAAGGTCTTCCCTTCCTTGTAGGCGGTGGGGAACGGGGATGGCGGTCGCTAACACGCGCAGGTGCAAGGCTGCACTGTTACAGCGTGTAGCATCTTTCAGCTTATAGGTTCTTGGTGGCCCGGGGAGCAGGCGGGACGGGATGGAGGGTTAAAGTGGAGTAATGGAAGTTACCTTAGGTACCCAAGCTGCAGTGACAGCAATCATGCGAACTTTTTGGTTATCAGAGCCTTGCAAGACACAAGAAGACAAGATGAATGGTCAAAATCAGAAACTAAAAACCTCTATACTGTATTTGAAAGAGAATGTCCATTACCCCCATCCTAGCACTTCAACCCGGCTAGGTGGATATCGGTCAACCCCGGATCTTGATATCTCCAACTTGTCCACTTATATTCTTCATTTTGACTTGCAACCTCCAACTTGCACTTGACCTCAGTAATCAACAATGCGAGAAATTCCACGGTCAGCTCGGGCCGTTTCAGCTCGGTGCCTGACATGGCTTGATCCCTTCATGCTTCAAATACAGTATTCCCATTTGAGACATTGTTCCATCAAAGCCTGAACCAACAACATGGAGAGTTAGTTAGTTACCTCTACACTAGATGACAATAACTGGCGGCCCAATGTTCATCCCCAGCTCGGACACATTCAGCACAGCGGCATGGCAAGCAAGGGCCAAGGGGCCCCGGCGGGAGAGGGGGCGGCCGATAGGGCTGTGGATGCGCATCCAATCAGATCAATCGCAGATCCCGGTCTTCTGTTCAGGTCCAGCCCCCAAGCGGCACCATCAGCGGCGCCCCCCCAGGCAACCGCCCAGCGACAGCGGCGGCGTTGGCGCCGGCAGGCTGGCTGTGGGTGCCGCACATAAACGCCCGAGGTACCAACTGCACGTCACATTCCGAGATCCATTGACCACTGCAAACACCAAGACCCAAACAACTCGCGAATGATCAACCATTGAACCGAAGAACAGACAGACCTATACCCGCCAACATGTCTGTAACGCTCCACACAACCCTCGGCGATCTCAAGATCGAGATCTTCTGCGAAAGTGTCCCCAAAACAGCAGAAGTACGTCCCTTTCCCTTCCCTCTCCATCTCACAAAGGCACTAACTTACATTCTACTTTTAAACCAGAACTTCCTAGCCCTCTGCGCCTCCGGCTACTACAACGCTTCCCCCTTCCACCGCATGATCCCCTCCTTCATGGTACAAACCGGCGCGCCCGCGCACCCCAACCCACCCGAGAACCCAAAGGGCGGACGATCCATCTACGGCCCGACCTTCGAAGACGAGATCCGACCTACGCTAAAACACAACGAGCGGGGGATCGTCAGCATGGCCAACAAGGGGCCTAACACGAACGGGTCGCAGTTTTTTGTCCTGTTCGATAAGGCGCCCCATCTGGACGGCCTCAACACGGTGTTTGGCAAGCTGATTGGGGACGAGAGCATGGCTACGCTGGCGAAGCTGGAAGCGCTGGAGGTCGATAAGAAGAATCGGATTAAAGGGGACGAGGTGAGGATTGAGCGGGTTACGGTGCATGCTAATCCGTTGGCTAAGTGAGGGGAGCCACGTACTTGATCCAAAACTGTCAAGCTCAGGAAACGCCCACGCACGGCATGACGCAGCCAAACTGTTGCTGGGGATCACTGCGAGGAACGAGGGAAAAAAAAGAAGAAAGAAAACAAAAACCCAAAACTACGACGATGACGACGAGGACAACGAGCCAAGAACGAGCGAACGAAAGGAATAAATGCGGAAGCCATACGGCGCAGTGGCATAGCACAAACAGCCATGCCTGGTGTTGCATGATCAAAACATATCGCTCACCTATGGCATTTAGCGCGAGCCGTTGCCGCGCAACCCCCACGCAGCGTCGCTGTTTTCGACGTTCCAAGCGTTGGACGAGACTACGCGAATGGGGAAGCCATCGAGCAGTACCGATATTGGAGCTGTTGCTGGGAGTGGAATGGCACGCAAGAGGCTGATTCGACTGGACCCCTTACGGCTGTTACACTACTCCCCAGCTCCAGGCTTGCGAAGCTGAGTGGAGGATGACCGACTACAAGTCCACATCATTTTCGGAGCCTCGGACTATCTAGGGCCGGTGTAACATCCGGACTCCACGATACGTCAGCCGTCATAAAGGAGCCAAGGAGGAGGCCTTTGGACTTTGAAAGCTGGTTGAGCCCTTGGGAGCGGCGCGTCAACTGTTCGCTCTCGCCTCGTCGGTTATAGCCCGGTTGGGAGGGTGAAGAAGAACACATCTTTTGTTGTTCGGTTCACGACAGATGGATATCCAAGGATATCGGGAAGCGCTTCTTTTGCAGTACACACCAAGTTTATGGGGAGCCTATTAGTGGCATAGCCATCCATCACATGTTAGTGCAGCTACCGTTCGTTGACCATACCTCCAAATGCATCCCCACCGATTTCGATCATAAGCGATTTCATAACCACCGCAAAGAACCACCCATCCATCCACCCGGAATTTGGAACCAAAAAAGCACTGTACATAAAGCAAAACAACAGCAAGCTCAAGTCCTCGATTGTCCGCCCTGTGAAGGTACCTGTCTGTGTGAATGCCGTTCTATACCCCTTGTATATATATATCCATCCATACCAGATAAAACCCTCTCTCCCTTCTCCCATAAGCAAGCAGCAGCAGCAGCAGCAGCTCAGAAGCAGCTCAGAAGCAAAATAAACAAAACACTCTTTCTTCGACTTTTCAAAACCCAACGCCAGCGTTTTCCATGTGTGTATATACTTCTCTTTCTTCTTCCTTCTTTTTGTTGAAGAGTACACGACAATCCTTCACAAGATCATCAAAGTCTAGAAAAGATCAGAGACCCCAAAGATCAAGCCATACACTGCCCCACGCCCCCCTCCCCCCTAGCCATCTTGTCCACCGCCTGGAGCATACTGATGCCCATAACCAGGAGGCCAAACCCCGCCGTCGCCCAGGCCCCCGCCCTCTTCCACCCTCCCACGTTCTCCTTGGTCGTCAGCTTCAGATAACACAGCGGCGGCAAGATATACGCCATGGCCGCGGCGCTGGTGGCGCCCACGAGCTCAAACACTGTGCCCAGGTCGCACGTGATCATGCTCAGCACCATGGCGCTGACTACTAAACTGGAAGTAAACAGCAGGTGCAGGTTCATGTTGAAGGGGTCGCCGGGGAAGTAGTAGTTGAGCATCACCTCGCGGCAGACGAAGGCTTCCAGGGGCAAGGTGGTGAGCATGTTGAGGCCGAAACAGAGGCGGGCGACGTTGACCATGGTGTTGTCGGCGGGGAAGTTGTTGAGCACGTTTCCGAGGGTGCGGTCGCCAAATGTCAAGAAACCCACGAGGGCCATGAGCAGGCAGGCGATCATGGAGACGGCGGTGGAGATGTGGGTGACGAGGGAGAAGCGGTCGATGGTGGGCGTTTTGAGGGACCCGTAGATCAGGAGGGAGTTGTGGTGGCAGACGAAGGCTATACACTCATGTTAGGATATTTGGAGAATAGGTGGAGGAAGAGACAAGGGGATAAACATACCAAAGGATATCACTCCTATAGCTTGGAATATGCCATCGTTGATGATGAGCAGATTCCAGCTTGCCAACGTCCCTCTGTCCTCTGCTGGAGCTAATCCGCCTTGTACCAGGACTGTGATCAAGATCACGGCCATGCTGACCAGAGCGAGGGTACTCGCTTTTGCTAGCTGTCATGATAGAACCATATTAGCCGTCCGCTCAGTCCGTCCCACTTTCGGTATCTCTCATCATCGACCTCTCAACCACAGCCATTCCCCTCCATGCTTTCCGCTCACGCCCAAAGGAAAAGACTAAAACTCACCATAGCAATATCCCTATACAACGCCAAAGGATAACTGACCGCCAACGTGCTCACCAAAATCACCCCCTGCCGTCCCACCAACCACCCCACCAGCGTCCCCTTCACGCCCTCGTCTTTCAACGAAGGCCAAATCGCCCTCAGCACATTCGGTATCGAATCCCCCACAATGACCCCAAAAGCCACCATCCCGCCAAACGCAAACGCCCACTGCGCCACCGAAATCGCAATCAACCCCATTCTTCCAAAACACTTCTCCACCGTTCCCTGGAACGAGTTCGCCCCGCTGAGTTTCGAGTTGATAACAATCAGTCTGATCGTCCAGTCCACCACTACCGTTAACCCTACTAACAGGACGAGTCCCGAAAGCAACCCGGCTTGCTTGAAAGCATATGGCTGCCCGATGATCCCGGCACCGATGATCGAGTTGGCCATGTTCATAAAGGCCATGCGCAAGCCAGATTTGGGACGGGAGCGCTCGGTTTCGGCCCACGAGTTGATGTCGTCTTCTGAACCTGTGCCGGACCAGGGGCCGGCGTTGGCGACGGTTACGGAGGGGGCTTCGATCCCCGTTAGCAAGGGGACGCGACCTTGCCGGTGGTGGTCGTCGACTAGTGGCTGGTCGGAGTCGTCTATGTCGAAGTAGGAATCGAACGAGTCGCGGGCGTGGTGGTGGTGGTCTTCTGGTGCGCCATTGGCCCCAGCAGTAGTGCCATTGGCAGCTGCTGTAGAGCTGTTGTCACCAAAGGTGGTAGGACGTAGATCAAACCGCACGCGGTTCGGGGTGCGAGGGGTTCGTGGGGTTCGAGGGGCCGAGAGGGCGGATTGCCGTCGTGGGAGCTTGGTGTGTCCTGGCTCCGGTCCTCCTGGTCCCGAGTCCGAGTCTGGGGGACTGTTGCTGCCTTCTCTTCCTTCTCCTGCCGTCCCCGTCCCGTTCCCTGTGATTGTAGTAGAGTCTTCACCGCCATCGTAGCCATCATCGCCGAGCAGATCGGGGCCGTTGTCACCGCCACCGGATAGTAACCCGACATCTTCCTCGTTGTGTGGATTCCTGTGGTTGTTGGTGGAAGCAGCCCGGGCCCCTCGGCCTCCAGCGCCAGCGCCAGAGCCAGCGCCACGCGAATTATTGGCGGCTTTGCTCATTTCTTCAGTTCCTAGCTCTTTTCCGCCTTCCTCCTTCTTTTTATACAACTCGGCAGTAATACCTTCCTATCGAGGGCATCGTCTTCTCTCTATGTGTAATCGTTCGGGGTCGGTCTGTACTTTGGTTTTGGTTTGTTGGTTTATGATCGAGTAGTAGTAGAGTAGGTATTACGGACGTCGGCGTCGGTCTCGAGCTTGGTCTCGGTGGAGCGGCAGCGGTTGTCGCGGTCTAAACAGTAGGTAGGCAGGTGGTGTGTCGTGTAAGTCAAAGAAGGGTACCTTATTAAAGCCAGCAATGCAACTGCAGTACCAAACCAACAGGCAGGCAAAGAAAGTTAAGCGTAGTGTAAGATCGGATTAAAGCAAACACAGCTAGCTTGCTTGTTACCAACAAAGGTTTCTAGTTCTAGTGTTCTCAACCAAAATATAAGGAAACAGGAAGAAATGGCAGGGCAATTGGTCGGTGTTGTTGGTTGCTGGAAGCTTGTGGAGTTGTTCCGTTGTTGTCTGGGGACAAAGTGGAAGTTTGGGGATCTGGGATACGTGGAATGCGTAAGCGAGGCTATGCGGCATAGGTAGCGGAACCTCAACGGATGCGGATTGCGGAGTGCGGAACCCTTTGATCTGAATTGACGGTGTCGATTAAATTGATTAGATTGGCGGAGGGACTTTTCCACTTTAGCTGCATGAGTTAGGGGACTCCAGGCCACCAAAACTCCAAAAAGCAATGATCTATCCATGTGATGAAGAGGGGATCAGACATCCCCTATTTACCTATGTGGATTCAGGGGCTGGGGTAGCGGCAACACCAAGCTTCATCCATTGAGCCTCTCTGGGCTGATCTGGCACCAAGCCGAAATTTCTACTCCATCAAAAGTAAGCTGCCAAGATGACCATGGAAAGAATCGTGTCCAGAAGAAAAATCCTATTGAAACCCAAACGCGGAGAACCGGATTTGCCAATAATTTGTCCCGGTGAAACATTTGCTTTCGTCTTTGTGCTTGGCTCCCGTCCCGTTGGAGCTCCCAACCTACAACCTATCCCCGGCCTTCGACCACCACCAATGCACGACACAAACATTGTATGCCGTCCTTTTTGGTCTGGTAGACCGGGGTACCGTGACAGAAACTTACCGACGGCATCTATCTGGCTGCATCTTCCCCACAGAAAACAGAGAGCCTCAACTTTCGTCATCATTCAACGTCAAGGAACCATTAACATCAATTCTCCGTCTATATAAAAGGAATTTGTGACTGTGCCCCGCCCAAGGTATAAATAAAAGCTGGAATAACCAAATATCTTCTACCGTTTGGTACCCGTGTGTGTTTATGTGAACCAACCCATATTACACCCGCGCCCGTTTGTATCATCTTCTAACATGATGGATTTGCATGTTGTATGTTTTTATACAGATCAGCTTTTCATTTTTCTTCCCAGCTGTATCTCTTCGTCCAAGTAAAAATGGGGTTAACCCATGTTTTTTCTTTCTCGAAGGGACACTTGAGGGTATCATATGTTACAGAAAATTTCAATAACTCGCTGGCTTGCTATTGATATGCATGCGTGTGTGTGTGTGTGAAACGAAAAACAACCGAACAAGGATGCGAAATTTTGTACAAACACCGTGCTGGTGTACTACTAAGCCATCATAGCGGCGGCGATGACGGTAATACCCAGCACCAGAGCATAGGCGTTGCTCTTGAGCTGGTAACCGGCGGAATCCTTCCCGCTCGGAGTTGCAGATTGACCCGTGGCATCGGCCAAAGTGGGCGTGCCATCGGAAGAAACCGTACCAGCAGCTGTTTGGCTGGTCTGGGTAACAGATGGTGTCGTTGCCGCAACGGACTCAGCCTTGGTCGCGAAGCCGATGCGCTTCTTGTCCACATCAAAGACGCTATACACGTTCTTGAGGAAAACGTCTCCGAGCAGCCAGCCGTTCGTCACCACTTCGCGTCCATAAATGTTGCTTCTGCACGACGTGCCGCTGCCCGCCTGCCAGTCCTTGGCCGAAATCTTGTAGGTGACACCGCTAAAGGTGATCTCAATCGGAGAGTCGCTGCACGGAACATACCATGTAACCTCGTCTACCGTCGTGGAACCAGGAATAAGCTTATGGAGAGCCGTGACATCCGACTGCGGTCCGAAGGCAAACGAAGTGCCGGTATCGATGTAGGTCGTACGGTCCTTCAACGTGACCTTTTTACCTCCAAACCCAAAGCCATCGATGGGAATAACCCAAGCGCCCTTGTTTTCTTTGGCCAGATCGGTGTATGTAATGTCACCCTTGTACTTGGAAGAGTCGACAGCTCCAAAGGTGATCTGACCTTCGTTGCTGGGGTCCGAAGCTCGGCCCAGAGTGACGGCGAAAATGTTGCTTTGGAGAACCTTTTGCTTCACAAGTTCAGTGACGAAGCCGTCGGTGCTCCCCACGGCCATGTCGAGACCAAGAATGCCATCGAAGGCGAAATGAGTAAAGTCACTAGATGTCTCGTTGGCCAACCCGAAGGACATATCGATGGAGATTCCGGCAAGCGAGACTGAATCACGGGCGAGAGTGCCGGCAACAGCGCCAGTTCCATAGGCAAGACGAAACTCCTTGCTCTGCAGCTTAAGCGTCTTGGAGTCGGAAACCCCGAAAAGGTCGTGGTAGAGGCAGGCGTCGCTCTTGCATGTCGACCCCATGATCCACGCCGTCGAGGAACCGGTATCTAGGAGCATGTACAGTGGCTTCTTGGACGAACCAAACTGAACTTTGGCGAAATAGGCGTAGTCCGAAGGGTCGTGGTAGATGCCCGCGCTATCCTTCCTCTCCGTACGCTCGGGCTCGACAACCGAGTACGTATTAGTCCTGGTCGCCAACCTGGACCTCTTTGCTGCTACTCGCGGGTTATCCAAAGTAGCGAATCTGTATGCAATGCGCCTGGCGTCTCGGGCAGCTCGGGCGGCGCCAGCTTCGAGACTCTCGTTAGGCTACGAGGCTCAACATGTTAGCCTGTATCAATTGGTGGTGATAACCGTCGGGTAACCGAGAGGAGAATGGAACGTACATCGGCGTTTCTTTGGACCACGCTGAGACTGATAAACCCGTTCGTTTCGGGTTGACCTCCAGGCGGCGATGGAGAATGGAATTGGCCTCCAGCTGCCGCAAGCGTCTTTCCACCAACATCAGTACTACCGCTCACATAACAAGGCTCCCCTGGATCGCATGGTAGAGGAGGCCAGATGAAGAAGGCGCGAGCTGAAGTGGCCAAGAGCATAAACTCTAGAAACTTGGATACCCCAACCATTTTGATAGTACCCGTCACGGACCCTCACTAGGTCAATCCACCACACTCGGAGGTCGTTGTTCGGATATTGGGCTCCTGTCCTGATATTGGTGAATGTGTCGACGCCTGAAGCACTTGGATGATTGGTTGTCCTTCTAGTAGTTGTTATGCCTCTTTTATTTTCTTCCAAAGAGCGATGATGGTATCCGACCGGATGACTGTGTTGTTGATGCTCGCAAGGTCGCGAGATGGAATTATTGCAATTAGCGATTATAGGTGGCGAGCATTGGGAGAGATGTTTGAATGATTGTGATTATGTGCATTGGTGGGCTCGCCGAGAGTTTAATGAAAGTGAGAAAAGACAGATTGCCGAAAAGATGCAATGCGGTTGTATGTATCCGAACAAGACGGAGAAAATCGTTGAGTGGTGGTGGGGGACAGAACGAATCGACGTCGAGGTCGATATCGGTTCGGGATCGTTTGTGGCGGAAAAGATGCTGATGCAGATGCTAATGCAAGGCAAAAGGCAGGATGCGCGCGGGCTGTGGAGGGGGACGGCAGATGTGCGGATGGCGGGTGGGATGCCGAAGTTTTGATGTAGGTAGGCCAAGATGGCGATAGTAAGGGTAGACTGTGCTTGCCGCCGTCGATACTGCAAGTGGTGGTGTAGTTTGGGTAGTCCCGGAGCCGGAATAAAGGAAACAAGAGTGGAAAAATGGACAACCCCGCCCGATAGTATCTATTCAAGGAAAGTAAGAAGTAACAAAGTCGCCTGAAGCTCCCCTGGCATAGCAAAATGCAGGCGGAGGGAAGTTGTCCGAGTAAGAGGAGGAGGGAGTCGGAGGACGGGAGGAGGAAGTGGTTGGAGAAAGTTAATGGAATGGGGACCGGACGGGCCTTGACGGGAAAGGAGAGCTGGATGGAGATGTGATGAACCGTGACGGGGTGAAAAGGTGAAAAATATGGGGTAGAGGTACCTAACTAGCAGGACTAGGTAGCTGGAAGGTAGGTACCGCCCATCGTAACCTCCAAAATGCACTGAACTGACAGTGGATGCAGCCGTTTCTAGACTTGGCAAGTGGATATTAGGAGAGAGGGCCGGGGAGTGAGTGGGGACCAAAAAGGAAAGGGAAGCGAGAGACATGGCTGCATCGTGGACGAGGATGCCACGCCAGTGGCCCTTTGCCAATCTGGATGCCAGTCCGGCCAATTCCTTCCACAACCAGTCAAGCTTGTAAAATCAGATCCTCTTGACTCGGATATAACCCTCCAGCTGGGAAATTCAAGGGCTATCGTCACTGACGATGATGATGTTTACCTTGTCCCCCAATTCATTGTTTTGTTTACTTCAAATTCCAAGGCCTCGGTCCAAAAGACCATCTGTCTCGAGAGTGCGGAGAGAGAGAGACTTCGCCGGTACGCTAAAACATCCCCAGGGGAAAATGATTGGACATGCTCGGCAGCAATAACCCGGACGAACAACTGGACGTTACGCTACACCAACTCTGTTCTTCACGAGTCTACTAAGTCCCTGGGTTGTACCTCCCGAAGCTGGTGCACAGAAAGGAAGTGATGTACCTAGAGACAGCGACCCTCAAAGATACCCGCGATGAGGCAATGTTCCAAAATGCCGAGGAATGATCCTAAAAAGAAAGAGAACGAAGAACCTAACAAATAACGACATCCAAGATTCTTTCTTGGCCTCGAACATCATAATGAGGGTTATTGACGAGCGGGTCCGCGGCTCCATCTTCATCAAGAAGATCACCTCTTTAAGAAAAGACCCTTGATCATTGTCTCACTCGCTCTTTCAAATCGCAAAATGCGGTTGGTCAGAAGGTGAACAAGCTCCGGGTGGATAAGGACTGAAAAAAGCCAAGGCTATCTCGGCTCCATCGTCTGGCCTGCCACTGCCTGCATCCAATTTGCGCCGTGCCTCCACTCTGAATGGAACGCCTCACTTGAATTCCCCGTCTGTCTGACAAGAGAGCCTGTGCTTTCAACATGCAAGATATGGTTTCGATTTCCATGAACGAACCACTTGATGTTCTCTGCCCGCCGTTCGCTCGTCCGGGAACCTCGGCGATGATAACGACGGCCGGGACGTACACTTCAACACGACCAGGACATCCGATAACCGGGATGACCACACTTGCCAGATCTCGTACCTTGGAATTGTCGTCTTCTCCATTGTTTCCAAACTTGGAATGTCTTTTGCCCCGTCATGAATCATGATCAAGTTTCTCCTTTTCTCCCCTTCTTCTTGCGCATCTCATCCTCTGCCTTTGCGGCTGCTGTTGGCTTCGAATCACGCCCCCTGTTTACAGGCTCTGGTTCGCGGCCCCTGTCATCCCCAAATTGACACCCCGCAGCCTTAGACCCGAAGTGGCCAGCGGATGCTTACGCCAGGGGCCAGGGGGGCCGGTTGGGACCGGGGAGAGAGCAGGGGAAGGTCCACAACAGCGACGACGACAACGACAACGCCGAGCCGGCTGGCGCAAAGTTGGAGGTTTGTCGCCGAAACCAGACGTTTGTCAATCTGTTGCCATTGCATCTGCTCCCTTTCAATCCGGGGAGGAGGAACCCAAGACGGACTTTCGGACGGGCCAACTCGCCCGTGACCTAGACGGACGTGGGTTGTGAACGGGCGGCAGAGGACGCGATGAAACCACACCTTGTGCCGAAGCCGAAGTATCAAGCCGCCGTACTTGCAGATTTGTACGACTACAAAAACAAGGATACCTGCCCGGGACTTAGGAGCAATATACATACATTTCCACAAAGAGAGCTGTCAAGTTGAGCCTCTAGTAAACATTGCTTGCGCTTGGCATAACAGCTTCGCTGCAACCGGGCTCATCAGGGTTCACTGGGGATGCTGAAAGCCTTCTGAAACCACACCTGTAACCATGTCGTTACACACCAGCCGCGTTAACGACGTGATTCGAAACAGAATGTTAGAAACATAACAATGGCGGACCCGGGTTGTGCGTTTCGAGTCTCGATGCATGTGGTGAATCTGGCTTGTTGGTCGAACGGGTGGTTGGTGATAGGTATAGGCAGACAAGATAGTGTAAATGTGCTACCAATTGCATCTGGTCTGGACTTGGGGGTGTTGGTTGAATGGTTCAGTTTTCCCCGGTCTTCACCCTCGGTACCATGGTACCGTTCCGGGCAACCGGGATAATAGACGCGAGATATTGCTTCGGTTATCGGTTTTAATACATTGTTTCTTCGCTATACGAACTTTTTAAATGGGTGATCAATTTCACTACCCGCATGGGTTCGGGTTTCGGTGACTAAGCTTTCCAGTTGTCTTTTTCCGCCGTAAGCGTTGATGGTGTTATAGGTAGAGTATGTAGATCATGGTCGTATGTATGTAGGTGATGCCATACTTACTCACCCATCTATGTACTTGGGCCCGTACGGCCATAACCTTTCTGGCTTTCTGCCGTCACCAAAGACCGCCAGCTACTGACGGGAACCGAGCAAGCCGCCTTTTACTCGGAGCTGGACAATGATAGGCATTGCATTGCCCGTTTCGAGGGTCCATGTCTTAGTAGTGGTAAGCCATATCCTCCGCTGGCGAGGCTGGGTCCTGGATGTGCTGAATGGCGCTGGACTAGACATACAGCACACGGCCGCAAAGACATACACCAATACAGATAGATGTCTTCCAAGAAGCCTGTGGCGTTTTGTTTATGTTTCTCTTTGAAACGATGTGTATGAAGCTCCGATCACAAGCCCCTTCTGCACCGATAAGTCTCGTACCAGTCCAATGCTGAACGCAACACACTTTGGTTGGTCGATCCCTCGACACACGATTCAGAAAACTGCGCTCCTAGAGTAGTAAACTTTTCAAGCTCCTTCTTGCTCATGCGGCCGGATGCCGCTAGCGTCCTCAGGAACACCCAGACAGACTCATTTGTGAGACGACAAGATGCGGCATAGTTGAGAACCTCGGAAAATGTCGACGAGATAATACGGGTGTTCTGTCGAGAGCGGTCGAGATTATCCAGCAGGTGGTAGAGAAACGACCAACCAGAAACGTCATTATGGTGTTGGAAGCACCAATGCTCAACGACCATTAGAAGCTTCTCGTAATCACTGTCCTCCTTGCCTAGAATCCCAGCAAGATATCGAGCGTGACACCATGCATAGTAGTTGCGAGGATGTCGTTCTCCAGCCACAGACACAATATTTTTGATATCTCCAACAACGTCCACCATCAAACCCCGCGAACTGTAATGCCCGACCAGCCACCGGCGGTGGTTCCAGAGAGTGGGCGACTTGGTATGGCGGTGCAATCGACTGGTAAGCAGGCTGTCCAGAAACGCCTTCTCTTTCGTCAGCACCGTCCAGGCCATTTGGTTATCGTCTAGTAGTTGCTTTTGGATAAGTCGCTTCCGCGTGTTCGCAGCAGTGAGGAACTCGGGATCCATGAGAAGGATGACCGCCGTCGCGGCGAACAAAGTGCCGTCGTCGGTCTGCGGTGATGACGAGGAACTGCCATCGATGATGTGATGTTGAAGTATCTTCCGGGCAATCAGGAACGCTTGAACCAGCCCAAGCTTCGATACTCCTACTGAAATGCCGTCTTGAAGCACGTATGTTCCCTCGGGCAGCGGAATCCCCTTGCCGAGGATCTCAATCTCAAGGCGACCAGAAGGTGGTGGTGAGACGAGAACTGAAGATATGGAATTGTAGGCTGCTTGAGGGTTGCCGGCCTTCAAGGCAGCGATGGTGGATTCGTCTAGTGCCCTTGACATGTCCAGGCGGCAAGCTGATCAACAGCGTAGTTGAATGCTTTGTCGGAGGTTGGTGCTCTGATGTGTTGTCGACGTTCAAGTCCAAAATGATAAGGTAGTCACTAACCCTAACCCGTCTGCTCATCCCATCAGGGCAGTTGACAGCTCTTGGCGTCTTCCTTCCCGCTGTAATGGTCGCCCCACCATTACTGCAGCGATAAGCAGCCGATAAGCCCTTTTGTGCAGGTGGCCTCCAGCTGCAGGGAACAACTGGCACCTTCTGACAGCTCCGTCATAGCTTCGAATAGGATCCAACATCCATCTTTGGGGTGAAAGGCGGTGGCATGAGCAAGTGAGCTGCCTTCATCTGTCTTTTAACAACTCGAGCTCGCAATCTCGACAGCTGGTCGCATCTATCACCACGTTTCTATCAACAGCGGACCGAATCCAGCTCACATTCGCCGCCAAGATGCCGTCTCTACTGGTGGTCATCTTCGCCGTCGAGCTGTTCGTCCAGCTTGTCAACACCATCGGCTCGGCGACCATCAACAACCTTGTACGTGCTGTGTGATGCGATCCCCATCATCATTCAAGAGACATTGGAGTAGCTAACCTCGTCCATCACAGCTATGGCGCATCGCCCTGTCTCTTCCGATTCCCCTCTCGTCCGAGTTCGCAGCCCAGCGCAAGAAGCAGAAGGATTATCTCGCAATCCGCCGCGAGCTCAACGCCACCAGCAGTCAGGATGAGTTCGCCAAGTGGGCGCGCCTTCGCCGCCAGCATGACAAGCTGCTAGAGGACTTGGAGAAGAGGAGTAGGATACCCCCCGGGAAAACAACCACGCGATATCTCAATGAAGAAACAATGGGCTGACGTATGATACTTCAACAATTACAGAGAAGGAACTCGACGGATCCAAGACCAAGTTTGATCGCACCCTCACGACTGTGCGCCTGGTGGCAACAAGGGGCGTGCAGTGGTTCTTGCCTTTCTGGTACTCGCGCGAGCCCATGTTCTGGCTGCCGTACGGCTGGTTCCCCTATTACGTCGAATGGTTCGCCTCGTTCCCTCGCGCGCCGCTGGGCAGCGTCAGCATCGTGGTGTGGCAGTGGGCGTGCACCGGTGTGCTCACGCTTGTCATGGAGACGGTCATGGCGGTTTTCGGCTTGGTTGTCGCTACCAGACAGAAGCAGCAGGAGAAGCAGAAGGCCAAGCAGGCGGTGCCTGCGGCGGGAGCTGGGGAGGACAGCAAGGCCGAGGCCAGGTGAGGTGGACATTGTGAACATTCAGCAATAGAAGTTATGTCGGTATATGGGAGATTGTATCACGAATATTAATGTAATACAAGCCTTGGACTGGTCAGAGAAAGCCAGCAAGGCATGAATGACGCGCGATGGCTTTTACGAAATGGAATGTCTCTCATCAATTTGACGCAAAGTTCTTCATTGCCGGAGCTGGAACACTGCAACACTACGTGAGATGACTCTTGGCAGAGTACTTGGGCTTGATTTAGGCGTACTTTTTGACTTCGACGACCATAGGAGAGATCGGCGAAGCTTCGAAAGCGCCAACGTTTACGAAATTATAAGATGCGCATTCTTGCGCGCGTGTGACGGATAACAACCGCAAGGACAAGTGCCGGTGAGAAGAAGACCTCATCGGTAGAGCCCGAACTAACTGGGCACAACTTCCTCGTCACCGCCCCATTTGTCGTTGTGCTTGGTGATCCGACCCAGCGTTGTTGAAAAGAGAGAAAAGTTGAAATCGGCAAAGGCAAGCCCAAAATTTATAGCGATTTTTTTCTGGCAACGCTTCGCGGTGGGGGACGGACGGGCGGGCCCACTGTGCTACCACCCACACGCTAGGTGGACCTGCCAAGCCGAGCTGCAGTGGATACATTTTGCCTGCCGCTACAAACCCAAACGGCGGCTAACACCATGCCGCCTTGCCTCTTTCAGCCTCGCTCGCGACGTCAATGGATGCGCCATCTGGCATCTTTTTTTTCTAAACATTTAGAATAATTGTTTCTTTGAAGCAAGGGATGTGCAATTTTTGTGATTGAAGTCCTAATTGTCTTGGGTTCACGGTTTTGTTTATTATTCTACAATCTTCCTCGAATTGTGCCATGATTGGAATCCATCACATAACCTAACGGAAATCCTCCAACATGACGACGATACCCTGGGGAACGTAAGTTGCTTCTCCCGTCCTCTTATTCACCAGGCAGCTAGCTCCCTTTTTTCAACGTCACAATCACCAAAACAAACAAACCTCCCAAACATTGTACTAACAGTCCCTGCCAACAGAATACGTTCCCTCCTAATCTTCTTTGGCCCCATCCTCCTCCCCAAAGCCCTCAGCGCCTACCGCACCCTCCGCCGCGGCCCCCAAACCATCCACGGGCCACTCAAAGTCCGCCCCGTCCCGGCGCCCGTCCGCCGCGCCTTACTCCTCCTCCTCTCCCTCTCGCTCGTCTACCTCGCCCTTGCCATCCTTTACAGGCCAGAGAACATCTTCCACCTTACGCAATCCCGCCTGCAAATCCCTGTCGACGTGCTCTTCACGCGCCTGGCCTCCCTGCGCCCACCCACCGTTGCCGACAGCGCTTTGCGACAGAAATTCGTCAACCTCGAATCGCGCCTGCTTTACTTCCAGTTCGGCCCTGACGTCCTAGCCTCCTGTCCCTTCTGCTCCTCCGACAACCCAAAGTCGTATCTCTACTATGCGCTCCCCGGGCTGGCAGCTCCGCATTTGTTCAACCTGGGCCTGATCGCCCTCGTCACCTCCTCGTTTTTCGCCGGTCGCGACGGATATAAATGGCGATACCCAGCAACCATGGCCTCCTTGTGCATCGGCTTCGCGGACATCTACATGGTATCGACATATAACCACCAAACCAACGCGCGCGCTCTTCGCCTTACGGAAATCGATTTCTTTCACTGGCGCCAGCGCACTTTACGGTTCTTGGCCCTCACCACCCTAAACCTCCTCTTGGTCAGTCTGCTATACCTAAGCAGCACAAACCGGCTCTTCGCCAACCCACCGAGCCCAGCTGAGCGCGTGGAATTCGTGGTGCGCCAGTTGCAGCAGGTTAAAGGGAAGGTCAACGCGGCGGGGGTGATACAGAATACGATCAGCAGGGATGATGATTTGAGAGGGAGGAACGATGCGTATTGGCGGCATGAGGTCAGGCTGATGGGCGAAGTGATGGAGGAGAGGGATGTAGTGGAGGGGGTGAGGGATGCGCTGAGGGAGAGAATCGTGGTGGAGAATGTGGAGAGGGTTGCGGAGATTTATGTCAGGAATTTGTTGCCGCCTTTTTCGGTGGCGGCTTTTCCTGGTGGTGGTGGTAATGGTGGAGGGCGGTCTAAGGACGACTGATTAGAGAGACGCTTTTTTTGATTTGGTTTGACATGTGATGGTTTTGTTTGGCGAAATCTACGTTGGTTTAATTAGTTGGCATGGCGATTGGAATTGGATATGGCATGCGTGCGTTATCTAGAGCGATGATAGATCTTTCTATTCCAAGATGCGTGGCCTACTATGATGTCGGGTATGATGGATGGATATTGCGATTCCTTGTCCCAAGAGATGATGGGTGTCTGTCTATGTTACTGCCAGTGATACTGCCTTTGTGTAATTCTGGACCAAGTAGTTTCTCTAGCCTGACACATGGTGAAATGATTTGGCATCGTCTGGGTGAATGCCAGTTCCTACTCCTATCCAGGATGACTCTACAACGCCACAGAAACAGTTTTGTTTAAGGTAGCCACCAACCCCCTTTTTTCACTTTCCTTTTTACACCAAAACAGGTCCACCGGCACTACCTCATTGTCCAGTAATGGACCAACCCTCCCAAGTTTCTTCTTATTCTTCTTCCCATTTATCATATTACATATTTACCGTTACGTAGTATAGATCTTCTTCGGTATTCATCTTGTTTTCCCCCCATGTAGTAGGTCAAAACAAAACTTTGGCTCAACCAACCAACCCCCTTTAAATCTTGTCTACCGTCCGTTCAGTTCAGTTCTATACTTTCCCTTCAGGACCTTCTTCTCTCTTCTTCCCAAACCCAAAAAACCCACTATGCGTGCCCCCCGAGGTATTTCCCGTGCCCGTACTACTCATACTATCCTTCCTCTTGCCTCCTCCCGCCCCCGGCTGCCCGGGAATATGCTGCGCCGACGCCTCCTCCACGCTTCTCTCGAGGAACCCAGCCCACAAATCAGCCAGCGATTCACGACCGCCCGTGCTTCCCTCCCTTACTGACCCGGCAGTGGGAGACATGGTGCTGCTGTTATTGTGCGCAGAAGATGACATGTCGGAGAAGAAGTCGTGGTTCAAGGAGGGAGAGCTGGGGGTCCGGTGGAAGGGGGAAGTTGGAAGGCGCAAGAGTGAGGAGGCGCTGCCGAGCCCCATTCCGCCGGAACCACCGGGGCGGGCGAGGCCGGCTTGTTCGCGCTGCTCGTCGGTCCAGTTGAGGAGGCCGGCGATTACTTGGAGGATTTGGAATTTCTTTGGGTCGGAACGGTCCAGGGAGAGGAATTGGATGAGGTGGTTGGTTACGATTTGTCTGTAAAGGGGGGGCGGTTAGTTGGGTTGGTTGGTTGTGGATAAGGTGGATGGGGAAAGGGGTGGGTGGTGTAGAAGAAAAGGGGCAATCAAAACAAACGTACCGGTCGATGGTCTCCTCCGGCTTCATCTTTTTGATGTACTTCAACGCCTTGGTCAAGTGATCATTCAGCACAATCGCCTCATGCCTCAGCTTCCCAATCAAGAGATTCTTCTCCTTGACCTCTTTCTCAAACGGTGCCGTGCGCTCCAGCTCTTTCTGGAGCGACTCCCTGGCGTCCTGGGCCTCCTTGGCTTTCGCATCCGCCTCCTCGGCGCGCTTCTTCATCGCCGCCAGCTGCTCCTCGCTCGACTCCACCATCTCCCTCAGCTCGCGCTTACGCGCCTCTTGAATCTCCTGCAGCGCACGCTGTAGCCCGTCAATGGCCTGTGACTGTGTATTCCTCTCCTCGGCAACGCGCTCGTACGCCTCCCGCACGTTGGCCAGCTGCTCCTCCAGGTCCGTCGCCTTGGCCTCCAGCCCTTCGCGCATGCTGCGCTCCTCCATGGCGATGACTTCCCACTCGCCCATGGCCGCGCTCGTCTTTTTGAGTTCGGACCGGAGGTGTTCCACCTCGCTCTCGAGGTCCTCTCTTTCCTTGCCCCAGTTCTGCTGGGACAGGTTCGTCCGGCTGCGCAGGCCGTCGATCTCGCGCGCCTGCTCGGCCAGCTGCTCGCGCAGCCGGGCGGCTTCTTCCTCTTGGGTTTGCGCCGCCTGCTGCAGCTCCTCGTTGGCCGTCTCGAGCTCCTCCACGCGCGCCCGGTCCCGCTTGAGCCGCTCGCCGAGCGTCTCCTTGATCTTCTCGACGCGGCCCAGCAGGTTCTGGTACTGTGTCTCGGCGTGCTCCTTGGCAGCTTCGGACTCTTCGAGGTCGGACCGCAGCTGGGACACTTCTTCGTCGTGGGTGCTCTGTATGCTCTCGAGTTGCTTGCGCAGCTGCTCGACTTCGGCGCGGAGGGTCTCACGGTCCTGCGACATGGCTTCGAGCTTGGCGCTGGTTCCTGTGCTATTGTTGGTGGTGTTGGTTGCTGATGTTTCGTCGGCGGTATCAGTAGAGTTGGTTACTGGAGACCCCTCCGTCGGCGGTGGGGATGTTGTAGTAGACATTGTAGTAGCAGTTGTTGTTGTTGTTGTTGTTGTTGTAGAGGGATTGGGGATGATGTGACCGTTTGCGCCGTCGGGAGCATGTCCGTTGGTCTCAGAAATGACAGCAGCAGTAGCAGGTGTTGTTGCTGTTGTTGCTGTCGTGTCCTCTTCCTCTGCTGGGTTGTTGGCAGCCGATTCCGACTCGGATTCAGGGTCCGGGTCCGGGGCCGGATTGGAATCCCCGTCTGGCGGTGGCGGGGGTTGTTGAGACTCGGGGTGGTCGGCGGCAGTTGCGGGCACCTCTACGTCGGTGGTGGTGTCCTCGTCCTCTGCTGGTGCTTCCACCTGGTCGAGTTTATTCGGTGATGTGTTCTGTACACCCTTGTAGAGACCCAATCGGGGTCCTTTGTTAGCGTTCAGGCCGGCGAAATACATTATGATTAAAGTAAGGGGATTCAAGTGTCGTTAAAAGCAAAGAAATGGAATGGCCAGCTGCGACTGTCGGTACCTATCGCAGGCAAGTCATTCAACAAAAACAAAATAAAAGCGATTGGAAGAACATGGTGGAGGAGAGAAAGAGCGATGATAGCAAATGTTGGTGGGGCGGGCGTATTCGCATACCAAGGAGGCCGGGGTTTCCTCTACTACAGGCAGAGTAGTAGTTTCTTCTGTATCCTCTGCTCCTTCGGCCGCTGGCGCTTCTACCTCGTCTGCTTGTTGTGGTGGTGCTGGTGGTTGGTCTGACAAGACTTGGGCATCTGGTGCATTACGCCCGCCGCCCTCCTTCGGCTTCGCCTTGCTATTACTGGCGGCGGCGCTCTTGTTCTTGTTGTTGTTGTTCTTCTTCTTCTTGTTGGCGGGTGAGGGCGCGGGTGATGACGAGACTGCCGGCAGATGGTAAGGCGTCAGTCGACAACGAGATGATCAGAAGGGTGTCTCCCAATTCGTTTCAGAAAGCTGTCCTGTTAGGTACCATTCCGGTCCTATGGGCTAGCCATGCTAGTGCTGTGCAGGGCCAATTGGTACACTACATGGGCGGGACACCGTGGGCGCGAAGAAGCGAATAGGTAATAGTCTGGAGGTCCAGATTCGGGGCAACGTCACGTACCTTGGCCAGCCGATTGGGCGGTCTTGGTGGCCGGCGCCGAGGGCGACATGGTCACTGAGGGAGGTCAATTGCGACGGGATAATAGTGTGTGAGGGCCGTAGGTTAATCAATGTTGGTGGACTTGTCGATCTCCCAAGTTACCAAAAAGACCCAAGGTGAGGTTGTATGTTTACCGTGTGTAGTGAAGTTTACGGAAACATCAACAATGAGAAAAGCCGTGGCGGAGGGACGGGAAGCGGATTGTCCACCGTCCCCCGTTCGAGTCGTGGTGGGTGTCCGGGTGCCTATCACTGTCGGTAGTGTCGCTGCCCTGACCACTGTTTGGGCCACTTCTGCTTGGGACTCCAAATTCTGTTGTAGGTGGTGGAGTTTACTCCAAAATAGGTATTCAGGTACCCTCTTGTCCTCCGCCTTTCTCCGCGTGTACTCATTTCCAAAACCCATAAAAAGAGCTTGGACGTTCGAGGTAGAAACACACACACAACTCAGCCCCGCGGATATCTTTTCCTGTCAGTGGGAACTTCCGTCAGCCAGTTCTATCTTGGGGTCTGGAGGTACCTGGCAGCTTGCAGATCGGCATTCCAGCCATCTTTTGATACTGAGGCTGCACTGCTATCTGATGCCCCGGCTTGAAGTTCGACGGGATGCCTCGCACAACATGATCGCTTGGCTTTTGGATACGAGCGTCTGTCTATATTTTGAGCGTTGCATCCGTCTTGTACACGTGAAGTTGTCTTAATGACATCTTGGCTGGTCGGTTGGGGTTGCTTACGATATGATACGGGTGTCTTCTGAGTGAGTACCTTGACGGCAGTGGACATCACAGCCAACATAATGCCTCTTGTTCCTCACTCCTGGATGAACCCTTCATGTGAATAACAAAGCATTATTTGAATTGACAAATAAGCATCTTCTTTTGCAGCACTCTGAAATGTTGACTTCAGCATTTCTGACATTCCGTCGTTACCTACGAAAGCGTACCATCTGACTACTGTGTATAACTTACTTACTTCCAAGAACCTAAAATGTGGTCCAAAATTACAAGCGCTCACGGCACGCCCCACATCAAACCAACGCACGAGCCAACGCTTTAGAATAAAACAGAAATTCTTCCGCAAAAATTGAAAGACTCTTCTTTTTCTCCTTTTCTTCCTCACATATTTCCCCTTCGCCTGCAGGCAGGTAACCTTTTCGGCCTCGGCTGGATCGTGTTGCCTGTCGAATTTGTCTCTTTTTCTCTCGAGAAGAAGAATCTCAATGGCTCTGTTCGCAAGACAGGAAGAAGTAGAACAGATACACAGCGCGCTTTATAATCCTGATCGGCCTTCCTTTTTTTCTCTAATGGGCCTCGTTCAGGTTCGCTTGGTGCGTACATTGAACCTATAGTTAAATATGTTCGCAATCAACACATTGCACTTCATCCATTGCATACGGAAACATGTTCCTTTGTTGTTGTTTCTCTGGCAAGACCAAAGCCGATTGAGGGCCGTCATATGGAACTTTGTTGGTTTTGGTGTTGACGGGACACATCAAAAACATCGAAATTTCACGTCCAACTATGCTAATGGAATCAGACAATGTGACATCCCAAAAATCTCACACTCACATGTATGTAGTATATATACACTTTTGATGACGAAAACCCAATGCAATGAAAGAAAATGAGAAATTTGCTTCCATAGACAAGACAATAACAATAAACATGTGAAAAAAGCAAGATCGTGCTTGCAAGCCTGGCGTCCCTTTCCCTTTTCCGCACAGTAAAACTTATGAAATATGTAGATGACCTAACCGGGGGTATTATTTCCGACTTCAACCAGCTGGCCGCCCGACGAAAGGGGGGTGGTAACAAACATCAATGTAGCAGCGCTTTTCTTCCTGAGCCAGAAACCTGTCCGTATGTGTGGGCATCTTCTTCGGTGCACCTCACACATCAATCACCGCCATCCATAATCTTTTCTCTTGATTCAAGCCCTTCTGTTGGTCCGGGAGACTGTCATTGACCGGGTGGCTCTGCCCGGCGTGCTCGACCGCATGGCTCTCGCCCGAGTACCACTGGCTACCTAAGCCTTGGTCTTCCGGGTAGAGCGGGTAGTCCTAGCAGGCGTGGTGGCTTCCGCCTTGGGCGTGGCAGCAGCAGCCGCCTTCTTGGGGGTGGTGCCGGCGGCCTTCTTGGGAGTGGCAGCAGCCTTCTTAGGAGTGGCCGCGGCCCGCTTTTTTGTCGACTTGGGCTCCTCCTCCTTGGTCTCCTCCTCCTTGTTCTCGGCAACCTCAGGCTCAGCCTTCTCCTCGGTCTTCTTCTCCTCCACAGCCGGCGCCTCGATGGCCTTGACGGGCTCCTCCTCAGCAGCGGTCAGAAGCGCGGGCTCCTTGGCCTCGGCGGCCTTGAGCTGGGGCGCCTCCCACTCGTAGTCCATCTCGGCGAGCTTGGCAGCCCTGGCCGCCCGCCTCTGCTCCTCCTTGGTGATCTTGGCCTGCCACTTCGACTCGGGCAGGGCCTTGTCGAGCTGCTTGCCGGCCATCTTGTTCCACGGGATGACCTTGAAGCGACGGTTGGCGCCCTTGAAGAGGTCCTTGTGCACCTGCGCTTGAGGAACGACCTTGGCGGTCAGGATGTGGCCGAAGAGAAGGTACTTGTCCATGGTGCGGGCGGCAATGTCGGCAACCTCGGCGTCGGCAAACTCGACGAAAGCGCGGTGACGGCTGGCGCCGGTCTTCTTGTTGCGAACAACGCGGAGTCTGGTGATCTCGCCGAACTGACCGAAGTAGGCGCGAATCTCGTGCTCGTAGAAACCGTGGGGAATGCGACCGAGGTACATGACACCGCGCTTGCCGCTGCCCTTGGTAGCGCTGTCGTCGTTGGTCTTCTTCTTGGGAATCTTGCCGACATCTTGGCCCTTCTTGAAAGTGCTGATCTGCTTATCGTCCTCCTTCTCCTCGTCGCCGCCGTCAAGGTTCTCGACAAGAGCCTGGGTCTCCTCGTCGAGCTCCTCCTCCTCCTCCTCGTTGTCGTCCTCCTTCTCTTGCGCCTCGGGCTCAGGTGTTGGCTCCTTGGTCTTCTTCTCCTTCTGTGCCGGCTTCTCCTTCTTCTGCTTCTTGTTCTCCTTTACGGGCTTCTGTGTTGACTTCTTCTCCTCCTTGCGGGTGGTCTTGGGCGTCGACTTGTCGGACTTGGGTGTGGGCTTGGGCGAAGGGGCAGCTACGGCATCCTTGGTGGCCTTTTGCTTCTTGGCGGCAATGGGAGTGGCATCCTCGGTGGCCTTTCTCTTCTCGGGCTTCTTGCTGTCGGGCTTGGGAGTAGAAGTCTTGGACTTCTTGGTGGCGGGCGACTCGGTGGCTGCGATGAAAGGAATTAGCTTCAGTCGCAAAAGCTTTGGACGATGGACATGTCCTCATAAACTCATGTCGAAATACTCACTCTTGGTGTCCCTTCTGCTGCGAGTTACTGGGGCCATTTTGGATGATGATTTTGCAAGTGAGAACTGAACGGTGTCTAACTTGCTTTTTTTTTGGCTGTTTACTTGAGAATGGGACCTTGGGGATTGCCTGCACTTTTGGTAAGAAAATTTCTGGACTTGTTCGATTCTGCCGCTGCACTAGCAGGCGGTGAGTGTGTAATTCCACCCCCACACTTTAGTGTCAATCCACTGGATCCGCACCGTTAACCCCAACCCCAAGGGCTTTGTTACAGACACTTTACGGGGAAATCGCAACGACCTCCATGCTGAGTTTCTTCACTCTGAGCAGAGGCTTTCACTATTTCCCCATGTCAGTTTGATCATCACCTATTCATCCAATGTCTCCCGAAGAGATTAACATCACGACACCACCCAGATGTAGGTAACTCTGTGGCGCCTTCCATGATCCATCGCTGCTCGTAATGTTAGCGCTGTGCCATGGTCAATACGTTATATACAGTACAAGCAGACGGGAGGCCCCTGCTGTAAGTAAGGTACCTACAGAAGAACATGGACTAACTAACAGGCGGGAACAAGCAAACGACTTGGAAGCGAATTGCATTCCAGGTTCCGAGAAGATGGAAGTCCAAACAAACACTCCTTTTCTTCTTCACATGGGCCGCTCCGTGGTACACGATGAGCTGGACATGGGCAGCTGCGTCACAAGTTCCGAGAGGCGACAAGGCGATTGATTGGGTTGTAGCGACCTTGGAATGGCCTACGTAGGAAAAACAGCCTCCCCCAGGGCAGCCAGCGTTGGGCTACCTTATTGTTCCCTGAAATTCTCGTCTGGAATCTGGAGGCGGGACCCCGAGTGCCCAGAGGTAAAGCTGTACCAGTGGTGAGCTGTGGCCGGTGGCTACCTACCTACCTATCTACATGGAATAATCGAGTGGTTGGCACTGGATAAGTGCTGGGCTGGGCTTGGAAGCGAAGTCCCTCATAAAAGTCCAATGGCTGGAAACCGGATCGGCAGGGCACCTCATCATGGAATTAGATACTACTGCACTATCAGGCATGTTATCAGCGCTAACCATCGCCGCCTGCTTCTTTGCATCGACGCCTGCATTGCCTCTCTCTTGTTTGTTTCGACTTCCTCGTATTTCGTCCAAATGCCCTTCTGTCTCTGGCCTCCTTCCCTTCCATACCTTGACATCCTCACCTCCGACCTTTTCTTGGCTATCGTCTTCACTTCAAACAACAAACGCCACACAGCTATCCATCGCGACTCTTGGAGAGGACTGTCCACCTTCAGCTGTTTGAGAGACTCATCAGGTGATTGATTCACCATAACCACCGTCATCCTGCCATCTCAACCATCGCTGAATGTAACCGGAACCCCGCCGTTCGTCCACTCATCCACTCTCGCCTGCGCCGCCAACTGATCCTCACTCGATACGGTGAATATCGACATGGCTATACCGTTAACGTCGTAGCCATAAAACACATATACACCATTGATACGGGACTAACACTTGCGCATTCATGAGGCGTCTGGAGCCTTGATACACGCATGCGCGGCTCAGCCTCACTCAACATTTTGAAACTCTCCAGACTCAACCAATAACTACCCCCCGAGGACTCAGCCTGCTTGGAATACACCTTCTTCGAATGTGCCATGTTTGTCGTGAGCCATAAACTTGGATTTGCTCTTGGAGAATCACGAAACGAAACGTAACAACTTCTGCCGGCAACCTAGGCGCAAGTGGCATTGAAGGGGGGAGAGTGAAGAGATGGCCGAGTCAAAGAGGAAGAGTCTCTGGAACCTGATTCGTTCAAAGAGCACGGCAATCAGGAACTTGAAAGATGTCAGTCAATCAACTCTTAGCTCGGGATATAACTACAAACCTAACACCATGTACAGGGAGCAAAGGAAGCAAACCATAGGAGGACAGCAAGTGATAGCGACGCAGGCCCACGCCAACGAAGGAGATCCGACTTGCCCACTGAGTTCACAAGCGATCGTCGCCGACCTAGGCGGCCCGGCGCAAATGGCAAGGGAAAAGGTCGTGACTACGAGATCCATCGTCATGATCCGGGACCGCTTACCGACTGGCCGCCATCAGGCATGTCGAGTGAGGAAGAGCTATCTTTGGGCCAGGCGATGCAGCTAATATCCAGGGGCGCTCCGGCATTCAGAGGTCATAAGCGACCTATACCACACGCACCCGATCACTATTACACTCTTTACGCTACCGTTGCAGGGAATCATGGCGATGACACCGACGCCGCGAACTTGCACGACGCCATGACCCAGCTCATGACCCTACGGAAAGAGGGGTCCGGTTACGCAAACCACCCATGGGAGACTTTCGAGCAGCCAAGCTACGCCTTTTGCTTTGGGAAACGCGCAGGGACCATTACCCTCAACCACTGGGTATCTTCAGCCAGTGTTATTCCGCCGTCCATACCACTTCGAGATTCTGGCGTAGCACCACGAGAGATTACGCTGGATCGCATTTTCGAGAGGCTTCAGGAGTTGGAAAGAGGGTTGGAGGACGACGACGAGGATCTCATGTACAAGAACCTCTACCGACGACTTCTCCGAGACCCCGACAAGTACCTGAGCCCACACAAGACGTTGGACAAGCAAATCACCGATCTTATCATGGTTCTCTCCCGACCAGACTGGATCGACTTTACCTTGCCCAAGAACCAGGTCGCCACCAAGTTCATCTACGACAACTCTCTCGGCAATGCGCCGACCTATCACAAGTTCTTCCACCAACTTCTTCTCAGCGTCGAGCTCGACTTACGCATAAACTCCGGCTTGCACCTCGCGGAAGCAAAAGAAAAGCTTGTTGCCCAGATCCCACCAACAATACAATGGAACCTTGCCCTTGCTCGCCGCTGGCGCGAAAACATCCGCGTAGACCGCATTGGAGAGCAGCCGGACCAGATTCGTCTTCGGTTTAAGCTACAGAAGCGTCAAGTCCGCATGCTCAAGCGATTTATTCAAATGATGAAATGGCCCAACCTCTCCGAGACCATCGACTGCCTCAAGCAGCACGAAGCCCAGGGAACCCTCACCGGCCACATATCCTCACACGCCATGGCTTTCTTCAGCGGCCTCATCCTCCCCGGCACCACCTTCCCCTTCCTAATCATGAACTCTCTCGTCGACATCGACCCCGACCGCGCCACCGATGACCTCGCCCTCCTCACCCACATCCACCCGCACTGCGGCTTCCAATACCGCGGCAGCTACACCTACTGGACCGCCGCCTCCATCGTCGGCAAAGTCCTCGCGCCCACGTGCCTTTCCGTCGCCGGCTGGGTCGGCCCGGCTCGTCCCACCGTGCACCTCGACCGCGCCCAAATCGCACGCATCCGACAGCGTAAACCGCCCGCCCGCTCGCAAACCGTTACCCCGGAGGACGTGAAAACCATGAGCGAGCGCTCCGACCCGCTCGGCCCTCCCGCCGAAGTGTTTCCCGTGAAAGAATACGAGCTCGTAGCTCCCAAGATGGACGAAGACGAAGACTACGACTACGACGGCTACCTGACGGACCTCGTGCGCATCGAGATGTTGCACCTCCGGCCCTCCAACACCAACGACAGCAAGCACAGTATCACCAGCGGGGCGACCAGCAGTGACAACGGACCGAAGTGGTTCGACGCCAGCATCCACTTTGCCATTGACGGGAACTCGTGGCCCTTGAGGCTGACTTTTGACGTGAACTTTGTGCATGCGTGGCCGTGCAGCGATGGGCCACACCCTTTATTCTTCGACTACGTGTATGAATCCGTCAGGGCAGACAAGCTGGTGCATGTGCGGGATTGGAACGGGGTGTACGGGGGGATCAATTCCAGTTTGGACGGCAGCGGGATGATGCATGGTGGTCCAAAGTCATTTGGGTTGGGAAGTCACGGGCTGGGAGGAAGCAAAAAGGGGAGCAATGTGATGAGCGCCGGGGGTACCGCGACAGCGACCGATCATACTGGTCAGGATCAGGATAATGAACGGGTGCTGGTGGTGGAGGCGTTTGGGGTGCCGGATAATGAGGTGTTGGCCAGGGCGTGGTGCGCGCATTGGGGGTTGAGTGCGGTGGTTGCTGATGTTGCAAAGACTTGGTGAGTTTTTGAACCCGAACCCTCTTGGCGGAGTGACGAGAGAGAATTTGGGTTGTTTTTGTTTTACTGACGTGGCGAAACACCCAAGTATGGCTTGTGCTATCCGCGAGGCGTATGCGGCTGCTTTGACTGTTGTCATCCTGGTTGATGATGAGCAGAAAGTTGATAACAAAGATGAGTGAGGAGTGAAGTGGTGGAGGGGCGTATATACTTGGGCAGGTGAAAGAAATGCTATCGTGCAGAGGGCTTTCGGAGAACCAGCAGAGAGCCTTGCTCAGTGCATCAACTCGAGAGCAGCTATGGATGGTGGGTGAAAGATGAGATGGGATGAGAAACATTGGAACACAAGAGAAGGACAGATATGGTTGTTAAGAAGAAAGGGGACAAGCATGCCGGTTGGCTGGGCTGGCTGGGTATAGTTATTGTTTTGTTGGCATACTGTTTTGTGTTTTTGAAGCCTTTCTGAGAAGAGTCTATGATACCAATTCTGTCACATCACCACACGTTCAGTTTAATACTTCAGCACTTTTCACCACTAAACATGACTCACAAAGGTATCCATGATCAGCCGAGTTTCTTACTCAGTCATTCATATATCGTTACGACTAATCATATCCCTATTCGTTGCTCGTTGGGTCTACAAAACCGGCCGCTAACTGACTACCTGAAGAGTATCTCTACAGCCTGTCCGCAGGTCAAGTCATTCCCGGTCACTTATCAACCCCAAAAACATACCTAGCCTGCAGCACATACGGATCCCCTCCCGGCGCAAAGACCTGCTTCTTCGTCCTCCCCCACTCAGGATGATTGATCCCATCGATCCAGTCCTGCACTTCGAGGACTACACATCCATACTGGGGGATGGTTCTTATCTCATCCGTGCCCTGCGTCCATTTCAGGGGGACGTCGCCCTTTTGCTGGTTGCACGAGTACATCTGAAATGCGTCCTGGTCCGAGTAGACCTCGAGCTTGATGCCACTGTGCGGGGAGGAGAGGCGGGCGACCATTTGGGATGGTTGGCGCCAGGAGTCGGAGAGGGAGGAGACTGGGGAGGGGCGGAGGGTGTTGAGGTAGCAGTTATCTGTTTTTGATTATCTGCGTCAGTCATGTTTGGATGGAAAAAGAAAACACAAAAAAAAAAAAAAAAAAAAAAAAAAAGGGGGGGGGGAGGGGAGAGAGGAGAACATACCGTAACCCGTGCAATCCGTCCCACAGTTCCCCTCCAACCCTTTTTGTGTCGTCCCCTCGGTGCCATTCCCAAAAGACTCCCCAATGCTTTTCGGCCTACTCCAAAAATCATTAACGCCTCCCCTCTCATTCCCCAGCAGCTCCCCCGTGGGAATCAATATCCCATCGACGCCCACCCTCATCCCCGCAAACGGCATCCACAGCTCATGATTCAGCGCATCCTCGAGCTCAAACCCGTCCAAGTTCCAGTACGTATGACTGCTCAGCATAATCGGCGTCTTTTTCGTGGTGGCGATAGCCACCATTTTGATATCCCATGTTTGGCCTGAGACGGTGTAGGTGACGTAACTGATAACTTGGCCCGGAAATCCCTCTTTGCCGTCGGGGTCGACGATGGAGAAAGTTATAGACGAGTTGGTGTAGGCGACAACGGTGAAGTTCCGATAATCCCACCCGTCGGGACCGCCGTGGAGGGTGTCTACGCCTTCTGGCCTTTCGGGAGTCGGATTCTCATTGGGCGTGACGTGATATGTTATGGCTGAGTCGTCGGAAAAGAGGGTGAAAGAACTGTTCTTGATGCGATTCGCATACCGCCCCGGCACCGACCCAAAGTGCGGGTGAGCCTTGTCAAGAGTGTAGGCGGTCGCGTTGTCGTAGCCGGCGACAATGTCTAGGGGCTTGCCGTGCTTGTCGGATAGGATCAGGTTGGTGATGGAGGCGCCGTAGGGGATGAAGGCTAGGGAGAGGTGGGTGGTGTTGAGCCAGTATTTGCCGTTGGCGTCGGGGGAGAGGATTTTTGTTTGTGAGCTTGTTGCTGCTGCTGCTGCCGTAAGGGAGAGAGTCCCCAGCAGGAGAGTGTGGAGACGCATCTTGGTAATGGTCCCGGTGCTGGTCGTGGTGATGATGCCTGGTGACACTCGCGAGAAGGGAACAGTAGCAAATAACGAGGAAACCCAAGGAGAAAGAAAGGGGAGCATAAACTGAGGGGAAGGACTCGAGGAGGAAAAAGAAGGAGGGAAGTTGATATGTATCAAGCCAAACGCAAGGTTATACCCATTGGCAAGCTAGACAGGGCCACGTCGGTGAATGCGGTCTCCCGTTGGTGCGGATCTACAGTACCTTTGTTAAGTGAACGTCGAAGAGAGGAGGCGAGCAAGGTAAGGTAGCGAGAGTTGGTGATTACCTCGAGAAAGGTTGGATAGTTACCCAAGCATGAATCCGGGGTAAACTGTGAACGGCCCAAAGCGGTATGATCTCTGATCCCATATCCCCAACTCCCGAATACCTTAATGAATGAATGATGTTCATCCCGACCTCTACACTTGCGTTCGTTGGGGTACCCTTGGATATCACACCTCGGTGACAAGAGGAATGTGATCGGCAACAAGACTTGCCTAGCAGTACACGTATTCTGTGTGACAAACTCGCACAAATTCACCATATAGAAGTCGCATGCCGGCATTCGCTCCTGGTTTGTAGTCAACGATTAATATGCAGCCGGTGCTTTTAATTGGTTCATCTCGGCGCCTCGTTGCATCTGTCATATTCTCCGCCAGGAATGGAGGCAGGCTCAGGTTGGCGAAAAGTTAAGACACTGGGTTATTTATATATTGGTTGGGGATGACTATTGCCCAACCTCCTAGGTTCTTGCAGACCAAGCGAAAATGATCATCATGGACCTTTTCAGTGAAGAGCAGATCATCGGCTTTGTCTCCTTGGGTCTTGGTGGAGGCTTGTCCCAAGTGAGCGCGATAACCAACACTGCTTCTCTCGGTCGTACCAGTAGGTTGAAGCATCGTGAACCCAAGCTCGACGTGGTTTACCTTCCCCAAAATATTCCGGGGTAAAATCACGAATATGACGTCGTGCAGAAGCGAACCATCAGATGATGGAGTCTGTCTCCAATCCTCATTGGCGCGGCTGTGGCGCCCTGGAGAACCATGCGGGGGGCTTCGGCTGCCGTTCGTCTCTTCCCCACCGAATAAGCTCTAGCTTCAGCCATGCCAAGGCTTCCAGATCCAGCCCTCCTTGTTCCGTTGTTGGTGTTTACTATCACAGCATGTCATCTGTCAACACCTTCAGCACACCAAACAATGGAAGCATGATACTCTTCGATTCCAATCTACAATATCGCAGCAAAAGCGCAAAACCCCATGCCGTTGAGATACACGAAACAGAACTAATAAGTCATAAACCAACACGCACCGGGCACCACGCCGACGTTTCTCACAGCCAACAAGCTGTTTATGCGTCAATCAGGTTCTCCTCCTCGGGCGCCGCCGTGTCCCTGGTATCCTTGGTCGTGGGCTTGTCCTTGCCCTTACCCTTGCGGTCAGCCACGGACCTCGAGTAGAACTCGTCAATGATCTTCTTGGGGATACGGTTGAGCATGTCCTTGCGGTAGATACGGAGCAAGCTCCACGCAAGGTCTAGAGACTCGAAGATGGTGCGAGACTCGTAAGGACCCTGGGCAATGAAGGAGCGCTCGAACTTGTCCAAAAACTCCAGAGAGAGCTTGTCCTCGTTCGACAAGGCCTCCTCACCAACCACAGCCTTCATGGCCGCCGCATCACGACCAATAGCATACTTGGCGTACAGCTGGTTCGAGACATCACCGTGATCCTTGCGCGTCATGCCCTCACCGATGGCCGACTTCATCAGACGCGAGAGAGAGGGCAGCACGTTGATGGGAGGGTAGATACCACGGTTGTGGAGACCTCTATCGACAAAGATCTGACCCTCGGTAATGTAACCCGTCAAATCGGGAATAGGATGGGTGATATCGTCGTTAGGCATTGTGAGAATGGGGATCTGCGTGATCGAGCCGTTGCGGCCAGCGACACGACCAGCACGCTCGTAAATGGTCGACAAATCCGTGTACATGTAACCCGGGAAACCACGACGGCCGGGCACTTCTTCGCGGGCAGCCGAGACCTCACGAAGGGCATCGCAGTATGACGAAAGATCGGTAAGAATGACGAGAACATGCTTCTCGAGCTGGTAGGCGTAGTACTCGGCCGTCGTGAGGGCGAGACGGGGGGTAATGATACGCTCGATAGTCGGGTCGTTGGCAAGGTTGAGGAAGAGGGTGGTACGGCCCAAACTGCCGTTCTCCTCGAAATCGCGGGTGAAGAAACGGGCGGTTTCCAAGTTGACACCCATGGCACCGAAGACGATGGAGAAATTCTCCTCGTGACCATCGTGGACACCCTTATTTGTAATACCCTGGCGCTGGACGAGACCAGCCTGTCGGCAGATCTGGGCAGCAATCTCGTTGTGAGGCAACCCGGCGGCGGAGAAGATGGGGATCTTTTGACCACGGGCGATCGAGTTCATGGTGTCGATGGCAGAGATACCGGTGGAGATCATTTCTTGGGGGTATTCCTATGGCTTGTCAACGTCATGTCCCCGGTGTTCGTGATTCAGCCATCAAGGTACTCACTCTGGAGTAGGGGTTGATGGGACTGCCGTTGATGTCGAGATACTCTTCGGCCAACACCTTGGGACCCTTGTCGATCGCCCTGCCGGAACCATCAAAGATACGGCCCAACATGTCCTCTGACACACCAAGCTTCAAGCTCTCGCCGGTGAACTCGACTTTGGTCTGTTCATAGTCAGCTTCCTGTTCCCTAATTTTACCGGGATGTCTGCCTCACCTTCTTCACGTCGATGCCCGAGGTACCCTCGAAGACCTATCCATGATATCAGCGCATTGTTCGAGAGTCTGTTAAGCCATGTCGCGGTTGTCTACCTGAACGACGGCGCGGTTTCCTGTAAAGCGTCATGGCCGTTAGTTAGTTGATCGGGCTGTGACACAGAGGAATTGCGGAAGAGAAACTCACCTCGCGCCTCCAAAACCTGACCGGAGCGTTGCGTTCCATCGGGAAGAGTCAATGTGACGATTTCGTTGTATCTAGGAAATTTGACCTGCGGAACTTATTAGACGTGCGCATTGCGGGAGAGAGAATGCCGTAGGAAGGAAGCAGCGGTTGACCAACATTGTCGAGGATGACGAGAGGACCGTTGACACCACCGACGGTGTTGTAGCGGATTCTGGGCGTCACCTTGTATGACGACGGTACCCGGGGATCGGCCATTGTGGGAGAGTGTGGAATCGGTATTCAAGACCTCAAGGCCAGCTCAGGATAAAGATCGGATATTATAGGACTGGGAAAGACTTTACGGTCGTCGGCGAGATGCTGGATGCGACGGAGGGAGAATGAGCTTGGTGGATGGAGAAAGCCAAGGTAACATGTATTGCTGTCTAGGTCCAAGTTGCAAGCAGTCGCAAGCTCCAAGTCCCGTCCTCGGCCGGGCTGGCCTGGACTGGTGAGGTGATAGGCTGAGGCGCTGGCTGACAAGTGACAAGCGCCTATCCAGGGAGCCAGGCCAAGTTCCTGCTGCGAGAGCACAGCGGGCAGCCCGGTCCTGGCAGGCAGCGGGCGCTCCCACTGACAGTGCAGGGCAGCCCCGCATCCGTCATCCACCATGTCAGTTGCAACCGGGTTGTCCAAGCACTGCAAAGCGCACCGTTTTAAAACATTCGTTGCACCGCCACAACTTCCAGAGCCAAACCTCCAACCTCCAACTGCGATCGTCGTTTCGAGCCAAGGCTGAACTTGCATCCACCTTCAGTTTGCGCCTTGAACTGAACTCGCCCTGTCCAAGCACTTGTCGCGTTATCGTCAAACAGTCCTCTTTTGTCGAAACTTCAAACATCGCCATTGCATGCTCCGACCGTAATAAAACCACACGCGCGCGGAACCACACCGAGCCAAGCGCGGCAAACCCATCAACATGTCGGCCATCTACAACCTCGAGCCGCAGCCGACGGCATCTGCGATTATCCACACAACACAGGGCGAGATTGCCGTTGAACTCTTCGCAAAACAAACGCCATTGACATGCCGAAACTTCCTGCAGCTTGCACTCGACGGTTATTACGACAACACCATCTTCCACCGCCTGGTCCCAGGTTTCATTGTCCAGGGCGGTGATCCCAGCGGCACCGGCCACGGAGGAGAGTCTATTTACGACAATGGCGCGCTCAGCGGCGATCTCGACCCATGGCCGATGGATCAGAGACACGGAAAGAATGCGGGACCCTATGGCGCCAACTTCAAGGACGAGTTTCACTCGCGCCTCAAGTTCAACCGCAGAGGTCTCCTAGGTATGGCGAACGAAGGGGCACCAGACACCAACAGCAGTCAGTTCTTCTTCACGCTCGGAAAGGCGGACGAGCTGACGGGCAAGAACACCATGTTCGGTCGAGTGGCCGGCGACACGATTTACAACTTGGCAAAGATCGGAGAGGCCGAGGTGGAAGAGGGCGGTGAGCGGCCCCTATATCCCATCAAGATCACGCATATCGAGATCCTCATCAATCCCTTCGATGACATGAAGAAGAGGGAGAAGAAAACCAGACCACAGCAGATTTCTAGGCCCACACCCGCCGAGAAGAAGCAGAAGAAGAGGAAGGGCGGCAAGCAGTTACTAAGTTTCGGAGACGAGGTTGGTGACGAGGACGACGAAGAGCTTCCTCTCCCCAAGAAACCAAAGTTCGACACAAGGATTGCGGTGGATCTTGATGAAGACGATTCAAGCAAGCAAAGCGCCTCGAAGAAACCGCCCACCAAGAAGGACGCCAAACCAGCGGCAAAGGACGTACCAAAACAGGAAGAAAAAAAAGAGCCAAAACCAGTAAAGGAAAGCAAGAGGAGTCCAAGCCCACCACCGGTTGCTCAGAAGAAAGAGGCGCCGCCCAAGAAACATTACAGCGAGCATCCGAGCCCAGAACCAGAGCCCAAGAAGAAATCTCTCCTTGAGAAGACCAACGAAGAGATTGCGGCACTCAAAGCGTCAATGAAGAGGACGATCCATTCAGAGCCAGTAAAGCAAGAGAAGAAAAAATCCGCTCTGGAACAACTGATTCCGGACACCGCCATCCGCGGGAGAAAACGCCGACCAGGTGCTAGCAGCATACCTACACGGGAAGAGCAAGCAGCTTTGGACCTGCTCAAGTCTTTCAAGGCAAAGATTGAGACTGCTCCACTAGAGAAGAATGCGGCCCAGCCTGTGGTGAATTATGACAAGGAGAATGGAGAAGGGGAACGAGACGGCGAGCCAGAGGAGGAAAAGGTGTGCGATCTTCACTTCATTGCTAACTGTCAAAGCTGCAAGGCCTGGGATCAGGTGGAGGACAATGAGGATAGCGGTGATGAAGGTTGGATGTCTCACAAGTTGAGTTTTGCTGCTGACAAGCTCGGGAAAGACCTCAGTTACCGGAAGAAGGCGGAAGAAGAGTTGGTGGTTATTGATCCTCTGGCAAAAGCCAGGACGCTCAAAGAGGAGAAGAAGGCCAGCCGAGATGCTAAGACGGGGGCTTCTTCGAGAGCCTGGGACCGGGGAAGACGGGACCGACACTGATGATCTACCGTATGTCTTTGTTGGTTATGTCATATCCCATATTTCAGTTCTACTGGTAGCTCAAGGACAGTATGATGAATCTGTAGAGTAACCCAATCGATACCCTTAACGCCCTCAAAGACTTTGACCACTCATACTTGACGGTATTCACTCCGGAAGGTCTCTAACCTTTCCCATGAAAGATAAGCTTAACCTTCCAGTTGCCACCGTCGTGCCGTCCAAAGGCCCGTCGAGTGACTTTTTTGAGGATTGAGCTAGTGCCGTTTGTGTTAGCAGTTGAGATGCACTAACACGCACTAACAATTACGTGGCCCGATATCCCGACGTCTTCAAGACACCTTGTCCATACCTTTTGGGACCTCTCAACTCCATCCCAAAGATGTCAAGAGAAGACGGAAGAAACGGAAAAGACGGAACCGACATGGGGGCCCATATTGTCCCGATGAGGAAAGCATCCTGTAGATGCTCGTGGAACAGTTCCATGGGGAAAATCCCGAATGCCAAGACCTGACGATAGGGTCCTTGACAACTCTGACAACTTGTTTTTTTAGATTGGGTGGCTGGGCTTCCATATGTTTACTTGTTGCGACTTTCTACGGCTACCTCGCTTTCAAAGACTCAAAGCTCGATGGATTGTAGGTCGCTCTGCAGTTCAAGGCTTTGCTAGAGCTTCCCAGCTGAGCTCGTCAAGTGAGCTAGCTACATGGCTAAAGAAAGAACCCACACGTAAGTCATTCATTATGCTGCACCTCCGGGTCATTGGCATGAACTACGACCGGGCAGTTGCTTTAACAATTGTCATTGATGAATATGAGATGAACTGAGATTGGAGTTATCAGATCGGATTAGGTAGGTATCTTTAGTCTAATATCAATACTGTCATCTCAACATCTCATTGTGACAATAATACAATACAACCAAGTAAACAATGGGCTGGGCCAATTTGGTCTCTTCTGATACATCACACATCACAGCCGGGGAACTTGATAGCGAATTCCCCGGCCGGAGGAGGTCCTGGTGCCTGCCTCCCTGGCAGGTACACTGTAAGGTATCCTTTGCGGCGGCGGCGGCGGCGTTGGTGTCGATGTCGGGTCGGGCTCTTCACGGACATGGTAACAATGGGGAGCTTTTTTTTTTTTTTTTTTTTTTTTGGGTGAGAACCTCAAAGGTCACGCAGAGGAAAATGGACCCGCCAAAAAAGCGACGCGATACCAAAAAGCACGAATAGACCCCACATTTAGTGTGGCTTTTCCGTTATCATCCAGACATGTGATTGGATGGATAGCGCTAACGGCTGCCATCGATCGAGCGATCAGAGAAATCATCGGTTCACGCCCAGCCCGCCCACCTGGTGTTGAGTGCAGTCCGGGTGCCAGATGGTACCCAAGGTACCAAAGGACGCCCAGAATTCACACCATTCAGCGCACCTGCCGCCATCACGCTTACCTCTAGCAGTCTTTGCGGTTAGCCAATCTCAACCCAAGAGACCCGACAGACACCACATCACTAACAACAGCATGCCGGCCAACCAGACAACGGCCCACGGGAAGATCCTCCAACATCTTGCTCGTCATATACAGTCCCAAAACCCGACGGATCACGGACGGACTCGAAATACCGAACCTCATCAACTTTTCCCGTACCACACTCTACGGCTGTCGCTGTTCCGCGTCGCACCAACATACCATTCATTCACTACCGACGACGACGACGACGACGACGACGACGACGACTACCGCTGCCGCCTCGACCGACGTCCGATCCTTCTTCCGGACCATCCACTACCCCGTTCACGGCACGGCCACCACTCAGCATCCTGCTTACCGTGATCCGCAGTTTGCATTCCTCGAACACTTCGAAACGCCAACTCGGCCATCCGATCCCCTACGACGACTTTCCCGCCTCGGATTTGGCCGCCGAGGGCAAGAAAAACCACGGAGCAAATCATCTGGAGAAGGGAGCAACTTTGCGATTGGAAACCAGAGAGAGAGAGAGAGAGAGAGAGAGAGAGACGCTGACAGGACATAAGGCGGGACGACAGAGTCTTTATTTGATGGTGTTGGGTTACTGAAGAAAAAAAAGAAAGAAAAAACACAGACAAGGTTGGCTGTTGTCATTGAAACCAGCGCCTGCAAATACAAGACCAAAAAAAAGCCAACAAATCATCACAATCTCCAGGCAAGGACCTCGACAACAAGGAACAAGAGACCGTTCGTCCATCGCCTGCTGCTCTGTCAGAAACAATCGCCAATTGTCCCAGTCAGGTCCTGCACTCCGGCGGGCGCTTGAAAGAGAATCGACGTGCGACAAACAACCTTCTCCTTGACGGCGCCCTTTTCGGTCGTCAACCACCACACTACTCTTGATCGTTGCTAGACGCAAGCTGAGATTCGCTTACACTTTCGCCCGTCCCCAGAAAGAGGCAGAGATTCTTTGCAAAGAGTAGCCTTTGAACCCGCCAGATATCAAGACCACTGCAGAATATATAACGCCTTCTGTGTGCTTCTCAAGGACCAGCAAATCTAGAATCTCTCTTATCCCTCTTCCGTCTGGCGAAGCAGCTCTCCCAATACGCTTCCCCGCCATCCTATCTGTTGGTCTGGTGTTGCTGCTGTCGATACCCACGATACGTACAGCCTTTTGGACATTATTGCCGTATCTGGTACGCCTCTACTACATCGACAAGGACGAGTCGTTAGGTAGCCCCCTCACCTACCGCACCTAGTGGCTTTCCTAGTAAACCCATCTTCGTCGTGCCATCTCGAGCGCCTGCTCCCGTCCTACGCCATGTCTTCTCCTAACCCGAGAAAGAGGCCGGCCCCGGGCTCCTCGCCCATCGTGCCCCTTCCTCTTCAGCAAATGCAGCAACAGTTCCCTCCCGGTCAAGCGGATCAGGCGTTCCGGTGGAATAATGGCCCAGAAGCACCAGCGGCCCCTCTCAACTCGTTTGGAATCATGTCCACGCAAGCACCGTATCCGCAGGCTATTCCAACACCTTCCAATGCCCTGGCTCGGCGTCAGCCAAGTCGGGCCCTTGTCCCTACCAACCAGTTCAACGGGACCGCCGACACCTGGGCCTCATTTAGTGACGATGCTGCCTACCCCCGGGGGCATACTGTGCCTCCGATGGATGAGCATGACAACATTGAGCGCCTAGAAGAGATGGCGCAGCGGGCCAAGCGGGAAGCGCAGGCCAAGAGAAAGCAGATCCCGCCTTTCGTCCAGAAACTGAGCAGGTGTGTTTGTTACCCTTACCCATATCTAAAGCGATATACTAACCTTGCATGTGCTCAGCTTCTTGGATGAGTCTAGGAACACTGATCTCATTCGCTGGTCTGATAAGGGCGACTCTTTCATCGTCCTTGATGAAGATGAGTTCGCCAAGACCCTTATTCCGGAGCTCTTCAAACACAACAACTATGCCTCGTTTGTGCGGCAGCTCAACATGTATGGCTTCCACAAGCGAGTCGGCCTCTCGGATAATTCCATGAAAGCATCTGAAAGGAAGAACAAAAGTCCAAGCGAATACTACAATCCCTACTTTAGGCGCGGTCATCCCAACCTTCTATGGCTGATCAACAAACCCAAAAGTGGAGGAAAGGGGAACAAGCCAAACAAAGCTACGCCCAAGACCGAGGGTGAGGGGGATAGCGAGGAGGATGCCGTTGTCGACGACGCGTACGCCGGTCAGAGTTACTCGTCAGCCCAAGTCGGACGTGCTTCTTCGGCTGCTAGTGAGGTTGGCCCGCTACACAAAAAGGACCTGGTAGCAGTCAAGTCTCAGCTAGATCGGCTACAGCAGCAACAGATGGCCATCTCCACCATGCTACAAAAGATCCGAGCTGAACATTCGACCCTGTTCCAGCAAGCTATCACGTTTCAGAACATGCACGAACGTCATGAGAATTCGATTAACGCCATTCTCAATTTTCTTGCCAATGTATTCCGGAAGTCGCTGGAGGAGCAAGGAGGGACGCAAAGCGTGCAGGATCTCCTGGCCAGCATCATTCCCAACGGTCAGGGCCACACCCAAAGTCAGATGCCCCAGGCAAATGTTGTCGACCTCGGTGGCTTCGTCAACCAGCAGGTCCACAACAATATGGCCATGGGAACACCGAAGCGTCAACAGCGTCTCCTGCCCCCTATCCCTCAGCAGGGTGTAGCCAGCAAGGTGCACTCGCTTTCCCCATCCTCGACACACTCTCCCGCTCCTGTGCATCCCCTATACCTGGCGCAGCAGATGGGATCTGTCACGGAGCTCTTCGACAACACCCCTGGAGACAGCCCATCATCCACGTTCATGAAGAATGAGCTACAAAACAACCCTCAGGAGGGGATGATGAAGCTCATTCAAGACACGAATGCTGTGAGCGCTTCGGGAGGTGTTGACCTACCAGATATGGCGACCAAGACGCAAGTGAATGCTCTGAGCAATGACCAACGCAACAAAATGCTCAGCATCATGGCCGGAAACAACATGCCCTCGACCAACGGTTCGTCATCAGCCTCGAGCTCTGCGGCGCCTACCCCAGCGACGACGATGCCGCCGATTCCCAACATCCCCTCGGTACCCGTTACCACTGCCGCTCCCGCTCCCGCTCCCCAGGTTGTTCCCAACCACAGTGCACCCAACGCGCTTTCCCCTGCTCTTGGCTCCATGCCACCGCCACCGCCATTCCCCACTTACACCCACGAGGAGCTGGACGCTCTCCAACGGCTTCAGGAGGAACAGGCCAGCCAGATCGATCGACTTACGAGCTTGCTCGGTCCCTTGAGCCCCTCCGGTCGCATCCCCGGTCTTGACGAGCACGGCAACCCTAACGGCGCCACCGGCTACTTCGACGGCACCGACATTGAGCAATACCTCAACGACAACGCCTTTTCCGATCCCGCCTACGAGTTCAGCGGGCTACCTGGCCCCAACGGAACCGGCGACGGCACTGCTGACTTTAACTTCAACCTCGACGACGGCTTCGATCTGACTAACCCTACTCACACCGGCACTTCTGGTCCCGGTACTGCCAACGGTGATGGTGGTGCTGCGGCTTCTGGTTCAGGTGGTGGCCTCACCGTCCCCGGCGGTGGATTCGAGTCGGGAAGGATATTCGAGACCAACTCCCCCGTCAACACCCCTTCCCCCCCGGCGGCGACGGAGGAGATCATCAGGAACGACATGGAAAGTCCCGAGCGCGATCCGAAGAGGCGGAGGAAGGGCTAGAGTCCCAGAGATCGTAACTCTTCTTCTTGGTCGAACGCGAACGTTCTGTCTCCTTCTCCGCTGCGGAATTCTCATCAGCATCATCAACATCGCCATACATCTCCGGGTACTCCTTCTTCTCGTCATCGTCAACATCATCATAGTCATTATGAAACTCAACATCACACCCCACCCCCTCTTCGCCAAAATCAGCAGGAGCAGCAGCAGCAATACCAACAGACGCCTCCTCCTAGGGTGGCATCGCCCTCGGACGTCTTTAGGGAGAATATACCCGGATGGCCGTTTACAAACCTGGCTACTATGACGGTTACCAACCAGGGCCATCAGGGCCAGAGTCAGAACCAGAATCAGAACCAGAGTCAGACGAGTAACCAGATGGCTTCACCGACGAGGGGGGACCAAGAGCATCAGTCGGGGTCGGGATCGGGTAACTGATCGTGATGTGATGGGTCTTGCTATTGGGGATCTCAGTGAGCAGATGGATGGATGGATCTTGTTGCTTTGGATTGATAGATTAGTTGCTTGTGGCTTAGAATTTGTGGCGGAGAAGAAAAAGGTGGGGAAAAAAAAGAAGAAGAAGAAGAAGAGGTGGTGAAGATAAAGAAGAAGAGCAAGGGTAACAAAAAGAATCAAGGTTGCATGGCGATCAATCGGGCTACAGCAAGTTTGATTTACTGATGCAAACCAAGGGAGAAGGAATAAAAGTAAAGGAGGATAGTAAGTAAAGGACGGTAGTAGGTAGGGGAATGGATGGATGGCTTTCTTCCTTTTCTTCTACCGCTTCCGTTACTACGTACTTACCTACCTACCTATCAAGAAGGTTTCAAGAAGATATTATGTGTCGTGGAGCGTGCGTGGATGGATGGAGAATCCCCAACTCAACTTTGCTTTCGGTTATTTGCTTCTTTTTTTCTTTCTTTTTTTTTTTTTTTTTTTGGTCTAGTCTTCGGGCCTATGTACATTTTTTCTAACTAGATCCCGGTGGTAAAGGATGGATGACCGGTTCCTGCTCTTTTTACTTCACTCACTGTAGGGGATCGTCCACAAATGTGGTCATGATCGCAAATTGACGGAGGGCCGGGAAGGGGCATGTGAATGGAGGGACATAGGAGTCAAGAGATGAATGGTGGGCGAGTTGCACTGAATGATAGATTCCCTACAGACTTTGTGCACAGTGTGTGCAAGAAGCGCTTTTTTTCTTTAGATACCTTATAGCTATCGTTAACAAAAGAGCAGAAGATGGAATGATCTATCTGATCTCTTCTCCGTCTCCCAAACTCAAACTGGAACTCATACCCCCTACTCTATATATACGAGCGTCATAGCTAGACGGCACTTGGTTAAGCGTGGTAGATAGGTTGGTAAGGTACCACGAGGGCTTGTCTGGTCTATGTAGGTATGTATACATGCATTCATCATCCATCCCACGCTGCATTCACAATTCACCCATATCATATGCTTGCGAGTTGACCGAACAGATACAGATGCGGGTGCTATAGATATATATATATACATATATCGGACGGTAACAAGGCTCGATTTCATTAGGTACACTAAAGTACTGTAGGTTGTGCTACCCGAACGTGCCAATATGAACAGTCATGGGAATACATACATATATGACTCTTACCTACCGTGCGTTCATATTGGCCTCACCAACTCTACCTCTACTTGCTTACCTACCTGCTGCTTAAACTTTATGAACCTAGTGTAGGTAGTCCACCAGAGTGGTGGAGGAGGAGAAACGACATAGCTTACAACATGAGACGATAACTTACCTACCTACCAGGTATGTTTGGTTCGCTGGAATTATCGACCTTTCCCCCGCATTTCAGTTGCCTTCACTTGCCACTTATGCAGTATTCTAATTAATGCGGCCTCGTTTGTGAAACGACTGGATCATTCATTCAGTACTGTATTCTGATACCTAGTGTACACCAGGGAGAGTGTGCAGAGAGAGAGAGTGATGATCTCCATCGGGAACGACAGCCCTATCTCGTGGGTAACTCGGTATGTATTGTGGTCTTCTGTGTAATAAGCCCCTTGGTTTCATGTCCTTTCCGAAGGACCACCATGTTGTGGTTTTGTTTTGTTGACCTGGAGAATTAGGTTTCCAGCAGAGACAGACAGATGGCCCTGCTTTTTCAACTGATAGGTCTACTCCCCAGTGCATAGACTAGGCCATAGATACCTACCTACAATCGTTTTGAGATTCTCATGATCATACTACTTTCAAACATACCCACCCAAAGATTCATCATGCACAGCACATCCGTAGCGGTGGTGGTGGTGGCACACGGCAACGACACCTGACTGTGTTCACCAACCAGTCATGACCCCTGAGATTTCCAATCCGGTGGGGGTTGCCGTTGGTGCTAGTGTACTGAATGGCTGCCAAGCGCTAAAACCGCCTTGAGGATGGGGAGGGGGGCGGCGATCACCGCCCTACATTAGTGCGTAGACTCGCTGGCTGGTTAGCCGTCGACCCCTCGAGACCCTGAATGATAGGCGCCGCGATACCTATGTTTGGGGTTTGACAGCAATCGAGGTTGTATGAGACGGTGATGAACAGGACAATCACGGAGAGAGACTTGGGGAGTGTCCTCGGCAGTGTCCTCGGCAGTGTCCTAGTGAAGTCAGATGTCTAGATGCACGCCAAAGAGTCTCGAGAGTGCACCCTAACAACTGTGCCGCACCGTACTGGTGAGACTCCTCAGAAGAGAGAGGGACTCGGTGGGTTAAGATGTTGCCTGGCCAGCGGCTGAACAAGGCAGTAGGAGTCAAAAAAAAAAAAAAAAGGTGTGCCTGCTTGGTTAGCACACACAGGACCTTGAAGAGGTCACTCGACAACCGACTAAGCGTAAAAAAAAAAAAAAAAAAAAAAAGGTAGCTAGCTGAATAGCTAAATGGAGGTAATGTGACCATGAATGATAAATACCGAAGAAGTATAAATACCCGAGACTCTGGCTCTCCACTCCCGATAGGAATTTTCATTTGCGCTTTCCTCAAAGTCTTTTTCCCAAACGATCTCGAATCATCATATCATCAGCAGCTTCTTAACAACCCACCCTCCAACTCTTCAACCACAAACCCAGAAATCAAAATGCACGGATCTACCTGCCCCAAGTGCGGTGCCGCCTCTGACGGCTCTTCCAAGTCCTGCGGTTCCTGCGGTGCTGTAAGATATCTCTCTCCCTTCCTGTGCCCTACATGTCTCTATCTCTATCCATCCACCCTCGATAAATCGACTAATTTCACTCTTCCTACTATAGTCTTGCCCCAACTAAGCTGCGTCATGACCTACCTATAAGCCATGGGGGACATGCCACACTCAGCCTCTTCTTGTCTTATCGTCTGGATGTCCGGAAGAGAGAGAGGCAAATCCCGGGAGGAATGATGGAGGAGGCAAAGGCTTCTTTACCTTCCCGCTGACTGGGATATATACTGTAGCATAAACCTAGATAGGTTCAGCGATGAATCATCTCTGCCCTCGACCGGCAAGGAGATTGGTAGCGTGAAGTGCGAACTGATATACTTACTTCAGAAAGTAACCAACCGGTACCAGTGAGTGACACTGACCAGCACTGGACGGCTTTAATAAATACCATTTGTTTATGCCCGTAGCTAGGCAAGTATCAAGACCTAGTGGACTATCATCCCACCAGGGGCTCTCAAGACAGTGTCTTTCCAGGTATAGTTCAATTTCTGGCCGAGTGACGATAGGTCGGCAACTAGGTACACCCTTGATGGGTATGACGTCCTTCATTCACTTAACTGTTTCACGTTGAATCTTGGGGTTGGCGGCCTCTTTCCACGCCGGCTGTCAAAGGGAGTAGAGTGACAACCAGTGAAATTCGGACTGAAAGGCCAGACAAAAAACGGGGCAAGGTAAGAGACCTTCAAAGTGTTAAGGGTGGCAAGAGGAAGCAGGCGATAATGGGATGGGTTTATATATCATCGGTAACAGCAACTGTTGTCAACGGTCTATGGAAGGCAGTGACATTTGGCAACGCCGATATCATCCAAACAATACGTAACATTCAATCTCAAATTCCCAATTTGAACCATGCAGCAGCAGCAGTAGACGGAGACAGATAAACAAGAACGCGATAAAACTAGAGATTAATAACAGACAGGTAGACACAGAGAGATACACGTGAGAGAGAGAGAGAGAGAGAAAGAGACAGACGCATGCGGGCAGTGAGAGAGAAAGAGAGATAAAAAAGAGATAGGTAAGAGAGAAAGAGGACGCGGCATGTGATTCCAGAAGAAACAAGAATATTGAACCGCAAAAACTCCTTTCTCCGTCTTTCTCTCTTTCCCATTGCCGCCCTGAGGTGTCCGTCATTTGTGTATACATGAACACAACCCACGCACCCCGTCCACCCAACCACACACACAGAAATAGTGGAAAGGAGTCCAGACCCAGTTATCCTCCCTAAATATCGAGTAGTAAGGCCCATAAGTATCCCCGAGATGCCCAGCCCCTCCCCATTTGCGCTCCCCACCCCGTTCTTCTTCTCTCTGTCAAATATTATCCGCTCGGTAGCAGCATTGACGGCGACATTGGCAGAGAATGATCAACCAAGGTGATGATTTCTTTCGCTTTGTGAGAGCCGTTGCTTGATTACATATTGCGAGGCTATCGGGGAGGGCTTGGTGCAGATGATGTTGTTCGCTGCGGTCAAAGTAAAAGCGTCTCTTTCAGAGCCGTGGTTCGTTTAGACTGAGCTCTTGCAGAGGCCCCTCTTCGTCTTTGTCTTCTTGAGAAGGGCAGCTCTTGTCGCGTTCTCGAACACCTCACGAACACCCTCGTTGGTCTTGGCCGAGCATTCGAGGTACTTGTGGGCGTTGATCCTCTTGCGGAGAGCCTCACCCTGTTGATGAGCGCGTTAGCATGTGTTTCAAGCAAGCGGGGAAAGCGACTAGGCACGAAATAGGCATCATCAGCCACGTCCATGTCTCAGCCTGACGTACCTCTTCGGGGGAAACGGGCTGCTGGCTGGTCTTGCGGAGCTCCTCGATGGTCTTCGGGTCGTGGCGCAAATCCTTCTTGCAGCCGACGAGGATAATTGGGACGTCACGGCAGAAGTGGAGAACCTCAGAGTGCCACTGTTTTGATTGTTAGCAAATTGAAGCGTCAGAGAGCAGGGGGCGCCGGGTGAGCAGGCGGGATACTGACCTTCTCGGAAACGTTGTCGAGCGAATCGGGAGAGTCGATGGCGAAGCAGATCAAGACGACGTGAGAGTCGGGGTAGGACAAGGGGCGGAGACGGTCATAATCCTCCTGACCAGCCGTATCCCATAGCGCGAGCTCAACGTGTCTGCCATCAACCTCGACATCGGCGACGTAGTTCTCGAAAACGGTAGGGACGTAGACCTGGGCGCAGATGAGTTAGCTGGCTGAGCAGCGCCTATTCGGATGTGGATATGACGGCGATAAGGCGGGTGTTCCGAATTTGATGGTTTGATGACTTTGTCGGGCTGGGGAGATGTATCGTGTTCGGGAGAGGCGAGACGCGGGAATTGGCAGGAAAATGCGTGTTTTCGTCAGGCGATAGGGGCGGGCGGTGTAGCGATCAAACGGTCGAGGGCAGTACATGTGTAGATGGATGTCCGTCTGAGTCCCGAAAAGTGCCCAACTTACCTCGGGGAAGGTTCCCTTGGAGAAGACGCTGGAGATTCGGTTAGCAAAAGGTTGCGATGGGGAGCAGCGGCGGTGACGATGACGCGCGCTGGAGGTTAGAAAAGGGGAATGAACATACATCAACAAACAGGTCTTGCCGCAGGCACCATCGCCAACGATGACGAGCTTTCGGCGGAGTTCAGCAGACATGATGTCGGTTTGGTGGTTGTGTGAATAGGGGAGAGATCAAGTTGAATAGTGGTTTATTATCGACGGGTATGGAAAGGACGGAGATGGTATCACGCGGCCCTGGAATTGGTCGATAAAAGATGCAAAATGGAAAAGGGAAGAAAAATCGAGATGGGGTGTTGGGTGGTTGTTGAAGGACGGGTGGTAAGTAGTAGTGCCGCTGGAGGTGATGGTGTGCTAAGTTAAAGTTGTGAGTTGTTGTGACGGAGACGGAAACGGGGAACGGAGACGGGGGGGCCACCAGATAGGTACAGGTAGCCAGGTGTGGGTGCCAGGTGCAGGTAGGACTCCCACGGGCAAGGTTGGAAGAGGGTGGAAACCTCAGCCAGCGAACCAGGGCAGTCAGACGGGAGCGCAGTGGGCAGTGGGTGGTGAGCGACCTAGGCAGTGGGCAGCCCCGGACTTGTGTGTGTCCATGCCACGCCAGAGCAGGCAGCCCAGGCCAGGGCGCTTGTTCGTCTTTACAGCCTACTTCCGTTACAGCCAGTCAATTGCAGTTGCAGGCTTTTTGCAGCACCACGAACTCTTGCACACTTTCATCCAGCACACACGTGGACCGGACACTGCATTTCATGTCGGAATAAGGTACCCCATCACTTGTACAGGAGCCAGGCAGGGGGTTGCGAGACGAGCCAAGAGCAATGGCCAGACAAGGGGGAGTGTGGAGGTGGGAGCGTTCTGGACGTCGCCATGTGAGTGGCCCGAATTCTTCAGTAGACGGTACGTACCGGACCCCGGCTACAGTTAATCATGTCACTTCCCCTTTTACAGTATCACCGTACGTGATTCTCGCTGTTTGCACGCGAGAAGAGAGGTGATTTGGGCGATATTACCAGTGGACCGACGTTGAAATCGTCGCCGTCATGTTCGTTCCAGTTCCCCTATTTCGCTACCCCGGACTCATGGCGAAAGGCTAATAAGGCCATCTCCCGACACGACTCTCGACCTTTTTTTCCTCTTTTTTTTCCTTTTAGGTTAACGACAAGCGCAAAAGTGCACGGTGGGGACTGGCCAAATTACCACTTTGATGGCCCCGCGTCAGACACATCCATACCGCAGCAATCCATCCGGCACCCGACACGCTGCGTTGCTCGGCTGGCTGTCGATCAAAGGGGGAAGCACGCGCTGCTGCCGTGGCCCCCGGATTCTAATTAGGTAGTGAAGGAAGCTTTGCGAGCGAAGCAGGCGAGGCTCCAGTATACGGCGATAACTGCTAATCTCCAGACTACTGACCCCTGAACTGAAGGCCAAAAAGAACAGGCACTGTGCGCCGTGGACCTCTTTTGGGATTCTACACTAGTTCTAGGCAATTTAGCTGGTACGAGGAGCCCGTTGGGCTTTTGCTATGGTTCGTGACCTCTGGGCTGTCTCAGGCATTGTCAGGGTCCAAATGAAAGAAGCGAACATGGCGGAAGCATGCAACACACCCATGACACGTGAGAGAGAAAGAACCTAGGGGACGGACCGACGGAGTGAGGAGGAGTAGTCTACTTGTTCTGGATCACATCTTGTTGGTATGCACTACATACACTCTACTGTCGGTCGATTCATACATCTACATCAAGATACAGAGAACACAGACCCAGCTGGACTGAGATGAGAGCGGTCAGCAAAGTGTCGGTGCCCAGCCGCATCCAAAACAGTTGAATTGCGAATATCTCGGTTGCCGTGTCATACAACACAGTTAATAAGCTTGTTGACTTGGATGACGAGACGAACCGCGATACGAGAGGCTGGAGAACGAATCGCTGCCACCCGCCATCACTCTGATGCCAAATTCCAAGTCCTACCATAGTATAGCTACAAGTCCTACCCGTCACGGGCACTCTGCATGTCTGGTGGCTTGCAGTCGATTGTCCAAATTGTCCGGGGCTGGGAGATGACGGGCGGCAGCCACTCCCCATGGGCCATTGTCGATAGGGTGGGGTTTTCCATCTGGAGGATGCGGGACCCACTTAACTTCAACATTGAAGCTGCTTGTGGATTCAACTTGAGGTCCTGTCTTTTATACGATAACGATAAATTCGATAAGCCTCTCCGCTTGTAGTGGTAGATCTGCCAGCCGTAAAGTCAGCGACAACAGCTGGCGGCACAGAGAAAACACAGCCGTCAATCAAAAGCGAACGGGGCCAGGAACATGCACGCGTGCCACGACTGGAAACCCTGGCCCCTGGTAGGTACCGTCGTACCGCCTACCGGCCGGACCCGCTACACTTTTTGATCGTTCGGCGGGACCGCAAAGCCGCAAAGTGGAAAGCGACTCGGACCTCAACGGCGCCGCGCGGGACTTGGACTTTCAGGGAAAAGAACCCTTCGACGACACCCGGACCCGAACCTGCCCCGGACCCCGCGACCGCCCAACTCCCCCGCGCTCCGCCCATCCGCCCATCTCCTCCGGCCTCGTCCTCCTCCTCCTCCTCATACCCCGGCGCCGGCAACAAAATACAACAACATACACACACACACACACACACACACACACACACAGCCATGGACAAGCTGCTACGGCGTGTGCGCATGGCCGAGGGCATGGTCGCCCGCCGCGCCGAGCGCAAGAAGACCTCCATGAAGCGCATCACCCAGAGACAGACGAACAGAAGCGAGGGCGCGCACTTCGCCGCAGCCATGCGACAACGGAAGGCCGCCATCGAGGCTCGCAATGAGGACTGGATGTTGGGTCCCCTCGCTCCCCGCCGCGAACTCGGCGAGATCGACCATGAAACGCAAACCTACTACGGCTCACTCTCCGCCACCCGTGTCCTTCTCCAGAACAAGGTGTCGGAAGAGGAGAAGAAGGCCCGTGTTGCCTGGTGCGGTTCTCCCAAATTCCTCTGCATCGCCCCCGGCGACCGTGTCGTCGTCACCGAAGGCCACCACAAGGACGTTATCGGCATCATCGAGAAGCTCAGCACCAGGAACATGACAGTAGAGGTCAAAGCAGAGAAACTCAAAGTGAGCAGCCTTGTCCACCACCACCACCACCATGTCACTTCTTCCTTGTTATATCACGTTGTATGCGCCGCCGCGCGCCAGCAGTAGAGTCTGAATGCTCACCACATATCGTGTCCCTTCTTCCCCCCTTCTCTAGACAAACACGACCTTACCCGCTTATGTCATGCCAGACGACGCCAAGCTCGTCCAGCCCGTTCTCGCCCGCCTGCCTGTCTCATCCGTGCGTCTGGTGCACCCGCTCAAGGACCCCGAGACGGGCGAGTACCGGGACGTGATCATCCGCGAGCTGCGCCCGCGCGACATCGTGCACGACCGGCCGACCCGCACCCGCCGCATGCGCCGCTACGTGCCCGGAGAGAACATCATCATCCCGTGGCCCAGGCAGGAGCCCATCAGTCACGAGGACCAGCCGGCCGACACTTTGCGCATCGACCTGGACGAGAAGACGTACGTCCCGACCTTGTTCCGCCCGCCCGCGCCCATCCAGGTCCTCGACGAACTCCGCAACAAGTACTCCATCTTCCGCACCCGTCACACGCCCGAGTACATTGCCCAGAAGGAGGCTGAGGAGCGGGAGAAGGAGGCCAAGAAGAACGCCGCCAAGGCCATGCTCATCCCGGTCCAGGAGTTTAACAGGAAGCAGCGCGAGCTGCGCCGCGCTCGTGGCCAGCCGGTCCTTACGGAAGAGATGCTGGCCAAGATTGGCGAGGTTGTGGCGAGGAATAAGCTTGGACAGCAGGCCGGGCCCCAGCCCAAGGTGAAGGAGGAGGCGGTGGCACAGATCGAGAAGGCCGTTGAGCAGTTATCGATTGGTGGGGAGGATGCGACTACGACCCCTGAGCAACCGAAGGCTTAAGGGGGAAGTATGAGTAGGAGGTGTGGGTGTGGATGTGGAGTGTCCTTGGACCACTGACGAGTTCCTTCCTAGGAAGCATCAAGTGCAAAAGCTGAGAAATGCTTGTGCTAAATAAATGCAGAAGAAGAGGAATAATGGGAAGGAAGACTCTAACGGGTCGAAAAAAAGGGGCAGTTCCAGGCTTTGTGAATGTGTACTTTTAGTGTATATGGTTCGAAAAGGTATACAAAATGCATTTGCGTCAGATCAAAAAGTGGCGGGCATAAACAGATGGGCTGAGAAAATGAGTGTATGACCAGGGCGATCTTTGTGTGTGCGGAGAGGCGAGGATGGAAATAGGAGACGCTTCGAACTGGGTATTGTGTAGTTGATTCTATAGAGATGATCAAGAAGACCCCTAATCCGAGATTGAATTCGCAGTCTTTGAGTCGGATATTTGTGGCTCGAACCGCATGTCTGGGGACATTAAACACAATGCAATTCTAGAATAGCATCAGTTAGATTCGCGGCAATGGGCTGGCCTTAGTGATCAATATGATGCTTTTCCCATCATATTTTCATGGGTATAGTACCTTTATCCATTTGTCACTCATCGAGAAGTCTGTCGGGACCGGCGGGCTCCGTCCCTCCAGGCAGCACCTTCCTTGCCATGGAATTTACAACCCAGATCATACAAGGAAGGAAGCAAAGGAACAAGTCAGAAATGGAGAAGGAAGAAGCGAATTCCGCGCGGACCATCAAGGGAGTCAACGACGGATTGGAGAAGCTGGGTTGGCCACGAGAAATCCTGTATAAGGCAAGGTAGGTACCTATGAACCCGGCCACGCCAGGCCTTGAGAGCCGTGCTTTCTTCTCTAGAATGATCAACTCCACTTGGTTACTGTCTCTCTGAGGCGTTTCCTTTACAAACTCGATGCAAATCCTGAAGAAGTCTACTAGTAATGGTCACTCACAAGTTTCCCCCCTCACGATCGGACATGCCTCAAGTCACATATGTATGGGTGTAAAGACAGAGGGAATTTTAATAATCTATCACTTCTTTGTTTTATTTACTCTCGTACTCTTGAAACAACCTACCTACTTTATCTAATCCAACAATAATCACAACATCTTTCCTTTTCAGTTTTCCCACTCCAACTTTTCAACCGTTTCCTCCATCAACAACAACTCTACCCCCTTTTACTTTTCGTCTTTTTCTTATACCCACTTCACCATCCATTCGTCTCTTGCTCCATATTTTCCTCTTTCCATTTCATTCCATTCCAACCACAACCTCCTTTCCCAGTCGGTCTTAACGACCACCCAACAAACTCAACCTCTCAAACTTCTTCACCACCGGCTTTCCAACACCCCTCCTCATAGCCTCTATGCTATCCGCCAAAACCGCATCACCACCGGTCGGTCTCCAGTCGGCACCCTCATATTGTCCTTCCTGTTCCCCACCTTCTTGCTGCTGCTGCTGCTGCTCACCATTCTGCTGCTGAGGCCAAACCTCCCCAACAGCCCTCTCACACCCCTCCACAACCTCACTCATCAACCCCTCTACGGCCCTCGCCCTCTCTGACATCCCCCTCCTGACCAACGCGCAGACCAACCTTTCCACTTCTTGTCTAGCAGACCCTTCGACACGCTCAACTAAACGGCGCACGGAATTGACGAGGTATTCTTCCTCGTAGACTGTGCCCTTCCTTCCTCTAGCGCGCTTCTTCTCTTCGCGCTTGCGGTTCTTGCTCGTAGCCCTTGACACGTTACTCGCCACGGTACCCGTAACTTGCGACCCCTTGCCCGTGTACCTCGTAAACAGAGATGCGGACGTGGACACACGCGAGGAGGCAGCGATGGAGATATCATCGGGGATATCACCACCAGCTGCGCCAGTGCGAGTGCCAAAGGGGTTTTCGCCTTCATAGAACGCAAGTGGGTCTTCAGCGGCTTTGACGCGCAGTTCCAAGATGCGGGGCACTTGAGCTTTGAGCTGGGATTTGCAATCGGCGAGGAACTCGGTTGAAGAAGAAAAGGCGTCGAGAAGGCCGGGGTCGAGGTGGGATTCAAGCAGTTCCGGGCGGGAATGCAAGGAGATCAGGCGGAAGGCGTCGGCGAAGAGGTACCCCTTGCAGAGAGCGGAAATAGCAGACTCCAAAGAGGAGAGGTGCTCGGCTTGGATGGTGGCGACGGCGGCCCAGTCTTTGGCTTCGCGGAGGGCGTCAGCCAGGGTGGAGGCGATTTCTTGACGCTGGTCGGAAGACAAGGAAGGATCGAGGGAGGAGGTGAAGAGGCATTCGCGCCAGGAGGAGGAGCCAGCTTTGAGGTAGCATTCTGTTGCTGAAGGGTAGTCGCCTAGGGACTCGTAGGCTAGGCCGGCGTCGCGGAATTTGGAGAGGGAGCGGAGATGGGAGGCGTAGAGGGCGGTGATGGTGCGGAGGGGACCAGGTTCGTTGCGGTAGAGGGCGAGGGCGGGGGGGTAAAGTTGGTGCTTGACGATGTAGGACTCGACTTCCTCGGAGTAAGTGTTGGCGATGGCCCGGAGGTGGACGAGGGCCTTCTCTTGATGCGAGAGGTGGTCGTCGATGGTGAATTGCCGGCGGAGAGGGTTCATCTTGTGCAGGGACTGGATGAAGGGGAGATATTCACGTGGATCGCGCTGCGATTGTTGGGCGACGAGCAGGGTCAGCTCGAGGTTGTAGAGCGAGAGGGCATGGTCGTAGAGCTTGTTGATGTCGACCAGGAAGCAGATGTGCTCGACTGCACGCTCGGCTAGGGTTTCGTCTTCTTCCATGAGGGAGGCCACCACCTGCAGACCGTCCGAGAGGGCGGGAGGGTTCTTGCAGACGTGGGCGGTGATGATGTTTTGCAGGTTGGCGTTCTTCTTGGCCTTCAAGCTGTGCAGGACGGCGTCGCAGATGGTGTTGATTTTGCTGGCCTTGGGAGCAGTGGTCAGGGCCGCCAGCTGCCGAGTAGTGGCTGTGACGACGCCGGCCTTGGTATTGCGGTACATAGTTTGTGTGACATCTTCCTCCTTGAGGGTGGACAGGAACAAGTCAATGTCGGCTGCGTTCTTGACCTGGTCAAGGAAGAGGTCGACGTTCTCAAGGAATTGCTCGGGACGGTGGTCATAGAGAAGGTTCATGTCCACACGCTGGGTGCGGCATGTGGCAAAGGCAGCACCATACTCTTTTTGCTCGACCAGTTGTCTGATGCCAGCCAGGACCATGGCACGGGGGTAGATGGTCTCGAGATTGCCGCGAGGCATTTGGAGCACGATGCTCATCCTGGAAGGCATAGCCGTGACGAGACGGCCTCCACGCTCGATGCTTCTGCAACGCTCATCGGTCTCAGGATCATCCAGCGGCACGTCGAGTTCATTGACGTTGGCCGTCAAGTGAATGAACTTGACAAAGTGGTTGCTGGTCGTGTAGATGAGATGCTTGTCAGTGACGACGAAGGATGTGCAGTTCTTGACCAACAGGCGAGAGTTGGCGTAGAGATGGCCATTCCGGGACAAGCCAAAAGCGATGAACTGGTCTTCAAAGGTCGTGTAGGTAGCCCATGGGAGGAGAGCAGGAAACTTGCCCAGCACAACAGTCTCGCCATTGCCCTCACTGGAAATGCGGGTGATGTTGCGCTGGCGATCCTGAACGACCGTGCCTTCCTCAGCTGAAGTTTCATCGGCAGAAGTCAGAGTGACAGCCTGCAGACCAACGCCAACTTCGCCCAGCATCAGCTCTTGGTCAAAGTCCCAGCCGGTTATCTGCAGCTGGAAATCATCCAGCGAGAGAACCTGAACCTGGGAAGGAGCCGCGAAGGCGATTTGTAGCTGACACTTGTTCTCGAAGTTGTCAAGCGGGATGGTCTTGAGCAACTTCGGAGCAGCACGACGACCAGCAGGCCCTTGCTTTTGAAGGGCAAAGAGGTGCATGCCCTTTTGGTGCAAGACGGCCATCTGCGAGCCGTCCTTGGAAAAGGCAATGTCGGTTACGGGGTAGTCCACCTCGACGTCGTAGAGGGCCATGGGAGGGGGAACGTTGGCTGTCTGGAAGGGAGTGAACTTGACGGTGCGTCCGTCGATAACTGCGACATCGCCCATACCACCGCACATGGGACCGCGGGCGATGGACAGGATGAATTCGAACCAGACGGCTCTTTCTGTAAATGTGTGTCACGTCAGCTTATGAACCAAGTAAGGTGTTTGATAGAAGGTAATGAATGATTGCGTACCAGGAGCGGCAACGGCGAAAAGAAGCGGTTTCTCAGCATGCCACGAGAACCAAGGCAGCGTCCAGCGTCCCTCGACCTGGGCGTATTCGGCACAAGGTATCTCCTGCTTCAAATACCAGTGATAATTACCCATGATGTAAAGCTGCACCCTATCTCTCATGACAACAGCGAGGACAGTCGAGTCCGCGTTCCACTCGAGCGCCAAGTCCTCCGCAGTCTCCGGCTGGTCCTTCGGGATCTGGAGCGTGAACTGTCCATGTCTGAGCCCGTTTCTCTCAAAGAAGGCAACGTCCACATGACCATCGGCGAAACGCTGGATACCAGCCATCAGGTTCCCCTCAGGCCGCCAGCTGAGGCTCCCCTCCAAACCATCGACCGGCTCGCTGACGCTGTCTAGCTCTCCGTCGCGGTTGTACACGCGGATGACCCTCCTGTTGCCGCTCCCCGGGGAGAAGAAGTTAACAGCCACATAAGCGCCGTCGCCGCGCCAGCTGATGGTGCATCTCTTTCCGTCGTCATTTTTGCTCAATCTGCCCTCATCAACCTTCTCGGGAATGGTAGGGTCACGCAAAGCCTTGGCTTTGGCGCCCCTGCCCTGGAACTGGGTTTCCTTCTTGCCCCAGCCGACGGAGACGTGCTTGGACAGCTTGAGGTCGTCGTCGGTCATGGTGGCGGAGGTGATGACGTCGAAGGTGCGGCTCATGAAGAGGACTTGGCCGTCGCCGGTGCAGACGACGAAGAGTTCTTCGTCCGGGGACCAGCGGGCGCTGGAGACGGAGGGGGAGAGGGTGCCGACTATTTCGACGTGGGCTTCACCGGGTGTGCCGTAGTCGTCGTCGGACTCGACAACGGTGACGATGTCACCGCCGGCCATGATGAGGCATGCTGTGACGGTGTCGGGGAAGTAGTGCAGGCTTTTGATGGTGTCTGGCTCTTCTGAGCCATTCTGGCTGAGGACGGGGGCGGCATCCCATGATGCTACTGGTTTGGATTCACTACAGAGAAATTATACCGAGTCTTAGTTTTTATTCTTACATATCCAAGCTGTAAAAAACAAGAACACATGATGATGGTGATCAAGTCTTGTGTGTGAAGTAAGTGTCTTACAGGTTCGAAGGTTCAGAAGAGTCCTTCACGAGCCTCACCAGCTCGACTCGGGGGAAGTCTTGGGTAGGGCCATGAGCAAGGATAATCTCATCGCGGGATACGTCCCAGCAGGAGGCCGAGATGGAGGGCAGGGGTTCACGACGCTTGTATGCGCCGTGCCCGATGTTGCGCAAGTTCCGCATTTTCCAGACAGCCGATATGTGTCAATGGCTGGCCTATTCTCTTCTACCTAAGCAAAGGTTGGAGTCGTTCGGTCTGTGCGGCTTAAGGCTGCTATACTGGATGGGGGTACCTAGAGGTGTATCAGACCCAGTGTGAGATTCACTTTTCTGTATGTGATGCATGAACGGATGTGGTTCGACTAAAAGGGAAAGGATGAAGTCAAGGATTTTGAATGGAGATCTAGGGGTTCAGATGGGGTTAAGATCGTGTAAAGAGGCTCGTATGGTCATATTGTTCGGAAATATTCGGCGGCTTAAGAACTGCCAACGACAAGACCATCTCAGAGTGAAAAATTGGGGGGAAAAAAATAAAATGAAAAGAAAAAATGAAAAAACAATAAGAAAATGGTAGGGCGGCAATTACATGTGAACGGAGAATATCCGAAGCTTTCGCATTACATTGAGACGGGGTAAAGGTATGTAAGGGCAGGATGAGCAAGTGTAGGTGCAGTGTATGTGCAGTGTATGTGCATGGGTTGTGGTGTAGTGAATGGATAAGCCAAGAGATAGGGTAGAGAAAATAAGAGTCCGTACCTACCAGTTAGAATTGGCCTACAGAATGTCTCAAGAGGTTGACTCTGAGTGGTGAGCTTTCGAGGTCTCACAAGTCCAGTGACCAACTTTGATAGACCAGTCAAACGTTGGTAGCCCTGTCACTTTCAAGCACTCACAGTGAAGTGGAAAGAGGGGTTCAGGCTTGTCGATGATGTTTCTTTGCAGCAGCAGATTGGATGTGGAAGTGCCCAATTGCCCCTCTTGTTTCTGGTCTTTCCGCTTTTCAGTTGCAGTTGCAGGGAGCGACAGTTTATTTCGGCTCGAGTTGCAGTTTCCTTGTTCGACTGTTTTCGGTTTTCAGAATGTCGCACTTTTTTCGCCCCTCCTTCTCAGTGATGGATGGACGAATGACAGTCGAGAACGCGACTTGTTGCGGATCTCGTCTTCTCTGGGCAGCAGCCGCTTGCGTGTGTAGTTGGGCTGGACTGGTCGGTCGAAATTGCGCTGAAGCAATCTCCAATATCTGACGCAACCAAGAGTTCGTAATGGAAATGGTGTTTTGACTGTGGTGGTATTGGAGACGCAGAGACGACAGACAGTAAAAACCCAGTTTGCAGCTACAGGAACTGGCCGAAAAAACATCTGATATCGGTCGAGGACCCTCTGCAGTGCTACAGGTAACCGCCGTTGAATGCCTTGATCTGTAAGTCGATATTCACCGGTAGCCAGGAACAGTCATGACAAGTCACTGACAGCAGTGTTTTGGGGTGTTACAGCAGCAGGAACAGCAAGGGAGATGCAGCTTCAATCTCAAATTTGTTATGCGTTCGACTTAGGTTGTCTGTGTGGCTGGAGGAGAAAGCAGGAAAACGTCTGCCGTATTATTGTACTGGGCACATCATCAGTCCAGTCAAAGTGTGTGCAGCGGGTGAGGTCCAGAAGCTTTGACGGTGGCGCCACTACAGCTTTCATTTGACCAATCGCAGAGCATCGCGGTCTGCCGCTTTCCTTGAGCTTTACACCTCGGGGACAGAACAACTCGGAGCAATCATGTATCGTTCGTAACAAATCAAAACAAATACATAAACAGGGCAATTCCATTGATCCATCTGTCACATCCATCATCTCCAAGATCTTTTAGACTCATACACTACATGGACTGCTTTGACTAGTAGCAAACGAGGCGAAGGAATAGACCGGACGAATTCGGCATTGCACCCGACCATCTCCATGCCAGCATCTGCACTGGCCTAACCTCTCACTGGCATCGTCCAAACTCAACATCTCCAATCCGATATTTATACCCAACCATCGACCGACACATCACGGACGGGCCTCTTCTTTGCTTCATCTTACGTATTCCATTACGCTCTCAACATCTAGGATATCTGGGATCTATCTTCCTGGACTGATACAACTAAGAGTGTCGCCCCTGCTCCTGGTCCCCGCGCCGCTCCATAACGTCAACAATATCACTGCGGGTGGTTACACCGCTTGCTATCTGAATCACAGCTTCCCCGGATTGTTCTTATCTATATATCGACCCCGGACTGTCTGCCACCTCCAATCCAATCCATACCTGTTTCCAAACGAGTAAATTGAACCATTGCTACCATCATCATGGACGTGGCCTACAACCAACACTCGCACGCCGCCCGGCGCAAGAATCGCTCCTCAACAAACCTCAACCACCTCTCCCTTGCTCCCTTGACCTCCAAGCTCCCCATCGACAACGATGACTTTCTCGAGCAGTACGGACAACAGTTCGAGCCCGTGCCCCGCACCACTTCGTACCTCCAGGGCAAATCTGCTCCGGCGACCCCTCGTCTGATCTCCCATTCGCCCGGTCCCCATCCTGCCCGCGCCTCTACCATGACCGGCACCGGTATGAACCACTCCCGTGGTAAGTCTGCTCCGGCCGCCAGACTCCCCAAGTCCAAGTCGACCACCCACCTCGGCAGCAAGAGCGGGGCCGCTTCCCCCACACACACGCGCCGTAGTGCCGCCGCCGTCGCCGCCGACAACGAACGCAACCTGTCCGACTGGCTCCTCCGCGCCGGTGCCCTCATCTCCACCGAGACCCGCGAGTCCAAGGGCCAATCATGGCTCGCCTCCCGCGCCAGCTCGACCTCCCTGACCGGCCTACACAACGCCGAAGAGGAGGCCTTTGAAAGAGAGCTCGCCCGCGAGCGCGAACTGCTCCTCCAAAACACCGCCGCCAACGGCATCCCCGGCATCGGCAGCCGCAATGTCTCCCGTAACGCCAGCCGCAACGCCTCACGACGAGGCAGCCTAGTGATCACCACCGGCAACAACATCATTGACGATGAGTACTACACCACCTCGCCCATCCACAGCCGTCTGGGCAGCCGTTCCCACAGCCGCACCGGCAGCCGGACCCAGCTCGCCCGCACTCCCAACGAGCGCCACGCCCTCGAGCACAGCGCCGGTTACTTCCACCACCACGGCATGTACCACCACCAACAACACCACGAGGTGGGCATCACAGAAGAGGACGACGAGGACACCAACGGGCCCGGCCCGGACTTTGTCAACATCGACGAGAAGCTCGAGCTGGCCCACTACAACCAGCAACAACTGCTGCTCGAAAACGACGCCGCCATCTCCATGGTCGAAGACGAGATCGCCGTCCGCCGTCTAGTCAAGGACCGCAACATCGGCTCTTGGTTTGGGCGCGTGCTAGGTGTTCAGCTGTTTGCCGTCGAGGAGGACGACGAGGAGGATTCTTCGGACTCTGACCGCGATGAGGATGATGACCAGCATATGGCGTATGGTGGTAGCAGACAACACTCGGAGGGACAGTCGACGGAGGATGACGATGGGTCGACGACTGAGACGGACTCGTCGAGTGAGGGAGCCAGGAGGAGGCCGCATGATAAGCAGAGGAGGGAGCAGAGGCGGTTTGAGGATGCCCAGCTGTCGAAGCTGGTGGATGAGAAGGTGCCTGCCCCCAAGGAGGAGGGCGGGACGTGGCATGATGCTGCTTGGTTGTTGACTGTTGCTTCCAAGGTCATTTTTTGAGGGGACATGCATGATATTGGGGTTCAGATCAGAAGACGAAGAATATAAAAAGATGCAGAAGATGGTAATACAAAGCGGGAAACGGAGTTTGGGCTGGCGGTTTTTGGATTAGTTCTTCATGCATACGTATATAGGGGCCTTTGTTTGCTTTTGTCATCTGATGACTTTATGGGGTACGGTTGTCCTTTCGGAATACGAATCATCATACAACACTATTTTGCTTTCGATGGTGATCAACCATACTGACCACACATGTCTCATTCGTTGGGGTGGTACCCAATGGCCGTTACTAGACCAAGTCGTCTGTGGATGATGCCGTCCAGGGTCGAGTGGCCGTGTTGATACTTCGTCTCCAAATTGCCGTTCTCCTTCCTGCGTCAACCTGTCTTGGCCCATGGCGACCTAGATCACATACTTCCTCCTCCCTCTCTCGACACTCACATACACTAAATAATACAAGGATAGAGATGAACGGTACCAGGTACTATGGTAGTAGAGGTAGATAGATAGATCCCCGTTCTATCCCTCGTCAATGGTCTTTCTGGGTCCATGCATATCATGTCCAATGCCGCCTCTGCCCTTGCTCTACATACTCCTTTTGGCCACCTACCCCCTACCTAATCAATGGCAATCCTCGTGAGAATCAGAACTACCAAAAGTCCACTTGGCCAATGGGTCAGAAAGTCAACACATCTCTAAACTATGAACGTGTGGTCCACCTCATGTACCAGTCAGCTCGCTTTCCTTGTCTTCCTCTTCCAAACCTCGATTGCACTTCTTTTTTCTTTTTTTCTTCTTCTTTTTCACATTCACATTCCACTTAGGCTTCCACATTTCTACCTTTACACGTAGCCAAACACGGCGTAGGAAAAAATACACGGACGCCAAGCACTTTGCTTGCATGCCATGCCCACGTCCAAAATCGATATTCCTGCCCATATTTTACATTTTCTCGCACTCACAAGCTCGCGGAAGATAGCCAGGGCAGGCGGGCACGGATCAGACCCTCAGGTCGCTCCTTCCCGGAACTCTCGGTCGGAAGGTACCTAGGTTCAAGTACAGGAAGGAGCGATGGAGAGCACTCAGTGGGATGAAGAAAGTCAACTGTCGACGAAACTGCCAGCTCGCGTCGTCCCTGCCCGTGTGCCCTCTCTCGCTTACAGAGGGACGGACCTATGTATGGATGGAGGACGGGACATACAATTTACATCACGTCCACGTCCCGCCTTCTCGATGTCATAATTTAATAGGTAAACTTCACGTAAAGTAAGGGTGCCAGACAGAGTTTGAAAAAGAAGATAAAAAAAAAAAAAATCGGATTTTTTTTCTCTTATGATTGTTCTGCTATCCCACTCTGACCAAGGGTTCGGCAGAGATCGTTTTGAAGGTACATTACATTTACCTACCTGAGCTACTGATGTCGAAAACTGTCTACATGAAAGTACAGCAAGAGGTTTCATGTTGAGACGGCTTGTCGTCGATAGCAATTCCCGTTCTTATCCTCCGTCTGCCCGTCCGTCCGTTCCGTCCTTGAGAATATGGTCCACATTAACTGACCCTCGAGACGGGATCTCCCCTATGATCACCAATGTGTTCACCTTTCCTGTAGTAGTGTACCTATGTAGTGGGCTTGACCCACCACCAATAATTTGATTCTCCGATCTACACCAGGAACGCCGATGAAGATCTACTCCGGAGGATGGGTAGGGGTCTGGGTGTTATGTCATGATCGTCGGTACGGCTTCATGATGGCCTTGACAATTTAAATTATGTATACACACCGTCTTCACTTCGTCGCTGGATAAAGGGCTCAGGCATCTTTCCGGGTGGTCTTGTCTTCCCCTTTGGTGTGGCTTGTGGATAAATGAGGCAGGCCGGGGACTTATTCACACTGGTTCTGCTCGAGAGCTTGTGGAGTTCGTCCCACTGAATTGTGTCAAAGAGAGGCTGGTGGTACGATGACGGGCGTCTTGCTAGAAGAGGCCGGCCGTGAACTAAATTTCTCGGGGATCAAAAATTATGGTATGGGATATGTCCCCCTGTAATGAGTTTGCTCCCTACTGTTCCTTTTTGCTCGCTGGTTGAATTATATATATTCTCTGCTCTTTGGATGCCTTTTCTCGTTGTAATCGAATGTTGGTCAGTCCTGAACTCTCATTCTTTGATATGAGATCTTCTCATGAAGGCCTTGAGCAATCCGCTACTTGCTTGAGAAGCTAACACACGCTCATTTGTATCTCATCAAAAGTCTCGCGCGCGGTCTTCTCATTTTGGTGTTGTCCTGCATACATTGGCCTCTATAGTCCGGAGGTCTCCCCAGGAACAACAGTCCGTTTGTTTGCCGCTTCAGATCCCACTGTCCCCTTTTCATGAAGCTTTTCAACTCCTTAAGACCTCGCTCTCACCTTATATGCTCCCGAGTAGCTTGATTTAAGCATCGCTCTACCGACCTACCTCCGTTATCTCGATCTGATGCTGCCGAACCTACCGTTACAGCTTCCCGTATCCGCGTGCCTTGTCTCACTTTCCTCAGCTAGGAACGGTGTTCCGTGCTGCCGTTTACCAACCCTGTCGGCGAGCTTGCTCTCCTTGGCTCTTCCGTCCGACCCATGCGCTCTTCTCCCGTTTTTGTGCTCCCCTCCCCGCGGCACATGTGGAGAGAGCATGAGTGTGATTGCTGCCCAGCTGGATCCGAATGGGGAGGGCAAAAACAGGTTTTTTTTTCTCGGAACAAGGTGTTAATATGCATGTGTGTGTGTTGCTGTGCATGCAGGTTGGTCGCAGGATTTTGGACCGCTTCACCTTTCTCCTCTCCTCGAACGCAAAGTCTTTTTTGGTTTGTGTGTTTGCAAGCTGTTCGTGTTCTCGAAATTTATCGGCAACTAGCCACTGGACAGGCTGGCCGGCGACATGTTTCCCGATGGGTTTTGATTTTCGTATCTCTCTCTCCACAGGCCCTTGTCGCGGACTTGGCTATCATGGAGTTATGCTTATCCCACGACGCAACTGCCCGGACCCCGAATGTGGCTTTAGCTGGGCAGGCTAGGCTGCAACCAGTCTCATGTCCCTTGCCCACCGCCGGCGAGGCTCTAAACGGCGCCTAAAGACGGGGGATGTCAGCTACCGTGCTAACGCATTCTCCGCCAAACGGGGCGGGTCGGAAGTATGGCCGCCTCCGACAGTTAGTGCCTTCTGACTTTGTTACGGCGATAAAGCCAGTGCTTAGAAAAATACAATCCGATACAAGCATCCCGATGGGACACCTCGAACCGTTTCTTTCTCGGCGACACCTCCGGCTCGCGCAGAATGGTTGAGAATCTGTCTCTTCTTGTACTGCACGCCCTAAGTCTAGATAGCCGTGGAAGAAGACAAAAGCGGGTCAAGTATATATCGGAGTGGGAAAGGAGAGGGGCACCAAACAGTAGATGGAGTGACACTCACCTCATTCCCGCCAAGACAAAAACTTCTCGCCCCAAAGCCATTAAGAGATGCGAGACATATCCCAGGTAGTTGCAGCATGATGCCATTTGTGATGCCATTCCCGCCCCGTCTCACACGCGTCTGCATAGCATATCTCTGCTTGGCACCGCACTGGTAGAACATGCTAAGCATTTTCTAAAGCACACTCTAGCAGCCCTACGCGAGGATTTTGGGACAGATAGGATTTCTCTTGGGGGTCTCATTAACCGAAGGGGCGGTTGGCTAGGAGCTGTGAATGCTGTGTCGGGTACTGTGCTGGATGAAAGGCTCTTCTTGGCTCAGGTTGAGAGGCCCAGGTCAAAGGGTCATTCTTCTCGACCACTCATGTTAGAAAGGGAAATGAGATTGGATGTTTGTGGCTCGTAAAAAGACGCTGTGGGTGACACACTGCAAATTCGAGTCCGTATCGTAGGTGAACTCGTCAGAGAAGAGATGATCCTCGCCAGACTTTCCAAGGATGGAGTAAGTAGAATGCCCATAAACCGTCATCGTGCTGTGCCGAAACCCGGTCGGTGAGGTCTAGACCGCAAAAGAACAATCAAAGCTCCGTAGATGTTTGTCATCGTAGATGGTGTCGGGTCGGCGCTCGAGTCCAGTAATACGCAGTAGTAGTGTTTGTTGTTGAAGGTTGGTGGTTGGAAATAATGCGAACCAAGTTGTCCATCTTTTGGGGAATTTTGGAGGAAGAAAGTTGACATGTTGGAAAGTGAAAAAAGAGGTTCTACACAGCAGTAAAAGCTGAATTCCAGTTTGCCTTTTTGTTAAATCCAATTTCCCAGACTTGCTAACTTGGAAGGCACTGTCTACAACTTGGAAGGCATGGAGGTCATCGTAACTTCTACTTGGAAGTAAAGGTTTAGGATGTTAAGTCGTTCCTTCCTTGACGAAGGACTGTGATTGGACGAGTGCCAAAACGGAAGTCCCAATTGGACGGTGAGCGGCAAAGCTTGGACCGTTTTGGTCGCGTCCACCAAGGGTTTATCGGGCTAGCGGGACGCCAAACCCAAAGGAGGTTATGCCAAGGATCCATGCATAAGCGGTGCCACCAATGACGTCAGAGGCGGAATGACGTTGCGGAGGAAACAGACGAACGTTCACCGGAGTGGGTGCAGTGGCCACGGCTAGCGCCACCCTACCCTGGGTAACGGCAGGACGAATGAAGAAACAGCGCCACTGTTCCCATCATTTAACTGGCTCACTATCGCCGGATTTCGCGCGTTAATGGATTTAGTGGGGACCCACGGAGGGGTAGCGGAGCTCCTGTGCAGTGGTGGTGGGGTTGAATCCCTTGTTGGACCCCTCATCCCATTTTTTTTCTTTTTACCTTTTCCTCTTCTTCAGGGGCAGCGAAGGTGCTCCGGGGTGTCCGTTGAACTGAACAAGTTCTGGCTTTCATGTGGAAATTTTGGCTGGCATACGTATGGCGCATAGGTACCATCGGTACCAGAATCTGTCTGTCATAGAGGTAGCGTCAGGCCAAATGGATGGCAGCGTGAGTGGAAGGGAAGGGGGGAAAAACATTGGCAAGAGAGCCTTTATCGCAAAAAGATGGGTAGGTTTCAAGTCTTCCGCAGCGGATGGAACGAACGGAAGAAACGCATACGACAGACCCGCGGCTCTGCTGAACACTTCCGATAGTGCATCCATCGTCTCCATACCGTCCAGTCTCCTCCGCAAGGGCATCCCCGCCGGCGCAGAGCATGCGCTGGAATAGTCATGTGTAACGGTCTAAACGGCCGCTTTCAGTTGTAGCCTCTGTGAGGGGTGGTGTTGTGCGTGAGTTGGTGATGGGTGGTGGTGTTGGGGCAGCCAATTTCACCATCACCTATCGTGCCTCCTCCTCCGACTGCGCTGGCATGCTGCTGCATCGCGTGGTGCATGGTAAGCTTCGATGCAGGACCCTTTGTAAATTGGTTCTTTCTTGGCTTCTTCGTGGAACCATCCCGTGGTCCCAGAAAGGACAAGGGACAGGAAAGAAATTGTCGTACCAAAACGAGCTTTGTACCGCCAAATGGTATCATAGGTACTGCTGCTACGCGCCGCATCCCTCGGTTCTGGTTGGACACTTCAGCTGCATAGAAACCATCTTTCTTGCTTTTATTCAATTATGGAATATCTGGAAGATTCGACGGCACGTTGTAAAAAACGTTTCGAGGTCAAAGATTCTTGTCAAACGCATTCTTTGCTGGGGGGCTAACTTGGTTGAAGAAAGTGGGTGTGCGGCAGGAAACTTTGTACTGCGTGGTAACCTTGAAACATACGACGGAGGTATGGACCCTGCGTTGAGCGGGGAGGAGGCCCAGCCCGGTGGCCCCAACCGGCAAATGGTATTTTGGAGATGCTTGATCTCTGGGAAGATGAGTGAACGATTTGCATGTGCATATGAGGGTATCCAGTGCTACACTCGCGATGCTGCATTGACGGAAATTGCATTGAGCTGGAGGTCTGATTTCGGGTCTGTGAGAAAAGGGGAGATGGGAATTCTGCCTTCTGCGCTGACAGACTCGGAGGCCATTCCGTAGTCGGTAGGTACTGTACGCGGTTGCAGGGTACCGGCCCGGTCGTGGTCCCGGTCCCGGTTCTCCGTGCTCCGTACCCCTCATCGCCCGAGTCACGATTTTGCTTTCGCGGCCAGCTCAGCCCATCATCAAACTCACTCAACTCACATGAGATCCAGCACGCCCAGGACGCACGCTGCCTAATGTACGATATTATAGTCAGCTTATCACAACCAATGTCGGAGATCTCAGACCATGGAAGCCGACGATCATTTCCACCTCCATCTACATCGGCGCGAAACCTAGCTCACATCGGCTGCACATGTGCGTGGATAAACACGGCTGGGACGGGATGCACGCGAAGACAACCGACGACTGAGCACCCGTACGGTAAAAATAAACCATGGAATACCATAGCGTACTATGTACATCCATACATCCCATTACCCAGATTAATGATTCGGTCCCACCATTACCTTTATCGGCGTTATTTTTGGGATGTTAAGATGCGCAAATGATTCGAGAGGCTGTCGAGAGTGGCCGTCAAAGCTTGTCATGTCTTATTGTGCGATGTGATGGCGCCTGTTGACTTGGCAAAGTGGACAAAGAACAAGCTGTGGATACCGATATCAACCGAGAGAGAAAAAACTGTGGCACACGTTCAACCACTCCATATGGTCCCATGGATGGAAGCTCCAAACAGTACCCAACAAAAAAAAGAACCATCCAAAAGCAGGTTAAGCAAGTTTGCTGACAGGTTTCCCAGCATCTCGAGGTCAAACAACGCGGCGTCCTGATCCCGATCGCGTCGTGACTCGGAGAAGTGAGAGGAGAATCGGAATGGCATCGTGAAATCGAACTGGTCATGGTGGTTGGTGGAGTTGACGCCGTCGTGGACTCGTGGTATCCTTCGGCCTCTCCATCACGAGCTCCGTCTTCCCCAAGGCTGTCCCAGGTTGCGTAATCCGCAGCCTGTCCACCTGCTTACAAGTTACGACCAGCCTGCCACCAAGCACTTGTCAAATGCCGTCCGAAAATGGAATGGGGGATGCGTTTTGAACGAATTGGATTCCCGGGACTCGTGGTCAGCTAAGAGGGCATCAAGGGTCCCGGACTCTATTTCGAAAAAAAAAAAAAAAAAAAAAAAAGAAGGGCGAAACGGCCTGCATTGTCTGCATGTAGCACTCGAGATGCAGCCCTGGCGAGCCGCTATCCTCCTTTTCTCAATGGTTCCTGCAAATGTGGCCTGACTTGTACAGTAGAGAAGGAGATGGAAAAGGTTATGCCTTGTTTTTGACGACGCCCAACACCGCCATGTCTGACCGTTTTTCCCGTCCTTGTCACACTGGGTACCGATTAGATTGCAATGGGACTCCTGACGACAATTTTGGTATTGGACGGGAGCTTGGAGGTAGCTGAGGTAGCCAAGCGGGAGCTCACCCGAGTCGGGTGCGTATACTACAGGTATCTACCGTAGAGACCGGCCCGAGTCAGTTAGTGCTACACGCGTAGCAACCCTAGAACCACTAACATCGAGGTTGGGGTAACAACGTGGAAGCAACCTTCTTTTCATTGTTCCTTTCATCCTTCCACTTCCCCCGCTTCTGCCACTGCAGGAAGGTTACGAAGGAACTGACGCATCATTTCGGGGGTCCCTCCATTCTGGATCTTTCATCGTTTTCCTTTTCCAGCGCCAATGACTGGACCACCAACAACCCCGAGACCTCTGAGACCAGAGACAAGCTCGCAGTCTTTGATGATCATCGGTTTGCAGTTGGTTTAGATTGTTCAGGTGGTTCAGCTCGGCGCCAGCACCGGGGCAGCTCGGAGCCACTTGACACAGCTTTCACTAGGGGCCTAAAGGTATCATAGGTCGTCATTATAAGGCACGGGATATAGATTACCTTCTACTGATCTTGATACGTGAAAGTACGATTCCGTCTTAGGTTGTCTTTTTTGGTCACCTTTGAGGTACCGTGGCCCCCGTTGGGTGGTCCGTACTGGGCAGTAGGCGCTCCACCCCGCCGGCGCCAGAATTCCACACGGGACCTGGAGCCTCTGGACCAAACCCACCACGCGACCACTATGCGAGGGGTAAGCTACCTAAACATTTTGCAGTTAGAAGACTACTCGTCGGTTAGGTCGATGGGGGGCCACCCTCATATAATAAGCCAGCCGACTTTGGTTATCCTTCCCAAAGTCGGATTTTTTACCTATAACGCACAAGGTCTATAACAGTCAAATATCTAGATATAATAATAATATTACGAGTTTTTACTATACTATATTGTAAATAGTATTAATCTATTTGTCTTGTCAAGCTTTATCTTTTATATATATTTTTACTATACTTATATTTGATTCCAACATCGTATCCTGTATAGAAAAGGCTGTCCGCTACTTTCTTGTAAGTTAAATCGTTACAGTTACCTAGGCTATTACTATATATTTGAACGCGGCTAATAATAAGGCTAGAAATAAGGCAAAAATTATATATAAGAATGTAAGAGAGAAGTTTAATATTAGTAAAACTATTGTTAAAAAATACATAATATTTATTAAGGATAAGAAGTTATTACTAATTGAGAAAGATGTATACTACCTTAATACTTTAATTGAAGACGAAGATAGGGTATTTAATATCGTAGTCTAAATTGTTAATTGTGGCTACTTTCTTATAAATAACGTAATCCTTATTTCGTTAGCTAACTAGCTTTGTAATTAACAATTTCACCTTCTTTCTATTTTGTTATATAAGAATGAGAAGCGCTACTCGCACGTTGGCAAAACTCTACTCGCACGTGGATCCACATTTTTTTCCCATACATAACCCGAACCCGCTCGAAGTCTGCCATA
>MU859128.1:57940-160024 GCA_033297205.1 Pseudoneurospora amorphoporcata | reverse complement strand
GGTCGAGAGGGATCAACAAGGCCTTCGAGACCAAAGTAGTTTATTAGCTGAATTTGAACTACTGTTCCAAGCCCTGATCACAGCCCTTGTCACACATACGACAAGGCTGGAATACAGATATTCATGCTGGCAGGAACCTGAAGAGGGCCCAAGGTCGGTAGTTAATCTGTGTTCGTTAGCGGAGAGCACGAGAATGGGGAAGAGCAGGCAGGTATAACTATGACCAAACCGAGCATCTGGAGCATCATAGAACATCCCTCTACCCCTTCCAGTTGCATCTTGTACGTCTGCACTCTGCAGGCATCCACCTTAGACCTCCTGTCCAGTGTAGTTATCCAACTCGCTCGTCGTCGGATCCCAACAAACCGGACTATACTCCTCCGTCTCCAGCCCCTTGACATCCTCCTCTTCCAACTCAAAGTCATACACCTCCGCGTTCTCCTTGATCTTTTCCGCCCTGACACTCTTGGGCAGCGGCACATACCCCTTTTGCAAACTCCACCTAACCAGCACCTGCGCCTCCGTCTTGCCATATTTCTCCGCCAGCTTCTTCAACGCAGGCTCGCCAAACCTTTTTCCCTGGACCATGGGCGAGTACGCCTCAACGACGACGTTGCGTTTGCGGCACCACTCGACGATATCCTTGCGGGGACACCACGGATGGATCTCCCACTGCCCAACACTGATCACCCCTCCCTTACCCGGCCCGCCGCCCCGTTCAGCTTCCAGCTCCTTGATATGCTGCTCCAGTTCGTCGAGGTGGTGGACGCCGTAGTTGGAGACGCCAATGGAGCGGATCTTGCCTTCTTCGACAGCTTCGACGAGCGCAAGCCAGGCGCCCTTGCGGTTGGCGGACCCGCCGTAGGGAGCGTGCAGGAGCATGAGGTCGATGTACTCCAGGCCGGTCTTCTCGAGAGATTCCGAGATGATGCGTTTCGCGGCGTTGTAGGAGATGTGTTTGGGGCCGACTTTGGAGGTGAAGAAGATTTGGGAGCGCGGGATGGAGGAGCGGAGGATGGCGGCGCCGCAGCCGGCTTCGTTGCGGTAGACTGAGGCGGAGTCGACCTGTCAAAGGAAAGGGAGTTAGTATTGGGGGTTGGAGGGGAGGGGTGGAATGGGTTGGGAAACAAAGAGGGGTGGGACCAACATGACGGTAGCCGGCATTGAAGGCTTCTTCGACGATTTTGTCTACTTCATCTGCGGGACTGTGGCAGAGTTAGAACAACGACTGCTTGCAAACGACGGGGGCCAGATCGGAGTGTCTTACGTTTGGTAGACCTGCAAAGTGAGGAAGGCGTTAGTTCGCATGGCCAGACGGCGTGGAGGGTTTCGGGCGAGATGCAGAGGGACGGCACACTCGGGAATTACATACACCAAACCCCAATCGAGGGATTTCATATCCGCTGTTTAGCTTGAACTTGTCGTTAATGCTGAGTTTCGACATTTTGTTTGTTTGGTTGCCTTGGTGTTGTTGACGGAAGAAAAATCGAGTGTCGTTGTGGATGAACAAGAGGAAGAAGTTGCGTCGCCATCAATGACGTGCGCTGCCCGAGGATTCCTCGTCCGAGTTAAAGCCGAGCCATTCAGCGATGACAAATCTCCCGTGGGATCCGTAAAGGGAATATGGTTTGCTGCTAACCACGTAGGCTGGAATGTTGCTCGCCATTGGCCGTTATCACGAACGTAAACAGACCTGTTCGGGGGAAGTGGACCAACAACCCCCTTAGGACAAATAATCTTTCTTTAGCGTTGTACTTGCAGCTACACACGCCCACTAACTCAAAGGCTCAAAGGAGACATCGTTACCCATTCACTCCATCACCCTGCCTCAACACTCTCCCACCTCCCTTTCGTTTCCTCCCCTCCCATCTTCCTGTTTGGTCCCAGCCTACTTCGCCGGCTCAACACTCTGCGGAAAATAGAACACCTCATTCGGATCATACATGACCTTAACCTGCTGCAACCTCGCCAAACTCCCCCCATAATAATTCCCCACCGCCTCCGCCCTCTTCATCGTCGGATCCGCGTAATTGATATACATCCCCCACTGCTCCTGTTTCATATGATCCGTGAAGCTCTTGACCCATCCATCCAGGAAACCAAACCCATTGCTGGGATAGCTGCCGTAGTTGGCTCCGTCGTAGAGCTCGTACAGAAACAGGTACTCGGGCGCGCGGTAGGCGTAGGAGCTGGTGTAGTTGGCCGAGTTGGTTGTCCAAGACGTGATGGCGGAATTGGGACCGCCGTGCATGTCCATGATGAGGAACCAATTGCGCGAGACGCGCTTGGTGGTGTTGATCCAGTAGTTGCGACAGAGTTTAGGGCGGCGGAGGGGAGGGCGGTGGTGACGAGAGATTTGGAGTAAAAGGTTTCGACCTGGCAAGGGGTTAGTTGCTGCAGGCAGGCTGGGGGAGGGGGGAAGACTGACCGTGTTATAAGGATGCGTGACATCTACTGTGCCGCCGTAAGTGTAATAGGTAAACACTCCCATGCAGTCGTACTGTTGCGCGTTGCTCAAGCTCGCTCCCAGAGTGCTCAGCAACGGCTGCACAGCCGTCCTCAGCGCCGAGCTACTCCCGTGATACAGACCCTGCAGTTGCGTCTGACTTGGCGAGCCGAAGACTCATGTTCATCTCCTTGGGCATATTCCCTGCCGCCAGCCAATCCTGCAACTTGCCCCATCCGGACGCAATCGACGACGCCGAGTTCCAGGGCAAGTTAATCTGGAAAGCGGTAACCTGGCTAGGAGCAGCGAAGGTGTTGAACTTGAAAGAAGCCACAATGCCAAAGTTGGATCCGGCGCCCCTAAGAGCCCAGAAGAGGTCCGGGTTCTCGGTCGGCGATGCCGTCACAACGGTGCTGTTGGCAAGGACGACGGTGGCTGCGGCGATCCAGTCGACTGCAAGACCGTAGGTATGCGAGGAGAAGCCGAAGCCGCCGTGGAGGGAGGGGCCTCCTACTCCGACTCTGTTTCCAGTCCCTCTTAGTTAGCACATCGCCAGACCGGCCGGGCCGAGAAACAGGGGTACATGACACATGACAGGTAAACGTACCCAGGATAAGTTCCATGCGAGAAAGCTCTCTTGCCCTGTTTGTACAGCTCCGTGGCCACATGCCCCAGTCTCGCTCCCGCTTGAACATGTGCGATATTCGTCGTCTTATCCGGCGTCACTTTCGACATGCGGTCCAACTCCACGACCAGATGCCCGTTCTCGCCGCCCAGACCGAAAGAGGCATAGCTGTGCCCTCCCGACTTTGGAGTGACTTTGATTCCCAGCTTCGTGGCGCAAGAGACGGCGCCTTGGATGTGTTGGACGGCGGTGGGGACGGCGATAGCTACCGGTGTGTAGGGCAGGCGTTGGTTGAAAGGGTTGACATCGGCGCGCCAGTCAGAGGAGCCTTGAGCATCAACTGGGACACCGGCGGATTGGAGACAGTCATTGATAGCGGCGCGCTTGTTAAGTGGAGAGGTTAGGGGGTTTGCGAGGATGGGAGCTGCCGTGGCAGTAAGGAGGATGACGGGGAGCCATATGTTGGACCTGATGTACTGGATCCGGGCGGAATCCTGTTCAGTGCGATGGGACGACCAGCTCTGCAGCCTGGAGAAGGACAGAGGGCAGTTCCGTAGACTGGATATAGCTCGGTGACTGCTTCATCCTGCTTGTGCTGGCAAACTTGTACGCAAGATTAACAACCGGCATGGCCGAACCTTGCCGAACCGGTCATACATAATGACATTGACCTATCGGAGCTGTTACTGTAGGAATCCGTCGAGCCGTTGCATATCAGAGATTGGTCCGGCTAACATATCAGCCTATAGTCAAAGATGCTTCCTTCACGCATGCCAAGAGTGATGAGCATGTTCAGCAGTCATCCCAAGCTCTGGGCGCACCTTGGACCGATGAGGTTGAAACAAGAGTTTGTATGGATCGAGGAGACGCATCGGCACTTGTTGATGCGACTCTGCTCCCTGTCGAGGATGCTAGGACTGAGAGCTTCTGTTGGATCCGGCGAGTTGGTAATTATAGGCTAAAATGTAGCCGTTACCCCGTCATGCCGCTATTCAGGCCCGACGAGAACACACTACACGGAGCGCTCTTTAAAGTGGCCTCTCTGTCCCAGACCAGACATACACCGCAGACTCAGATTTGATGTGTCTTTAGAGCACGCCACAGCCTCCACGGGAGCTTCCAGCTCGCCTTGACTTTGAAGGGGTCAAAGTCAGCCTTCTCCAGCCGGTCCAAGTAATCGGCAGCCGGCACTGCTTCCAGCAGCACTCCAAACCCCCTCTTGATATCTGCTTGTGCTGTGTCGGTCCCGCCGCTCGAGTAGACATGCTCCTGTTCTCCCTCGTGCTCATAATCATGGGAAACCTCTTGCCCAGCCTTCAAGTTCTTCAACATGTCCCTCGCCGTGATCAAATGGTCATTGGCCCTTGTGGCCACCTTGAACACGGCATCCTGCAGGCCCTCGGCGTTTGGTCCTCGACGGAAGACGTCTTCTTCCCAAACCCCCACCTCGGCCATCACATCGAGGGGTAGTAACAGCGCAGGAGGCCGCGTGTTGCCTACGCTGCCAGCCGGACCGTGGATAGGCTGTGACGGGGCGGCCAGGACGGGGATGCCGCGTAGTGTGGCCACAATGCCGCACGCCTTGCCGATGTGACTAGCCAGATGGTCCATATGTACCGATCGCAAAGGCACGCAAGCCAGGGTCATGTACATCAGGGTCGCGTACGTGTTCTCGGCGTAGTCCTGCAGCGAATCCAGGCTCACGAATGGCCTGTTTTCCATATGTTGCTCGCGGGTGTTGATCAGACGTAGGAGCCAGAACTTGAGAGAAGTGGCGCTGCTGGGGCCGGCGCGGGCCAAGAGGTCTTGGACGGCTTGGTGGAGGACGATGGAGATGGGCTCGCGTGGGGGGTTGCCGGCGAAGACGCTGCTCACGCTTTCACGCCAAAAGGACATGCGCATGCGTGCCATGGTCGGGTTGGAAACGGTCTCAGGGAGACGGGCGAGTTCGAGGTTCAGGGTACGGAGAGCAGTGTAGGCGTTCCGGGAGGAGGAGGGGACGAATTGCCGGAGGAGGAAGGCTTCGTAGTCGCCATGTCTGGATGGGGGGAGAATTAGCGGGAGTCACCAATCAAAAGTAAAAGGGAAGAAAATTGACCGACTTGAGCTGGTTCTCACAGTACTGCCGGGCCTTCTCGACGTCGACGTCAGTGACTGTGGTCGCGATGCCTCGTCTGCTGGGAAGGGAAGGCTGCCACCAAGGCTGAAGCTGGAGACGGACAAGTGCGGGCCGTAGAGGGACCCGCTGCCTCAGGCCATGGCTAACTGATGGAGGGGATATCATGGTAGAAGAACAGAAGCGGTACTGTTTTCCCCGCTGTAACAATTGAATAATAAAAGGTCACATCTCGGTGACAAGCCGACGACTGCCCTGCGACATTGCATGTTTTGGACAATTCCACTGGGGACCATGTTACGCCGTGCCCCTCGGCATCACAAGCGCCATGTTTTAGCGCATGTTACAGCTCCTGACGCTTGGCATAGGTGGCCCAAGCTCCTTTCCGTCTCAAGTGGCGCGTAATCACCTGATAGCGGGAAAGCGGCAAACGAATGGCAGGCCAAAGAGGAAAGTTAACGGTTGCCCAGTCGCGTCTCCCGGCGCAACACAAAACCCAAGTAGTACACTTTCTGATTGAATTGCTTGGTCACTCTTCGGTATTGTACCCACCTAATCAGCAGCCTAATACCGCCTATAAAGCTCTTCCCATGGGCTGAACAACGCCTGGAACGACTGGACTGGAAATGGAACACAAGCGGCATCATAACATGGACTTCACCGACGAGCCCCCATCCAAGAAGCGCCGGTTCCTGGCCGACCACCTTGACTCAGACCATGTCGTTGCCGGCCCTAGTTCGTCTCCCCAGTTCAGCGCTCCCCCGAGCTCACCTCCCAGGAAGAGACTCCCCCAAGACCCAAACGAAGAAGCACCGCCTCGAAAGCCCAAGGATGCCGACGACGACGACGACGACGACGACGACGACGACGACGACGACCAAGAACCACCGAGATTCTTCACAGACGATGGCGGATTAACGCCCCACGCCATGAAGCTTTGTGCTCCTTTATTTGCGGATCTGCCCAAACCAGATCCCAGAAGAGGATATCTCCTGAAAGACATCGACACTCCAGTTGCGACACCGCAAGCCGTGACACCCCCCGTGGCCGAGTCCCCCCAGCTGGCGTTCGACAAAGACACGTTCGAAGCCTTTGTTGGCGAAAAAGTTGCCATCGATATCCTCCACGTCATCAGCAAGAACTGCGGCAATGATATAGAAAGAGCCGTCAATATGTATCTGGATGGAACATGGAAGAAACTACACCGGGCGCCTCCAGTCAGAGTCAACTCGCATTCGCCCCTGGTTGTAGGACGCCAGTCTCCCAAGAAAGCATTAACAACGCCACAACAAGCACGATCGAAACCACAAGCAGGAGAGACCCAGTTTCTTCCCTCAATGCCAGAAGCCCGCTATGTCGGCGCATTTGGTGTTGAGGGATGGGCTACCAGGAGCGGGACCGGCCTCCTCAGGCACGGTGATATTGTCAAGATTGAGCGCCAAAAGATCCAGCCACCCACTGTCGCAAGAAAAGGGCAAACCAAGCCTGGGACTCCGCAGTCCATACCACGGGTCAGCGCGGCAGCCGCCAAACGTGTCGATGTCATAGTCCGCTTCACCGACGCCAGCGGCCGGGAACTTGGTCGTCTCGCCAAAGACACAGCCAACTGGGTGTCCACCTTAATAGACCAGAAAGTTTGCAGGTTCGAGGGCATCTGCGTCTACGCGCCCGAGCGACTACGAACGAACGAGACCGTCTTCCTACAGCTCAAGTGCTACATACTCCGGTCAGCCTTCTTCGGGAGAACCGTCCAACTAGCCGACAACAGGGCCGCCGGGTTCCACGAGAAAGACGAGACCACAGAAGAGAAGGAACTCCGGTTGAGGCAAGTTGCGCTTGTCAGGCTGTTCCAAGAGATCAATCTTGTCCCTTCTCGAGGCAATGCCGCTGCCGCCAGAGATGTCAGGAAAGAACTGCTTGAAGCAGCAGAGATGGCCGAGAAGAAGGCCATGGAGCACAAGGCCAAGGCCGGGGACAACAATAACGGGTCCGCTTCTCCCTCCGAAGAGGCCGAAGAGGGCCAGGAGCTCCAACAAGACCAACTCGATGCGCTGTACAAGAAAGCCCAGTCGTTCGACTTTGACACCCCCGAGGCTGAACCGGCCGACACGTTCGCCATGACCTTGCGTCCATACCAGAAGCAATCGCTGTACTGGATGCTGGCCAAAGAGAAGAATCAGCGAACAGAAGACCGCGAAACATCCATGCATCCCTTATGGGAAGAATACACTTGGCCGCTCAAGGACCACGACGACAAGGACTTGCCTGTGGTTCCCGACCAACCCCATTTTTACGTCAACCCGTACTCTGGCGATCTGTCACTCGACTTCCCCAAGCAAGAACAGCATTGTCTTGGTGGAATATTGGCTGACGAGATGGGACTTGGTGCGTTTGTCTTTTATCCTTTTCTCTGCTTTGACATGGATCCCAGCTAACGGTTCTGTGTACAGGCAAAACCATCCAAATGCTCTCCCTGATCCATTCACACAGATCCGAAGCAGCCATTAAAGTGCGGGAGGCTGGTCCTACCTCGGTCAACAACCTCCCACGTCTACCAGCAGCCTCTGGACAGAATACTACAGTCGACGCGCCGTGCACAACACTGGTGGTTGCCCCCATGTCCTTGCTAGCGCAATGGCAAAGCGAAGCCGAGAATGCTTCCAAGGAGGGTACTCTCAAGATCATGATGTACTATGGGACGGAGAAGAATGTGGATCTACTGGCCATGTGCTGCGAAGCCAACGCGGCCAACGCGCCAGACGTGATCGTCACCAGCTATGGAGTCGTCCTCTCCGAGTTTACCCAACTCGCCGCCAAGAACGCAGACAGACTCAACAGCCGCGGTCTGTTCTCCCTCAACTTCTTCCGCGTCATCCTGGACGAAGCACATAATATCAAGAATCGCCAAGCCAAGACCTCCCGAGCATGCTACGAGATCGCCGCCGAACACCGCTGGGTCCTCACCGGAACACCCATCGTCAACCGCCTCGAAGACCTCTTCAGCCTCGTCCGCTTCTTGCGTGTTGAGCCATGGAACAACTTCTCCTTCTGGAAAACCTTCATCACCGTCCCCTTCGAGTCCAAGAACTTTGTCCGCGCCCTAGACGTCGTCCAAACGGTCCTCGAGCCGCTCGTCATGCGCCGCACCAAAGGCATGAAGACCCCCGACGGCCAATTCCTTGTCCCGCTTCCGCCCAAACACATCGAGATCGTCGATATTGAACTCTCCGAGCCTGAAAGGGCAGTCTACGACTACGTCTTCAAACGCGCCAAGCGGACATTCTTCGATAACATGCAAGCCGGCACGGTCATGAAGGCGTTCACCTCCATCTTTGCGCAGATCTTGCGGCTTCGCCAAACGTGCTGCCATCCTTTACTCGTCCGCAACCAGGAAATTCTCGCTGACGAGGAGGAAGCCAACATGGCCGCCGACGTCGCAGCGGGATTAGCAGACGACATGGACCTTCAATCTCTCATCGAGCGCTTCACCGCCACCACGGACGACGCCTCAACCACCAACAACTTCGGCGCCCACGTCCTCAAACAGATCCGTGACGAAGCAGTCAACGAATGTCCCATCTGCGCTGAAGAGCCTATGATCGACCAGGCCGTGACAGGATGCTGGCATTCGGCGTGCAAGAAATGTCTGCTGGATTACATCAAGCACCAAACCGACCGTAACGAGGTCCCGCGGTGCTTCCAATGTCGCGAGCACATCAACATTCGCGACATATTCGAAGTCATCCGACACGACGATGACCCGGAGACACCCTCCATATCTACTCCAGGGGCAAGTCCCGAACCTCGAATCAGCCTCCAACGCGCCGGCGCCAACGACTCCTCGGCCAAAATCGTCGCTCTAATCTCGCACCTTCGCGCGCTCCGTCAAGAACACCCCAAGATGAAATCCCTGGTGATCTCCCAGTTCACATCCTTCCTCACTTTAATCTCGGCCGCTCTCGCCCGCCACAAGATCGCTTTTCTTCGTCTGGATGGGTCCATGTCCCAAAAGGCTCGCGCCGCTGTGCTTACCGAGTTCCAATCCACCGACAAGTTCTGCGTCCTGCTACTCAGTCTAAAAGCGGGCGGTGTCGGCCTGAACCTGACGAGTGCCAAGAGGGTCTACATGATGGACCCGTGGTGGTCCTTTGCCGTGGAGGCGCAGGCGATTGATCGGGTGCATCGCATGGGGCAGGAGGATGAGGTGAGGGTATATCGATTTATTGTGAAACAAAGTGTGGAAATGAGGATGTTGAGGGTGCAGGAGAGGAAGAAGTTTATGTGAGTCGCCCTTGCCCCTTGCGCGTGGATACCGGACCAAGGCTAACGTGGTGAAAACGCAGTGCGACGTCCCTGGGCATGATGTCCGACGAAGAAAAGAAGATGCAGAGGATTGAGGATATTAAGGAGCTGTTGAGCTCAGATTGAGCCCCATAAACACGTAAGCGGGTCATCATCATGCAGTGTGCAGTATTAGAGAACAAGCTGGGAGGGGGCATTGGGGTCATCGCATTCAATGGGTATCTCGGAGCAATAGCATTCATTCTAAGGTAGTTTTGGTTATGGCTCATCCGTTTCGCTCGGGTTTGGCGCTTGTGTACCTCTAGGTATATGGATGCTATCAGGCAAGTGATACGGGTCATGAACATGATGTAGTAGGTATTCTACAATGTCGGATTCATGATGTGGTCTTTCAAAAGTTCCAGTTTTTTTTAGTTTTTTTTTAGTTTTTTTTTTTTTTTTGGATGTTCTCTCCATGTCCCCTTCAATGCCTTACCTAGGTAACGAAACGAAACTGACAACACTTCCCTGCCCGCGATTGATTATTACAAGAAGCACAGAGGAATCCCCACGAGCTTGAAGAGTCGAGGTATATGATCAAAGAGTATGTACATATAGAGGTACCCAGGCATCGTCCTCTTCTCGACTCCAGTCGCCGTAGTCGATGCTTTCTATCATCGACATCACTATCCAGTCACCGGCATTCACTAAGGTACATTGTACAAACGGAAGCGGTCCGTCAGTTTTCACTTTTCAGTGCACGGAAAATTCAACACGAAGGGCGAGGTCCAAATTGTTCAATTCAAACTGGAGCTGGCATCAAGTGACGATACCTTACACAACTGAAGACGTTGTCTGTCTACCTTACTTACCGTACGTACCACGGTACCAGACTTTGACAGCCAGGCTCGAAAGCACCGGCAGGATTAAGGATAAGGTACCTACCCTTCAATCAACCAACCCATGGTCCCATGCCCGTGTGTTTCTAAAGTCTAAACACCATTGATCCACCCCGAGCTAGAGTTGAAAGAGTCGCAAAACCCATACATCGGTTAGGTACCTTAGGTAGTCTCCGGTCTTCATATCCAATTATCCATCTGCTTGCGGCGAGGCATTTCCATTCCGCTGCTTGCGAGTCAAGGGAACAGAAGACAGCATGCCTCGCAAAGGTAGCAACCCCAGGCTGCAACAACGCCCCATGATACGTTGCTCCATCTATGGTTTAGGCTTTGGTGCTTCTAATGAAAAGACCCAACAGAGCCAAGGGCTTTTCTTTCTTTCTTTCTCTCATCTGACGCGACAGTCTTTTTTCCTTTGCGACTGACTGACTCACGGAATCGTTGTTTGGAGGGCGAAGGGATACTACCTACTTTTGAAGGTGCCATCGGGGCGGTCTTTCCGGTCATCAGTAGCCAACAGTTTTGTGGAATGGGGCTTCTGAACGTCAGCCCTACATCTAATCTAAATAACGAAGCGATCACGGCTCAGGCTTAGACGAAAGAGAATGGAAGGGCACACTGAACTCCAAGGTCTCCTCCCATACAGCAAAGTTCGGTTAGCACATAAGTCTAGGTAGGTATACTGCAGTACGTGCGCTTCTGTGCCTTCAAACAAGGCCATATTGTGTGCCTACTACCCCAATCCAAAGCTCACAAGTCAAAACGGAAGCTGAGGTTATTCTTGGAGGAACAATGATAGATGGCGGTCACATGATGTCGAAGCTACCTCACAGCCCAAGGTGGCAGTGTTGCGCGGCAAGGAAAAAAACAGGCTCTGCTTCCGATAGCTATCAACCGAACCCTGCCAACCGCCGAAACCTATCATGGAACCAATAAATCAACAGCCTTACTCAGCCTCCCGGTCCTGGTAAATTGGGCCATCCCTCACAACCACGCAGGGCGCACGCCGCCAGGTTAATCAAGACAAGAATCCTCGGATTGGGTGTTATCGTCAAGGTATTTGTGCTCGAGGCGCGCGCTGGGGAGGATTATCTCTTCTCGGCTGTTGACCATCACTCAATGCCCTCATTGTCGCTTCTGCCACCTGAAGGTGATCGGGTCAAGGTCATGGTCCTCCAACAACTTATGGATATCCAAGAGCTGTCCTTCGAGGTATTTGATACGAGCGTCGGCCTCCGCCATCCGAAACGTCGGCCTCTACCTCCTTCCTCTCAAGAGCTCGGATACGACTTTCAAGTCTGCGAACTTTTTGCTTGTCGTCGGAATGCTCTTCCTCTTCTGGTGCCGAAGATCGTCGACGCTTTCGGGCTAGAGAGATGTTAGGTACGTACAATATACAACGCATTAGGATTTAATACATACCAGAGCCGGTATATAGGGGTGGTATTACTTCTATATCAGGTTCGTAGCCCGAACTCGAACTCGCATCAGGGCTTACACAACGCGGCCGAGTACAATCGGTTGGGTCGATCTGGATACTCACGCCATCCACATCAAAAAATTGCGACGAGAAATCGGTGGTATTGGGTGTCTTAAGTCTGCTTGGCGGAGAGAAGAGAACGTATGTCGCGTTGGAAAGGATATATATTGAAGACGCTCGTATGTAGGTGCAGCAAGACGCGGTGGTCGCAACAACGTGAAATCTAACCGAAAAGCTCTTTGGAACGGATTTGGAGTGTAACCAGTAGAGGTAGGTACTTGGACACCCTGAGATACAAGCCGGATTAACAGGATATGCTCGGGGTGAATGAGCAAGCAAATCGGGAGTTGGGTAGGGCGAGGGGGATTAAACGTATGATGATGGAGTGAAAACAGGGCTGTTCGTTTTGATGTGTCGATATGTAACCCAAACGCCAAATCCAGTGTGTGACGAGGTCAGCCGCGATCATCATCCCAAGTGACAACTGCCTCCAGCTTAGGTTGCGTGACATGGCAATCAAGGTCAGGGGACGTGGACCGAGAAGATGCCGGAACAAGACCTTCATTACTTGATGGCTGAGGACAAGTGTCGTTCGGGAGCCCAGGGGCGGAAGCTAGGACCAAAATTAGTTGGGATAAAATTTGGACGCTGGGCAAGCACACGCACCAGAAGCGAAGCGTTATAGCGAATCAAGATTGTTGTCAGGATAGCCACCCGCCAATTCAGAACCTTGATCGTCTACAGCGGGAGAACAATGCAATACTGGATCGTTAGCGTCCTCACACGTTTATAGTCCAGGTTGCGTGTTAAAGGACATACCATAGTCTTGTATAGTAGTAGAGGATAGCCGCCCGACCGTTGTACGTAATTGCATCAGCCAGCCCCCTTGGCCACAATAAAGCCTTCGGAGGTTGTAGCTATCCGAGGGTGCTGGTCGTAAGGCGGAGGAGAAGAGAGAGAGAAGAAGAGCGAATTGAGCTTGCACTTCTGCCCCAACAGTCACCGGATCAAAATATATAGTAAATTTATCGACAGTAGAGAGAGCGATCATATCATAGAACAAAACTCCGAATTCCTTTCCCCTTGGAACTAAAGGAGCGATATAAGGGCCAGCCAAAGCCGGTGGTCGTACCATATTGAAGCAGAGGCTGAGAGACGGTCGAGCAGGCAAACTGTGCATAGAAGGTACGGGCGGATTGGCGTTGGCTTCGAACCCGATACATCGAATATATTCGGGGTCGACGAGCAGGTACAGACGGACATTTTTAGCTTTTATGAAACTAACGGTTCCAACCAGAGCAAAGGTTGCTTGTGGGTGTGGGATGGAAGTATCGACATGGAGTTGAATCTTCAAGTCGGATGTTATTTGGGGTCGCTCGGCAGCCCAGCATACGGAAACGCTAAGATCAGTGAGATTGATGTTGAAACCCGGTGTATCGTGATATTGACTAGAAAAAGAATCAATTAGTTAATGAGTTCAAAGCCAACCACCCCTTCTGAGTAGGATTTGGCAACTTGACTTGTGGGTGACGAAATGCCAGTAATTTGCAAAGAGAAGCGAAGCGAAATATGCGCCCATCCGACTTCCCCTCCCCTTCCTATGGCAACACAACTGGCAAATGGTTATGCCACAATCAGTGGACAAAAGAGCGCTACACAGAGCAACGCACTTCTGCCCACCCTCCCAAGAACCCTAGTCCTTTTCAATAGGCATACCTGCTGAGTAGGATTTGGCGACTTTTACGGTTCTTGACTTGTGGGGAACGAAATGCCAGCAATGTGTATAGGAAGAAAAAGCGGGCGTGATGAGACAGGAGACGCGGGAAGGGGGCGAGGAAGGATTGATAGGGTAAAAGAGCGAGGACTCATTCGATGTGTTGGATGCCAATGGCGAGCCAACTTCACTTTGACGTTCGGTACGGAGCTGGCGAGGTGACACATGGTTCGACTCGGATGGGAATGGCGGGGGTGGCTCGATATCGTATCGGGGTAGCGAACGTGTTCCATCATCCTGTGTGTCGCCATACACGAGGAAATCTAACGATTCAGCGTCGTCGAGCGCAGTGTCGCGGAGGAGTTGGCTAGAAGCGGGATGTTCTTGTTAGCTTTATGCACATATACTTGAACGGAATGGAAGTTGAAAAAAACGTGCCTGCTGGACGGGAACCACTGTGTTGAATTCACATATTGGTTCGCATCGGCGCCGGAGCTGTGGTTCCGGGAGTCAGCCCTGCCCGGCTCAGGCGGGGAAGGTTTTCGCAATAAGGGCGACGGTGGCTCATTGTCGCATGGGGATAGCGAACGTCTTCCATCATCCTCTGTGTCGGCACTGGAGTTGTGGTTCTGGGAGTCGGGATGATCAGGATTGTGGCCGGGCGGAACTGGTGCTAAAGGGAAAGGGGATGAGCGGGAACATGGTTCAGGTTGTCTGAGATCCATGGCGAAGGCAGGGCGTTACGCGGGGCGGTGGTCCGGGTACATCCTAGAAGCTTGGGGAAACCGCATCCCTTTTAGTCTCACATGCGGGGTAACTGTAGTGGTTGCATGAGCTCTTGGACCGATGACGTCTGCGCCAGTCTTCCACTGTTCCTTACCTACACACTCGACTTTTGGTGTCTCGCCCCCGACTTAGAGGCAACCACAATGGACCCGCGACCCATGATTCGTTTGCAACCAGTCCGTGGCCGCCAAACTGTTCAGGTGGTCGTCCTGGAAACACGAACGGGCACTGCGCAAAAAACCTGGAAATCGCTGGTTGTACCGACTCGGACTCGATCGCACCTGAATGAAATGGGCTGAAAGACACAACTTAAATCCATCTGGGTGTGTCGCGCACGTTGCCTGCGACCCTTGGTCAATCCTCTTGCTCGACATTCACCAACTAACCGACTTCCGCTCCGCCATCTATCCTAATACTTATTGATCCAACTGAACCTCATTATCCAGCTATCGGCGACACCCTGCTACCTACCTTACCGATCAACTGGGGCCTTTGCTTCTACCGTCACATCTACAGTAGTCGCTTTCCCGTCTTCTGAAACGTTGCACCATGGCGAAACGTATCCTGCTGCTGTGCTTTCTCCACGGGTTCAAGGTTTGTTCATACTCCTGGAGACAGTTCCCATTCTCCTCATGACAGCAGCCCACGGTTTTGCTGACCTTTCCTGTGACAGGGTGACGACGACACCTTCCGCGATTTCCCAAAGCACCTCAAAGACACCGTCACGAGCAACCTCCTCGACCACCATGTGGCGTCCGTAGTCTATCCAAAGTACGAGACCAAAGGAGAGCTGGCCCAAACCACCGAAGCCTTTCTCGAATGGTACGCGAACAAGAAACCACAGTGCCGGCGCTGCCTTGTCAACAACTGACGGTCAATAGGCTCAAAGAGCGGGTGATGGAACTTCGAAAGGAACACCTACAAGCACCATGGCCGCCCACCGACCGGAATGTCGGCGTGATCCTGGTTGCCCATTCAATGGGGTAAGTCCAGGACCTGTGTCTTCCCCGTACATCCGCAGTCCTTGACTAACCAACTATAGCGGCTTTGTAGCAAGTGACACCCTCTTCCGTATCCTCGACGAACGCCGCCGCAACGCCGAATCCGAGAACCCGACCGGCCCAATCTTCCCCATGATTCAAGGCATTCTCGCCTTCGACACTCCCTACAATGGTCTAGCCCGCTCCATGTTCGTCTACGGTGCCTTCTCCAACTACCAAAAGGTCTCGAACGTCTTCAACGTCATGACCGCCCTCTCTGCCGCCGCCCCAGCTACACTCGCCAGTCTCGCCTCAAAACGCACAGCGGTGGCCGCTACCAAGGCCGTTTCCCGCAGCATATCGGTTCCCCGACGATCGCACCCAGCGCTCAAGGCATGGCAGCTGATTGCCGTGCGTACTGGCACGGTGGGTGTCATTGCCGCAGGTGGTGTGGCAGCCTTCATGCACAGGAAAGCGATCCTCGAGGGCATGCGCACAGTCAAGAACCTGAAGAAGGAGGATGTAGTCCAGGGATATCAGCAAAGCGTCGATGCGCTCGGTCAGGGGCTGGCATACATCAACCGTGGCAATGTTGGACAGTCCTTTGCATGGCTGGCTGACCACTTTACCTTTGTCGGCGCGTTACTGAAGCAAAACGAGCTGAACCGACGATTGGAAAGACTGGCCGCTGTGAAGGGAGTTGGGATCAAGGACATCTATGCGTCACTTGGAGAGAATGGGTACTGGAGTGGTGGTTACTTCGTGCCCGAGAGGACGTTCTGTGCCATACCCGGCGAGGGACAGCCGTGCAATGGGCTCTTCAGCAGGCATGTCGTTGCCGACGCCAAGGACGAGATTGAAGCACATGTCAACCTCTTCAAGCCGGAGAAAAACAAGGGCTACGAAAGAATGACCAACGAAGCTGCCCAACTGGTTGTTACCTGGTTCAAGGACGAGACTGACACCTGGGATGACCCCAAATTCGCCGAACCGGCCGAGCCAGAGACTGCCGAGACGGAGGAGATTGCCAAAGCGATCGACGAAGCAGACCAAGAGGCGAAGACTGCGGAGGAGAAGGTCAAGGAGGCCGAGAAGAAGGTGGGTGGAGAGGTGGATGAAGACGACTCAGACGGCGATGGCGTCCCCGATGAGTCGCCCATCGACATTGCTGCTGCCGCTTCGCTTGTGCCCCTGCCTGACGACCTCGAAAACGCGGAGGATGACGACGGCACTGTAGACCCCGATAAGAAAAAGGCCATCAGCGAACAGAAGCAGGCCTACATGCGACACTTGTTTGGCGTGGCTCAGCAGACAGGTGCCAATATCCGGTCGTATCTGCCAACCAAGCTGCCCGAGATGCCAGAGTGGGAGATGCCCAAGGTTTCCATGCCGAGCGTTAGTATGCCGAGCATGCCTGGCATACCAAACATACCGAGCATTGGCAAGTACAGCCTTTGGGGTTCCAAGAAGTCAGATACGTCCCAGTCGTCGGAGACAGAGGCCAAGCCGGACACTAGCGCCGACAAGACTGAGGTCACGGATGCGAAGTCGGAGATTGGAAAACCCGGTGCCGATACTGCGACTGATAAGATCTCTGGGGAAGATAAGATCTCTGCACCCAAGGCGGAGACGGCCGATGCCTCTGGAGGTGCTTGATGGGAGACATCAAAGGAACGTGTTGGCGATGATAGGTTTGTACGGTATACAAATGTCGTTACCCTGGTTTGGGGTCTCGCTTGAGTTCGTCGTTCTAAAGCCAAGATCAATAGTTTCTGCTTGGCTGCTGCGACTTCATCCTGCTGTGCTGGCGCCTGCAATGCCGATGCGGTAGTCGTTTCCTAGGAGACTGTATGCTGTCTGATGTTACCGTCCACGTGTGTTTCCAATCCCTCTGGGTTTGGCCATTTGATATCTGTTTTCACGAACACGATTCGCTTTCATCTTCCAGATCGTTTTCTTTCTTTGCTCTTCATGTTCTCCACGCAGCAAAGTCCACCTCACCTCACCTCTCGTGAGCCAAGCCCGGTGTTCCGGGTTACACTTGCGGTATTTCTCTGTCGCACATACACGCTCCCATTGGTGTTACGGTGATTAGTGTTGAGCTGCTCAGCTTCGCGCTCGGCGTCTTATTCCGAAATAGGAAGTTGGTGATGGTTTTATTGGCCGGGAAGAGCCCCAACGGCCCGGGGGAGCTGGTTGTGGGGTACCTACCAGGGACCGCGGATGCCACGATGATACTGTACTGTAAGGCGATAAAGTGATGCAGATCATTAGGAAAAAGAAACGGGAAGTTGGCTTTTTCCCCACCGAGGCGGTGAAAGAATTAAGGGTACACCAAATCTTGATATGCGCTTTACCACCTTCGCTTTGGTGGTGGCTTTTTTAGTGGCTGGTGTATCCCTAATTCTGTCACCCCCATGCCTACCAAGGTATCGTCCCACGAGATCTGGAACAGATGGAAAGATGCGTGGCCGTATCGCGGTTATCTACTGGTGGACAAAGGCTGGTCAACAATAGCCAATCCCAATCTGGCACTTATACATCACCCTCGAATGCGACGGTTGACAAGTCGGGGCAAGATTGGCAAGCGGTCGAGGCTGGGGCTGTGGATGTTTTGGGGTTGTATTGCATCGGCAACGGCTGAATTGTTACTGGAAGCTCAATGAAGTTCAACGCACGGAACGGGTTCGCATATCGAGAGTTGATCTGAGGAGCGAATCACGCGTCTTGGTTCCTCCCGTGTTCTCGCTGTTTGCGTTTCGCGCTAGAGATGGACATCGATGGTTTCAATGGTTGGCGGTTCGTGCCTGATGCGATGTTACTCTAGGTCGGAGAGGACATGCCGGCTGGACTGGACGTGCAGACGGGAGAGGTCCAGCCGTTGCAGGACGTTGCATGTGGTTGTTGACTTTGATGGACAGGGGAACCATTCTCGAACTTATAAGGACTCGATGATCTCCTGTCGATGCTTCATGATCTTCATCTCTCTCACTCACGCCTCTCCATCACCAACACCCAGGGATACCTACCGAGCCGATCTTTGACAAGATGAAGTCCTACATTTTTGCTTCCCTCCTGGCGGCCGCCTCGTCGGTCATTGCCGCCCCGGCTCCCATGCCCACTCCTGTACGTTCATCCTCGCCTCTCATCCTCTCAAAGTAGCTGTGAACTGACCATCACAGCCCGGTATTCCCTCCGCCGCCAGCGCCAAGACCCAGCTGGCCAGCTTGACTGTCAAGGCCGCCGTTGACGACGGCACCTACGATCGTGCTCTCTTCCCCCACTGGATCACCATCTCCGGCACTTGCAACACCCGGTATGTCATCTTCACCTTTTGTGTTATCACTTAGACTTCCATTGTACCACATCCACTAACACCCCTGTAGTGAGACCGTCCTCAAGCGTGACGGCACCGGCGTCGTCACCGATTCCGCCTGCGCTTCCACCAGCGGCACCTGGGTCTCCCCCTACGACGGTGGCGTCTGGCACGCCGCTTCCGACGTCGACATCGACCACATGGTTCCTCTCAAGAACGCCTGGATCTCCGGTGCCAAGTCCTGGACCACCGCCAAGCGCCAGCAGTTCGCCAATGACCTCAACTCCCCCCAGCTGTGGGCTGTCACCGACAACGTCAACCAGGCCAAGTCCGACCAGAGCCCCGACTCCTGGAAGCCCCCTCTTGCCAGCTTCTACTGCACTTATGCCAAGTCCTGGGTTCAGGTCAAGTACACCTGGGCTTTGTCCATCACCAGCGCTGAGAAGTCTGCTTTGACTAGCATGTTGAACACTTGCTAAACAAGTAACGGAGGGAACGGGAACGAGAACGGGAGTGGGGATGATAGTGGGAGTGGGGAAAAGGTGGATAGCGGTGTCGGGATGAGAGAGCTGCCGTGGTGGATGGGAGCTTGGGTTGTACTGGCCTGGTTACCGTATGGTCAGCCCTATGATATCTTACGAGATGAAGGGACAATGAAGGGCATTCGGGTCTATAGTTCAAATTATATCAAGGACTCGATCGAAAGACAGGAAGGTTGATGGTGATATGTGCATGTTCAACTCCAGATCAAGACAGTGAAAGCTAACTCGAAGCATCTACCGTACCCATGCCTCTGGGCCTGTCACGCCACCGTGAGGCCTCTCTCATCGACAATCATCCGTCGTCTTCCTATGTATCCAATGCAGACGACTTGCATCCCATGTATGACCTCTTATTAGAGGTCAGCGGTCGAACCGCCATACGAGTGAATCTGTTCAGAACAGCCCGGTTAGCAACTGTCTCATCATCCACTGTCAGTCTCTTCATGCATTCATCCGAGATCAATCCTCACAGTCTGGTCCGCACATCCAGTCGGAGTCTGATACAGGTACGCGCCCGTGTTGATGAACACCTCCTGTCCCGTGCACACCAACCAAGCGGCTTCGTTGGGCCTGTTGATATCCGCCACGGACCAGGTCAGGGTATCACCCTGGAACTTGAACGTGCCATAAGCGTTCTTGGTCGTGCTGAACCACGTCTTGCGCTTCCTCTGTGTCTTATCGGAAAGGTTCTCAACGTTGAGGTAAAGCTGGAAAGGCTTGGTGTTAAAGACGAGCTGGCCGTCGATGATGTTGAACTGTCCCGCGGTGGTGTGATCTTGGAGCAGAGCGGTCTGGTTGGAGGAGGTGGCGGAGGAGCTGCCGCCTTGGAGGTACTTGTGAAAGTTAGGGGCGGCGACGGCGCGGACCCAGTACCAGCCTGGCTCCAGGACGGTCGGGTTCGGGTTGGAAGGAACGGCTGTGGCGGAAGGGGCACCAGGGGAAGAACCAAAGGTCGTTGTACGGATGGAGGTTGGGACGGTCGAGGTCGAGAGAGTGGTGGTTACAGGAGCGGCACTACATAGAAGAAGAGGTGAAAGTGGTGAGACCTGGGCACGTAGCTCGGGGTTGGACGATGGGACGGCCTTGGCTGCCAGCCGGGTACGTACGTGGTAGATGCAGGGATGCACTGGTAGTAGTACTCGTTGAGCTTGGTGCAGGTGTAGCCGGAGACACAGCTGTTGGGACCGGTGAAGCCTATGCCGCCGCACTGGGACCAGGCGCTGCCTTGGGCGGAGGCGACAGCAGCGAGGAAGGGGATGGATGCTAAAACGCGCATTGTGAAGATTGACGAAAGCAGGATGGTTTTTGGAACAAGACTGGTGATCAAAGGCTTTGAGATTTGGTCTGTTTATATCTTCAAGTGGCCTGACGGCGAGGCCAAGGGGTTGACGGCCCGCTGCGTACACGGCATCGCAGTCGTGGTCATTCTAGAAGCAGCATCGAGTTCGGCATGTTACGCCGTGTTAGACAAGCTGGGCCAAGCGGGAGATGGAAACCCGGTTCGCGGAAGATGACCCCAAGACGAAACCGGGTAGCGTTGCAATGGCGTGCGAGAAAGGGCCGTAGGTAGGTTCGGAACTTGGCTTCCGGGGTTGCCACATTCGGACCTCCGCATCGGCGCTCCGTCCCGGGCTGGGCATAGCTTTGCTGTGAGACTTGTCGCTTTTGGATGAGGTATAACCTCCACGTCAAAGACGCCTTGTGCCGATGACAACTTGGCCAACTTTAACTCCCAAAAGCGATATAGCATCACCACCATACGCAACCCCATCTCGCATAGTTGATATCTCACTGCAGCAGATCATTATAATTCTTCTTTAGGGCAGCCTACGCTTAATTACATTCGCTCCGTAGGCCTCGGGGCTAGCCCGAAGCCCCGAACTCGGATATAAGAGCATCATGTAAGCCATCGTGGCAGCTGAACCAATCCATATGGTGGTGGCTTGCTCAAAGAAGGGCGCGGGAGCGTGGCACAGTTCCTTGTGAGAGGACGCCATTCGCCAGGTGGTGAAGGAGAGTGACGTTTAATGAGGCCGCCTTGGGCAGAATGGCTGACAAGGCAGAGACAGTCCTATCAGCTTTGTCAGCTTTGTCAGCTTTATGGGGACGGAGAATCGCCCTTTAAGCTGATGGACCCAGTCGGACAATCTTGGTTGGTGGCTTATCTTCTTCTCCTGTCATTCTCTCACATCGCAACTCTGCAATTTTCACGAGTGACGCTTATCTCCATCAACGAATTCAATTGACCGGCCGAGAGCCTGCTCAACAGCCTAACCATCAGAATGACGGAACGAAACGCAATCCAAAAGTCGAATCCTCAATCATACTCCCAATCCGACCACTCCCAGGCTCAAGGCGAAGTGAATGAGCTTGAATCGCCTCCGCCCAGCTACGAGGCAGCAGTCATTGGCAGGGGTGACAGAAACCACGACTTGAATGAGCCCGCGGGCGCCTTTCACTCCTTGAACCAGCAACAAAGGCACCAACAACAACTTGAACGACAGCGACAACAGCTGGACCAACAACTCGAACAACAACGACAACAGCGGGAACTGCAGCGACAACAACTTGGGCAACAACTCGAAGAACAACGACATCAACAGCAGCAGCAGCAGCGCCAGCAGCAGCCCTACCCTATCCAGGAGTATTCTTCTTCCAACTATCATTACACACCAGATGCAAAACACCCCAACACGAGCCAGCATAATGACTATTACGACGTCGAAGCGCAACAGGCAACAGTAGCCGGCGGGTCTGGGATCCATTCGGCCATTTCAGGTCAGGGACAGACGGACGCGAGGGAGGGAAGGCGGCATCGACGTGGAGGATGCCAAAAAGAGGGTGGGAAACAGCGGTCGGGGAATTGCTGCGTGGCCTGCTTTGGTGGGTGTTTGGCGGGGTGCGCTTGTTGTTATTGTTGTGTTGTGATGTAGAGTCTAGGGGATGGAGTACGTGGAGCAGAGTGGAAACGGTCGGTGTATATTGCGGCAATGATGACAATGTAAATGTCAAAGGATGGAGAAGACGGGACCACTCGGTCTATGGCCACATGGCCTCGTACATAAACAACCAATGTTCCCAAAAGTGTTGGTAGTTCCCCATCAGCCAACTCCTCCCATCTCCCTCGCCTCCTATCCTCCATGGCCGGCTATGTAGTCCCTCTGCCTGGAGGTGCCTCTTCAGGGCAACATTGATGCTGAAGGAGCTTGGACTGACACCGAGGAAAAAGTCACTGTGCAACAGGACAATAAAGTCCACCAGCGCTTGCTGATCCCACATCAGCTTCTCCAGTGCCGCGAGATCGTCCTTGTGGTTCTCCAGGAGCAGGTGTTTGGTAGTGACTCGCATGCCATGCAGCACCGTCGCGTCCTTGAAGAACTTGTGTGCCTCGGTCTCGTTGCCCGTGGCTAGGTAGCCAGCTTTCATGTCGTATCCCATCTGCTGACTCCTCGTCAAGTACGCCTTGCTCTGGTTGGCGTAGTTGGGCCAAAAGTCTAGCGCATCGTTCTCCGTGCGAAGGTGGTAGCCGACGAATCGACCCGAGGCGGAGTCGGCGTCAAACTGGCGCGCATGCCGCCGCATATGTGCTACAACTTTGTTGCCCAGCGCAAGAATGTCGGGCCGGAACCGCAGCAGACCGCCAAAGGTGGAGGCGAACTCGGGACCGTCGCGGAAGACGGGCCATTCGAACTGGACACCCCAGGTCAGCCGGAAGATACGCGGGTGTTCAGGGCTAGGAGGGTGCGGGAGGTTGAATTGGGCGGCAGTGGAGCGTAGATGGTTCGCAAAGGCGGAAGCGAACAAGCCGGTGTGTTTATTGTGATCTCTTGTATCGCAGCCTCCTCTTCTCCCCAGATGCTTGGGTGTAACTTCTTGGGCCTTGAACGGGACGGGGCCATCGGGGACGTCGTCGGTAGTATCGTAGATGGTGATTTGAGGGCAGGACGACTGCAGGCTTAGGCGGAAGTGCGGTTCGTCGAAGAAGTAGGTAAAGAGCTGGTAGTTCTCGGCTGTGATGTCGGATAGATGTTTCTCGGATCGAACTCGGATTCGTGGCATGACAAGACCGGTTGCGCCGGCGTCAATGGCATAGCGAAGGCAGGTCAAGATGTAGTTGCGAATGTTGCCAATGCCACCCGAGTTATTGTCGCAAACAAAGACCAGGCCGGGGGTCCAGACGGTCTCGCTGCATACTCTCTGGAGCGGCCAGCCAATGAAGGGGGCATCGGGAAGGGAGAGGTCGAGATGGCGCTGGACTATGGGACCTCGTGCGATGTCGGTGGTGTTTAGCTGGGGCAGTCGACACAGCCAGACGGTGACAAGACTGGTCATGGCCATAAGGGCGAGGACGCCGCGCGGGCGTGCCATGCTGAAGAGAACCATCTTGGGATGCTAATGGTTCGACAATTGGCCCTAGAATGGCATGGTCAAGCGAGTTATCTGGCAAAACGGGACATTACTGATTACTCACGGCCGTCAAGGTACGCCGGCTTGTCTGCCAAAAGTGGCCGTAAGTGGGCTCCGGTATGCCGAAGACCATTTTCGGACATGACGGAAGCGCAGCTCCGCTTGTTGACGGCATTGGCGATTCAGGGGCTCGTTTACTCGTTGACTGTGTCACATCTGGGTTTGACTGGGGAAAAGAAAAGTCGTACAGAACATGGTTCAAGTGCCGTGGGCATTGTTGGACCAACTTGCAGACAACAGTACTAAGCCACATGTTCAAATGCGTAAGCCACAAATAGCCTGGAGCCACAAGCGCGGGGTAACTGTGGATGATGGAAAGCTTGGCAACCCCATCGACCCCACTAAAAAGTTCAAAAATTTGGAAGTCCAGTGGAATGGATTCCATTGGGAAGTCGCGTCTGATAGCGTCTGTCAACAGGCACTTCGTTAACAGTGCTGTGTGCCTTTTGTCGTAGCCAACCTGACTGCTGAACATCTTCTTCGGCATCTGGCTGTCCTTCGCTTTCTCTCTTTCCTTAAATAAATCACACATTATACAATATTACACAAAATGTCCAAGAGAGCTGCCGACGACGAGAGCATCGCTGCCCCCCTCAAGGGCGGCGACCGCCCCGAGGCCATGGATGTCGACAAGGACCACGACATGGGCGAGTTCGAGGACGACTTTGAAGACGAGTTCGAGAGTGAAGACGAGATTATCGAGGCCGGTGTCGATGGCCGCCCCGATGCCGAGAAAGAGGCCGAGGAGGGTTAGTACGATGATATCACTGCCTCCTCTAATGATTAGGTACTTAAAGTTGCTGACTGACCCTACAGGTGCCATGGACGTCGATGGCGGCCCCGAGACCTTCATGGTTGGTCGTCAACAGCTCGAGGCCGGCCAGACCCTCACCCCCGATACCACGACATACAAGATGCTTCACAGCTTGAGCACTCCCTGGCCCTGCCTCTCCTTCGACATCATCCGCGACGGCCTCGGCGAGAACCGCAATGTCTACCCTGCCACCATGTACACCGTCGCCGGCACCCAGGCCGACAGCGCCCACGCCAACGACAACTCCCTGCTCGTCATCAAGTTCAGCGGCCTCAGCAAGATGCAGGGCGAGCATGGCGACGATGAGGACGACGACGAGGACTCGGACGATGAGGACACCGACCCCATTCTCGAGCACAAAAGCATCCCTCTCAACACCACCACCAACAGGATACGCTCCCACCAGTCTCCTTCCCAGGACCCCTCGAGGCCTCCCACCACCCTTACCGCCACCATGACCGAGTCCTCCCAGGTCCTCGTCCACGACATCACTCCCCATCTCGCCTCCTTCGATACCCCCGGCATGATTGTCACTCCCCAACAGAACAAGCCCGTCTGCACCATCCGCGCCCACAAGACTGAGGGTTACGGTGTTGACTGGTCGCCCCTCCACCCCGCCGGCAAGCTTCTGACGGGTGACAACGACGGTCTGATCTACGTTACCACCCGCACCGATGGCGGCGGCTTCGTTACCGACACCCGTCCCTTCCGCGGCCACACGGGCAGTGTTGAGGAGATCCAATGGAGTCCTTCAGAAGCCAACGTCTTCGCTTCTGCCTCCAGCGATGGCACCGTCCGGGTCTGGGATGTCCGCAGCAAGAGCCGCGCGCCCGCTCTCACCATGCAGATTAGCAAATACGATGTCAACGTCATGTCATGGTGCCGCCAGACCAGCCATCTCCTTGCTACCGGCGCCGACGATGGTGAATGGGCTGTCTGGGATCTCCGGCAATGGAGCAGCAACCCTTCGGCCAAGCCTGCTCCTCTGGCCAACTTCAACTTCCATCACGAGCAAATCACCAGCATCGAGTGGCACCCTACAGACGACAGTATCGTTGCCGTTGCCGCTGGCGACAACACCGTCACCCTCTGGGATCTGGCTGTTGAGCTGGACGACGAGGAGAGCAGGGATACCGCCGGCGTCTCCGATGTGCCTCCCCAGCTCCTGTTCGTCCACTACCAGAACATGGTCAAGGAGCTCCACTGGCACCCCCAAATACCCGGTGCCCTTGTCGCTACCGGCGAGCAGTTCAGCGTCTTCCGTACCATCAGCGTATAAGCAACAGCAGAATAGGAAAGCATGTTTTGGGAAACAAAAAGGTGTTCAGGATCGGAATCGGTTGGCTTGTGCGGGAGATCTAGACCAACAATGTATCAAAGTTACTTGTCTATTCATGTTCATCTGCTTTATCAAGATACCCATTGACCAACAACCAAGTCGCCAACTCCCTGGAACTTTTGACAATTCCGCGCGTTCCGCACATCTTCCGTGCTTCTACATGTTGCACCAGTCAGGCGCCGTGTTACCAAGTCACCAAACCTCGACGCCCCTCCTCGGTGGTCACCTTCAACCATGTTGGGACCGGCCTCGATCTCCAATACTTCGATTCGACTCCACCCCCTATGACGTGCGTCTTGCGCATTGCCACAGACCGCGCGGTAACTACACAAAAAAGTGCCAAGCAGACCTTTGAGACAGGACGCTTTGCGACAACAGTCTACGTGAGGGGCCGCGCGGGTATCACTACTATTGCCTCAGACCGTCGTCATTGGAGGACAACTTCGTCTTCTGCTCGAATCTCCTTCCGCACGCATAAACACTAAAGAATCTGGCCTGGAGGTACGCCACCCCGTTTTCTGCTGCTGACTTTTTCCTACGATCTGTCCATATTTTCTGCTGGTTTCAATAATACCTGGGCCGGTCTCTTGTGCTCGGGGCCTAACAGGTTTCCAGGCGAATTCGGGCTTAGGATGGCATGTCGGGATCGTCGTCGAGGTTTGACAATTGTCAAACGGCCCCCTGACAGTACGTTTCCGACTTCCAAAAGTAGCGGGTCTATCACATGAAATGCTCCGGTCGAATGGGATGCTTGGGGTCTAATCGATATCAGGACCTCCAAGCACGCCATGTCCACAATCTATGTTTATGGTCAGAGAATGCCCTCACGGTCATGACTCCGGCCAATATCTGGTAAAAGAAAGCTTAGTAAGACGGTCCTTCATCTTGGACTTTGCATCAGGCACTGCGGGAATTTGTTTCACTTCGAAAAAAAAAAAAAATGCGGCGGAGTTGAGGCAGGGATCTAACGGTCCGGGTGATGATAATTCAAGCGCCGCCTCGACTAAACTATTTTCGCTCACGACATAAAAGGCGAATACCCTCTATCCCACGGCTGATTACAGGATCTGGGCCATGACTGACTGCCCAGGTGACTGATACTGACTCTCTTTAGTAGGCTGCTACCTGTCTCCTCTCTGAATCTCACAATGGAGAGGGTGGAAGTGACGGCAAAGTCGCGTTGACGTTCTTGGAAAGCGTGCAGTCTCCTGGCCCCAATGCCATCGAAATGCGGGATGTGGGATGCGAGTCCAGATCAGTCCGTGCTTGCACTCCCGCCTTCGCTCGAGCAAACGCCGGCATGTTTACTGGACGCTGTGGACCCAATCACCCAAAAGCGAAACGTGCAAGACCGGCTTCAACATGATATATCCATGCCTCTCGAGAGCTTGGGCTCCACGCTATCGCACCTAGCCAGTGTGAGGACCTGGACTCTTGGCTTCCGGAGCGTGTGCCGTTTGGGAAACAGGCCGCGCAAGGAAGAAGTAGTGTTCTGGGCTTGCAATGCATGTTCAAACGGATGCAGGTTGTTGCATTCAGCTACCTTGCCTGAGGTACTGTGGCTTCTCAATTCCATCTCATAAAACTATTGTCATATCTCTCACCCCCTCCTCCCTCGTCCACCTTCTCGCACCATTATCTCGGAATGAGCAACCTTTGCAAATCCGCCAAACTCGGCGAAATAAAAGACCATGCGGAACGTGTCTGAAAGAGCTCGTGATTGGGAGACCTCCAGGTACGTCCGGTTCCATTGCCACCTATCTCTTCAATCCATCTCTGCCATAGCGTCCACCGAGCTGTGTCCTGAGGCTTCTGAGAGATCATCCCGCGCATCATCGCGGTCGGACACTCCCCCTGGCCTTCTCGGCGCGCCCCTACGCTCCTCAGCCTTGATATTCTGACATTGCTAACATTCTCTACAGATTCTTGTCGACAGTCCGGGATAGCCGTGCGGTGCCCGACCCTGGTCTCACGTCCCCGAGCAAAAGCCTCCGGGCATCATCCGATACCGCCCTGACGGCACTTGTCCAGCTCGGTGCCCTCCAACTGTCGGCGCAACGAGGGGTGCTGTCTCTCTTTGACCACGATCTCCAACACATTGCTGCCGAAGCAACACCAACACTGCCACTTCGACCCTATGCCCGTGATGAAGTCAGCCATCTCCTTTTGCGCGGACGCGACATCCCCAGAAGCGAGATCATCTGTGACGAGGTGATCCGCGAACAGAAACGCCATCCCGAGGACCTCATCGTCTTTGTGATACCCGACCTGCTGGCCGACCAACGGTTCGATCACATCCATTCCCTCTTTGGACAAGAACCCTATCCTCGGTTCTACGCTGGCGTCCCCATCTGCTCGTCCTCCGGTATCGTCATAGGCTTGTTTTCGGTTTTTGACACAAGTCCGCGGCAAAATCTCGACCAAGTTAATATCGACTTCATGAAAGATCTTTCTCGGACAATCTCTCGCCAGTTGGAGGCCCACAGGAAGCAAGCGGTATTACTCCAGACCGAGCGTATCCTTAGGGGGGTAGTAAGCTATTCGGAGGGAAGGGACGACATTTCCAGCCGGTCGGAGTATCATGCAGAAAGAGATACCGTGGACCCGAGCCGGCGAGATACATGGGACACATATCCGTTCGGTCGCCATCGTGCACCTCACTTCCCGCACCACAAGGGCTCGACAGCTCCGCAGACACACATCAGAGTGTCTGAAAACGCCATAGATGGAACACGAAGCGGCGGTGAGTATGAGGCTAACCATGTCAGAAAGCTTTCTTTTCCAGACCACAGCAGTGATCAATCAACACCAGCGGACACGCCAACCAACGGAACCCTGGGCGCCGACGTCCGGCTGTCTGAGATCAAGAAGAGTTTCGCAAAGGCATCAAACATCATTCGAGAATCTATGGATGCAGCTGGGGTGGTCTTCCTCGACGCCAACACGAGCCCCTTCCATTACTGGCAGGACGGTGATACAAACACTACATCAGATGTACCTACCAGAGCAACGAGCCCCGATGCAAATAATGGAATCGACTTGGAAGTTAAACCGCACAAACGACCCTGTGACATCCTCGGCTTTTCTGTGACACCACCTGGAACACGCGACGGGACAACAACAGACGCCACAGGTCCCATACGACATGCCGAACCTCACCGCAGCTGGCGGCTTCTCTCAGAGAGCTTCCTCCGCAAGCTACTTCGTCGTTACCCGCGGGGAACCATCTGGGAATTCGACGCGGCAGGCAACTTCGTCGGTGCTCCAGAAACCGTGCCAATGCCGTCTCCGCCCTCTTCAACAAGCCCCTCTTGTCCTTGCTCCGACTCGGAAATCGACGCCGCCGCCAAAAGACAACGAGGTGGCCGGCTACGGAGAAAAGATGGCACATCTTTGCAAAAGCCACGGAAGAGTGAGTGTGATACCATCCATGCGGCATTCCCCGAGGCTCGAGCAGTCTCCTTCTTTCCCCTGTGGGGGACCCAGATGCAGCGCTGGTTCGCGGCTGGGCTGGCATGGACCAGAGAACCGTTGCGCATCATTGCGCCGCAGGATGAACTCGGCTTGTTCAACGCGTTTGGCAAGAATGTTATGGCGGAAGTGGCCCGTATCGATGCGACGCTGGCCAACCAGGCCAAGTCAGACATGCTTGGATCCATTTCGCACGAGATGCTGTCGCCGTTGCACGGCATTCTTGGTGCTGCCGAGTTGTTGCTCGATACCGACCTCAGCACTTCCCAGACGGAGCTCGTCCACCTCATCGAGGCTTGTGTCAGGACACTGCTGGACACTGTCGACCATCTACTGGATCATTCCAAAATCAACAGTCTAGTGGAGAACACCAAACTCTCCAATAGCCGACGAGATTCCTGCCACTCGGACGACCTAGAGCACGATCAAGACCCTGATTTCAGTGGTCCCTCAGGATCGTCAAGGATGCGATCAGGCAGCCTAGCAACCAAGCCCTGGCTATGGGAGCAACCGACGTTAACCCGCTTCTACGACGTAGAGCTTGATGCCATGCTAGAGGAAGTCGTCGAGTCCCTCTACGCGGGCTATTCCTTCCAGCGATGGTGCAACCAAGGTGGTGCCGATCCAGGTGATGACCATGTCGCTATCCACCTGGATATCGACCCCACCGTCAACTGGTCCTACTACGCCCAACCCGGTGCGTTGCGCCGCATCCTCATGAACTTATTCGGCAACGCAGTCAAGTTCACTCGTAAGGGATTCATCAACATCGCCATGACCGCTCAAGCTATCCCCCCCGGACCTCGCTCTTCTTTCGCCTCCACAGACCTCGAAGACGAAGCAGAAGACACCGGCATCGAAACGGACAGCAAGCACTCCCCTTCCCACCCCAATCTCAATCCCAACCGCAAGAAGGGCAGCCTCGGGGTGGGGTTGGGTGAACAGAAACGCTCAAACGTGATACTCACCGTCTCGGATACGGGCAAAGGAATCGCCCCCCGTTTTCTCCGCGAGAAGGCTTTTTCGCCCTTCCAAAAGGAAGACAGTCTCACCCCTGGCCCCGGCCTCGGCCTTTCTATTGTGAAACAGATCGTCGATGCCCTAGGTGGGCGCGTCGTCGTCGACTCCCGACCGGGCGAAGGCACGACAGTTAGAGTGATCACACCGCTTCTCCATTCGAGTCCGGAACCAAGGCCTGAGGAGAAGGATATAGCGGAGTATAGGGAGGCGCTGAGGGGGTTAAGGGTTTGCTTGCTCGGTTTCGATGGGCTGGGAGACAAGGAGCCCGACGACGCTGGGTGGGGTAAGCCGGTCAATGCGAAGGGGAGGGAAGTTGTGAGGAGGGGGATCATGGAGAGGATGTGCAGGGATTGGCTTGGATGTCGGGTGGTGACCAACCCAGCGGACGCGCAGATGACAATTTGTAGCGATCGGTTTGTGTTGGGCATGTGCCCGGATGATGGCGCTGGTGGCAAGATTAGTGGGAGGATGTTCGCGTCGAGAATGTTGCCCGGCCCGTTGGTGGTGGTGTGCGGGAATGAAGTTGTTGCGCAGCACCTGTCACTGTCTAGGGGTGATGCTGCTGCTGGAGGGAAAGGGGCGGCGAGCGTGATGGAGTTTATCGGGCAGCCGTGAGTTTTCTTTCCCATGTCGATGACTACCTCTTATGGCCATGAGCAAATACTGACAGACGTGGCAACAGGGTTGGGCCAAGGAAGTTGGCCAAGACACTGAGGAAGTGTCTTCAGAGTCATCCCGTCCCGCTGAAGGGAAGAGTGAGTGAAATGGGAGGACAAGCAGAGAACGAGCTACTGTCACGGACCTCATCCGAGTCTAGCATTGATCTGGATGTTCTGCAGAGGAAAATGTCCGACCCCGAGGTTTTCCAGATCGTCAACAGGAAGTCGAGGTTCTTGCCCTATCTGGCGGATGATTTCCGGGATGCCCTGTTTGTAACGAACAAGGTCACGGCGGCTGCTGCGACGAGGCCTATGATGCAGAGGATCAAGGGGAATGTCGGAACACCTCTGGTTCAGCAGACGTCCGTGGCAAAGGATGAGAAGGTGGAAGGGGATGAGACGAAGGATGCCACGTCGCCCAACACAGAGGAAGCAGTTGCCCCCGAACCGAAGCAAGAGGAGCCTTCCTTGTCATCTCAGCAAGAGAACGTCAAGATGCCAGTCACCAGGCCCCCGCTGCCGCCACGGTCCCGTACTGGGAAAGAGAAAGCGAACAACATGGACCTGGGTTTCACCAGCGTCTTCGTCTCCGAGGTGTCGTCGCCGTCGCCATTCGACTCCGCCATCTCACCACCGGTCTTAACCGAGGTCCCCGCTTCCCCTGAGGATGATCAGGTGTCACCTATGTCGCATACCATCCATTCGATCCGTCCTTCCGCTACTAGTAACGCCAACGCCACGACCCTCGACAAAGCTGTCCCTACAAGCGGGGGTACCGCTGGGGCTGCCGCTACCGCCGCGACCATAAATGACACAAAGACAGGCACCGCCGCCGTCCCGGATGTGTCACCGCCGCCGAAACCGCCCGAAGCCCAGCGTCAGCAATCAATACTGATGACCTCCCCTCCGCTCACTCGTGGGCAACTCGCTGAGCTTCATGTTGAAACACATTCCCTCACCAAGGCATCTACCTTCCCTGTTGTCCCAACCTCCTCCTCCCCTTCCCTACCTTCCTCCCCTCCCAACCCTCGGCCCTCCCAGTCCCTGCCAAACTCACCCTCTCAAGGCCGCAACTCCTCTTCCAATCCCTCAGCCAATCAGGAAGAAAAGGCCTGTCTCCTCGTAGACGACAACCCCATAAACCTTCACATCCTCGCCTCGGCGATGCGCAAGAAGCATCGTCCCTTTGCTACTGCCCGCAACGGGCTGGAGGCAGTGGAGATCTACAAGGAGAACCCGGGACGGTACAAGTGGGTGTTGATGGATATCAGCATGCCGGTGATGGATGGATTGGAGGCCACAAGGAGGATCAGGCAGTTTGAGAGGGAGTTTCCTGTGAACAGGAGTCAGAGTGTGGGCAGGAATTCGATGAAAAGGGGCACCACTGCAGCGAACAAGGCGGGTGAGGCAAGGGCGAGAGCTGGGAGTTTGGATGCGGGTATCGGTAGTGGTGGTGGTGGTGGTGGTGTTGGAGTGACGAATCTCGAAGTCGGCGCTGTAGCTGAAACTAGAGATGGGGAGAGAGTCATACAGAGGCAGGCTGAACAGGCATCTCTCAAGCCGACGACAGTTGCGCCAGCACCGGTCGGAGGAGGTGAAGACGGGAGCGCACCTGCAGATGGGAATGCTGGAGTGCCACGGGACATGGAACAAGCGAAGGATGTGCAAGTCAAGGGCGATGACATGGATGACGGTGTGATGGAAACAACAGAGGAGAACAGCATCGAAGGGGAATCTGTCACGGGTCTGGAGCCCGCAACAGTCGTGGCGCTCACAGGAGTCACGAGCGGGACGATACAGAAGGATGCACTGGCGAGCGGAGTGGATCTGTTCTTGACAAAGCCGGTTAGGATGAAGGATTTGGGGGCGATTTTGGGAGATGGTTGATCAGTCTTTCTGGATGGGATATCATACGGATGGATGTACGGGCTAGTTCAGGATGTGGCATGCACTGGCGTTGCCGGAGTTTGTAGGATTAGCATAGGCAGAAGCCCCGGAGGCTTGAGGGAAGGCGTTCAGTTGTAAAACAATTCGTTGTCAACATGTATCAGCAGGCTTCGAGTATGCGGTCAGAAATGGGGCTAACATCCAAGCTTTGGGTGTCGTAAAGATGTTGGCAGCCCTGTAGAGGCTATGGACTAGGTAATAGTGTTAAGCACGAGCCGAGCCGCGGTCATTTAGTCGACGTGTCTATGTCGGCAGTCGGCCTACCGTTTGCTCCGTGCCTGTCTTTTTGTTCTCTCCGCACCAAGCTCAGGTTTAGGAATTGTATATATGCCACTTTTGTGTATATAATTTCCCGGATTTGAACGACCGACCCTCTGTACCTAGCTATCAGACGATTGCGGGAAGCTCTTCCTCATTATCTCCTTGAATTTAATAAAAACAACATCTTTGGGTTTATCGAAGTGACCTGTATTGGTTTATTACAATCTCCCTTCAAGCCCTTCTGCTCCTTACTATTTCCTTTTGCCCACATAGAGCTCTCGGTAAGCTTACCTACAGCGTTACCGGCACCTCCCGCGGCACACCTATCCCACCCTCCGACATCATCTGTAAGCGTAAAGATCCAGGTCTTAACCACCTAAACCGGTGAATGTGACGGTTCTGGTTCACATGCCAACCGTCAAGGTTCTCATTGTCACATGGGTTCCATTCACGGATCTAGCTATCGCCTACGATCTGGGTATAAAACCCAGCTCTCGTATCGAGCCTTCATATTCAGGATTTCTTCCCTCTTCAACTTCTTGTCTTTAGTCCAAGTTAATCAAGATCTTGCGCACACATCGTGCCCTCTGGTTATGCTGTGACATTACAAGAAGTTCCTTCCTCCAGGTCGTACAATACCTTATTCTCCTCGTTAGTCGATTACTAGAGTTTTGAGAATGACCTAACTGGCTGCGCAGCTCTGTCTCTACTAGCCTGTAGGTAGTATAGATCTCCTACACCGAAGAAGTTACCTTACCTTACTTTTGCTGAGAGCCACTCCTTCATGTTGCATCGCAGCTAACAGATGTGTTCAACAATCACTGGATAGGAGAGGTCCTTTTCGAAAGCTCACTCGCCAGAATCCCGTCACCGGATCAGATGCAAGAACGCTCACGGCATTCCATGTCGAATACAACTTCTTCCATGCACTTGGTGGCGGTCCAGACGCTTATGTTTCCCAACACTTGGAGGAAGCAGTGTCTCCATCCACGATGATGCAGATGACCTGGCTGGTAGCGTTGCACATAGTCGAACCAGTAGTCTAGATAGAATGCCCAGCTTCCTTGCACATTACATGTACTTTGGGTTCATGTTTCTTTTCCAGTTGAGGTGGGAACAGCCCCCAGTCATCCAGTCAGAAGGTAAGGTACCTACTTCAAGTTCAATGGCAAGTCATATAACGATTAAAAATCTCCACAAAACAGGACACGCCCACAGGAACAACACGGAACACGCCGACTAAAAACTCTTCTACACGAAATCCGATCAACAACTATCCCGCTTCGTCGCGTGCACCGTGTGCACGGCTGAGTACAGTACATTACCTTTCTCGCTGTTTTGCTTTTGGTCTGTCTGCCCCATTACCATCTTATACGTCGTGGACATAGTCAGACAAACTCAAGCTCGATCTTATTGCTGTGCTCTCTTTACGGTCCGGTCCTGTTCGGAGGGAGGGAGTGTTGGGCTTTTGAGCAATGCAAACATGAAAAGGGCGGAGATCTTTGCATCGACGGCTGCGTACCTTATGTATCACAAGCTCCTCCTTCTTCAATGCAGTGCTTGGACTAACAGAACTTTACAGATACGCCGCGGTCCTTGTTGTCTTTGTTAGTGGTGATGATCTCGGGGGTTCAAATTCCAAGAGCGAATGAGATTGGTATTTATGTTCAAATCTCTCATCTTGAATTCCAGCACGTATGATCATTATGCAAATGCCAACATGGGGTATGAATACTGGAATCTTGTCCAGTTAGGGAGCTGGTGCCTGGGTCATGATCATACCTTGGTCATCGTCAACCATGAGGACGGTTGTTCCATTAGAAGTTGTCATTGCAGTTTCTTCTCTACCTTTATATGCCCCATTACTACCTGGGAATGTCAACCAAGGCGTACGCCCGTATAGCTCAGTGGTAGAGCGCTTCACTCGTACTAACCGTTTGCGTCATGAAGAGGTCCGCGGTTCAATCCCGCGTGGGGGCACACTTTTTTTTTGCCTATTTCATCGCTCCCTTTTTGCCCTGGACATGCAATGTCCTTTTTTTTTTCCTTTCCTTTTTCTTCTTTCTTTCTGCACCATTCAGACTTCAACATGATCCAACTTCCTTCTTGTCCCGATCCAACCAACCATCATGGACCAACCCAGATCATCAACTATAGCGATGACATGCATGACCCATCCACCTCCTCCTTCCCGTCCACGTCGAAGTCTGCAAGTACCTGTCACTTGTTGGCGGCGGTCCAGTCTCTCGTGCACCCCTAGCGTCACCCCGGACCTCACTCACCCAACACCACCATCACAACCCAAGCCGCCTCAACAACAAATCCACCTCCCTCGCCACCAATTCCGGATCGTCCTTTTGGATAAAATGCCCACAACCCTTCGCAATCTTGACCGGAACCACATTATTATCATCATCGCCGTCGCCGTCACCCGCCGCAAGACGGGTCAACCCCTCGTTATACCGCTGCCAGGCTGGGTTCATGTACCCGTTTATGACAGCTTTGGGGATGGACATTGGGCCCTGTAGTAGATAGATGTGGAGGAGTCAGATCAGGGGGTGTGTGCCACGTGTGAGACGGAAGAACTGACATTTCGACATTGAAGCTACGGTACCCCAGAGAGAGAGAGAGGGAGAGGAAGGGGAAAGAAAGGGGAAAGAAAGGGGAAAGAACGAACCTTTTCGTTTTGATCGGCGAAAACGTCCCAATCGTGACCGATGACTATGACCTTTGGTCTGGTTATTTGCGTGTGTTCCGTCGTCGTACTTTCCTTCGTTTTGTTTCGTGCCATCGTCTTCTCTAGTTCACCACCCTCACCCCCTTCATGTTCTCCCCCAGGCCCTTCCTCAACCTCGTGCCCTTCAGGGACACCCAGCTTTTCCGTTTTCCTATCATTCCTCCCATGTCCCTCTCCCTCTCCCTCTCCCCCTCCATCCCCTTCGCCTTGCTCCTGCTCCTTCCCATCCTTCCCATCCATCCCATCCCTCCCGTCCCCCCGTGCCGGAACCGTAAGTTTCGGCCTATCGCTCCACGGCAACAACGCCCTCAACCCCCGTCTATCCAACCTCTCCGCGTTCCCCACGCTAGGATGAAACTTTTGTCTGAACATCTTTCTCGTCCATCTCAAATCCTCCTCACTCACCCCCTCCTTTAGGTCCCTTTCTCTAACAAACCCCTCCGCATCCGGATCCGGGAAAACGGAGTCGACAAAGTCGCTGTTGGCCATCATGGAGTCCAGAAATAAATACCCCACTACGCGAACGGAGGAGGAGGGAAAACGGGCGTCGTTGAAGAGGCGGGCGAGGGGACAGCCGATGCTATTAGCCACCATTACCACGTCCAGGTCTTTGAGATCTCGACACAGGGGCAGGAATTGGCGAGAGACGAGGAGAAGTAACTGGTGCAAGTCGGTGATGACGTCGACGGGGGTGTGGCCGTAGGGCGTCGTGTCATTGTCCGTGTCATTGTCCGGGTCGGAGGGGTCGGAGGGGTCCGGGTCGGAGGAGCCTTGGCCGTAGCGGTCGTAGGTTAGGATGTTGGGGATTTCATATTCATATTCATTTTCACGTCGAGGTTGTAGAGTTAGATGTGGATGTATCCCATTGTCAGACGCAGACCCACTTCCACAAGGCACAGGCGCAGACTCGAATCTACTGGTAGGCTCGGCGGCTTTGAACCCGGGATCGGAAGAAGAAGAAGCAGAAGATGTCGACGACGACCGTCCGAGTCGGTGCGAATCGCCGCGGATGCGCAAAAACCGGGATATGCACTCGGTCCAGGACGATCGAGGGAGGATCAACCCATTGAGAAAGACGAGGAGGGTAGATGAAGGTGGTAAAGCTGCGATGTCTGGGGACGACGAGTCTGCGAAGTCCGGGGAGGATGTCCCGGGGAAGAGAGCTGAGATGCGCAGAGTTGCTGTTGGTTTGTGGGGGAGGGTGATGGATATGTCTTTGAGTTTTAGGTGCATTGGGTGGTGCATGGAGCGATAGGGGGTGGTCCGGTGGTGTGGTGAGTCCAGCTCAAGAGTTATGACTGCAGTGGGGTTGGATTGAAATGGAACTTGCAGGACTTCAATCTGGCCTGTCTTTGGAGTTTGATCTATAATTCAGGGAAAATGATGTAAAATATGTTTTGGAAATAAAATCGCAAAGTGGTGGAAAATGGGAGTGAAAAGCGAGCGTTCAGTTGATGTTGATGTTGATGTTGTGTTGAAACAAAGTCCGTTCGGGGAACAAAATGTGGGGCTTGGAAGTTGATGACGACGAACGACGTCCCTATTCCCCATCCCCAGTTCCCGGTTCCAGGAATGGAACGGACTGGTGGGGCGGCCCGAGAACGAACGGTAGAACGGGGTACCTTGATTGGCTGTTAGACATCCTGTGAAACAAATATCATGGGTTTCTCTTCATGGGACTGGACAACAAGTTTATGCATATTCTTCCAGTCGGTATTGTTTGAACTTTGAAGGTGTTGCTTATTCGCTATCAACAAAATATACAAAGGTGCCAGTCGTGTTCTTCCCGGCGAAATACATGTAGCCAAAACTCAAATATCAAAAATAGGGGGGGTATTGTTGTTCAACATCATGACCTCCTCACGCCGACACAAGTATAAAATCATCACACTCGATCCCTTAAGCATACCACCCGCTCTGCGGATCACCCAAACACTCCCCCACCGTCCCCGTCCTAAACCCCCTTTCCCTAACCGTCTTCACCATCTCCTCCGCAAGTCTCTCCACCGTCCACTGATGCACATCATGACTTAGGACAATCGCCGAGTCGGTACTCACATCCCGCCCCAGCTCCCCATTAAACTTATCCACTGACGTCTGAATCCCTTGTGGGGAATCATTCGCATAATCCTTGGTATCTAAATCGAAATTAACGACATGATAGCCCATCCCTTCCAGATCTTCCAAGCAGCCATTTTCGCATGTCGCATAAGGGGGGCGGATATACCGCGGTCTGACGCCCACTACTCTCTGAAGAGTGTCTTCGAGGAGAGTGACTTGCTCTACTCGCTGCGCGGTGCTGGCCGAGGTGAGGTCGAGGTGGGACCATGTGTGGGAAGCGATTTGGTGGCCCGAGGATAACATGCGACGGAGAAGGGAGGGGTAGGGGGTTGATTCGTCGTCTATGCCCGAGACCCAGTTGGCGCCGTTTATGAAAAAGGTGGCGTGGACTGGGGGCGAGAAGGAGGCGAGCGTATCGAGGAGGGCCGAGGTGTAGATGTAGGGACCGTCGTCGAAGGTTAGGGCTACTATGCCGGGGACTGTGCAGGAGTTGATTATGAGGCCCGTGGGGACTGCGCGGGGGAGGTATAACGGGGAGGGGTCTGAGCCTGGAGAGGAGGCTGAAGATGTGGTGTTGGTTGGTGGGAGGTAGGAGCCGTCGTTTTGATACGAGGAAGAGGATGACGAGTCTTGGTAGGGAACCGAGCTGGAGGATGAGGTGTCCTGGTTGGGGTAGTTGTCGTTGGGATAGTAATAGTCAGGCCCGTAGTTGTTGTTGTTTGGACCGTAGTTGTCTGGAGAGTAGTTTCGGGTGGGAACTCTTTTACTGTTGAGCAGTGTCAGATATGACATTTGCAATTTCAGGAACGACAGTCTTACGATGGAGCCGGGAGAGCACGTCCTGGAGCTACAAGAACCCCGACAGGCAGAAACTTTGACAAGCGCATCGTGGCTTCCGAGATGACGACTTTTTTGTTTGTCTAGTGATGTCTTGTTCCGATTGCCAAAAAAGTGAACAGGAGGAGAACGTGGCAAAAAGACAGATCGACAACAAGCTGCACCTAGGCCATAAAAAAGACTAGACTTTATGGTCAGACTTATATGTACGATGCATCAACTGCGTGCAGTCTTGATGCAAGCAAGGCCACGGCACTGCTGCCCTGCCACTTCAACAGTCAACTTGCCAGAACAGGAAGTCCGAGCGCCGAGACAAGACCGTTCACAAGTCCACTTCAGATGATCGACCGAAATGATGCCCAAAGCGCCTCTCATAGCTGACTGATAGCGGCCTTTTTGTATTTCTTGGGGTGAATGTGGTTGGGAAGTGTGTCCGGTGGGTGTGATTTGAACGTCAGAGGCACATCTCATCCCTCGGGTGGGTGTCCGTTTCAGACCGGTTCTAGCATCCTTCTCAGCCTTGCAGTAGATTGCAGTACGACCTCTGCAGAAACCACGGGATGCTGTGGATAATGGATTTGCATTGCAGCGCTCATCGTCTTGGCCTCGCATATACGGTCCAACGATATCTGACATGGTGGACCGGGAAGACACGCCACTGGGTGACGTGGTTCGGGTGATATTGAAGACCCGATTGTTTTGAGGTGCATTTGCATTATGCTACACCGCCGCCGTCAGGTCAGAGTTACCATTGAGCACACAGTGTAAAAAGATTGCGGGCTTTGCAAGAGGGGTTTGATAAGAACATGCATGGAGGGGATATATGAATCTTTTCGCCCGAACCTGTTGTGTTGCTGCATGGTTGCCGTGTGTCGTCGCCTTTTCTTGTGGTAGTCTACCATCACTTGTGGCTTCTTTGGCGTCTGCCTTGTGGGATAGAGTGCTGACTGGTTCCCACGTTTGCGTAACGCGACACCAACGCCACCGGTCGTCAACATTCCTCTGCCACCCAGGTTCGTGCTGACCACCAGACCATCTCACTTGATGTCATAACCTCTGACTTTGAGATATGTGCCTGCAACTGCCAGGCTTAGGACAGCCCAAGGAAGCTCGAGTTCGACGACGGACCACACCCACAGGCAACCGACAGGTGGCGCTTGCTTCATGACGGCCAGGTATCCGTACGTGTTTGTGATGTGGATCAGGTAGCATCCCGAGCAGACGCTCGTGACGAGGAAGATGACCTGTCGGGCATGGTTTTGGAAGCGGGCAGGAAGGCCGGGAAGGATGGTCGGGTTCGACGAGTGGGCGTGGAGGGTGTAGATGAGGAGGCCAAAGACTGGGTGGGCAGCAAGACGTCAGTAGGTGGTTGTAGTCTCAAAGGTGTTTCCGTAATTGACGGCATACCAAACAAGGCTTGAAGTGCCCTCATGCAAACCTTGGGCCACACGATGCGATCGGCCGAGTATTGGTTCTGGACGAGGACGTCCAAGGTGAAGTGCAGCATGGTTATGCTCATGGTGTAGAGGGTGGTTTCGAGGAAGCGTTCGGCTCCGGGGGACAGTGGTGGTGGTTCGTTGTCTTGGTCATCTTTTGCTTTTGGCTTTGTGATGGGAATCTTTGTGATATTGGGCGCCTTTGCCTTTAAGTCGTTTTCCTCCTGTTTCTTCTGCGCCTGTGCAAAGAGCCCCCTTTCCTCGGCCAGCTCCAGGAGCGTCTTTTCCTTGGGTCCGCTACGGTCGGGGTACTGGAACTTGATGTTGGACGGTGACTCTGCGCGTTTTCGGCCCATTGTGATGTTTGTGTCTGGGTGAGGATGGATTATTGCGGCTCTGGGGATAATGGCATGTAAGGAATGGAAGTGGAAGCCAGTGGACGGGAAGATGACGATGGAATGGAAGACGCGATTCGATGGAATTCAGTTGAATGATGCCCCCTGGAGCTTCAGTGGGTCAGCTGCTAGAGGTAGCTCCCGCAATTGCCCCACTTGCACGATAAGAGGTCTCGATAACATTTAATAAACTTAAACGATTCCAAGGTACTCTTCAATTTAAATGCTGTACCAACCACAGATGACACGTTCCTGATTATCATCTATATTCTCCGATTGTTCAGGAGGAAAAGGCAACCAAGTACGGTACCTTTTCTTGTACAAGGCTCTGGAATTGTTCCTCGTCTTCCGGGGTTGTACAGCCTTGTGACATGGAACCACGCGGCTGCCCTCTTAAATTCCCTTGCATGTTGTCCAAGTCCTCACTGGCTGTCATGTCTATTCCTCGTGCGAGACATTCCATCCCTCCTTGTCTTCCATCCTACCGTCACACCTCCCGTCGGCCCCTGCCGTTCCGTATAATAAGCTCCCGTTGGTAGATGGCGGGGAAACCCAATCCGAACCTCGTGCCTTCTCGTACCTGTAGACGTCCACAAGGACATTGTCTTATGCCAGGCAGTCAAAGGCCCTTAAGGTACCTGTGGACTGTAGCCTCGGCCTCCACTTCCCCCCACAATCCGCAGCCCGGGCCCGGGCCAATCCCCCAAGCGGGCCCGACCGCGATAAGATAACATATTATCCCTGCCTCAGCGCCCAAGCTTCAGGGGACCACGGCGTCCATGACGCTAGCTACCACAACTTCTCCCAACCACTAATCATCCGTCATCATTCAACAATTGAAATCCCGAGTCAACACCATGAACTGGCTAACAGCCCTCGGCCTAGCCGCCGTGGTGATTCCCTCGCTCTACATCTACACCGTCTCCATCGTCGCCACCCGCTTTCCAGTCTTGCGCAACAAGCGGATATGCCTGCTGATTGCCCACCCGGACGATGAGGCCATGTTCTTTGCGCCGACCGTGTTGGCGCTTACGAGGCCCGAGACGGGGAACCATGTCAAGATTTTGTGTTTGAGTAGTGGTATGTTTATGTTTATGGTGCCTGTTTTTGCGTCTTCCTTCTTCGTCCTACACTTGGTTTGCTGTTCGCGCAGTCTATTCCACCTCCCAGCCTACCTACCTACATGAGCCATCCTCAACACCACCCTCCAGTTCCAGGTTCGTTCTCCCAACAATCGCTAATACTAACAACTGTCGAAAATCCAAAACAAAGGCGACGCAGAAGGCCTCGGCCCAACCCGCAAGCGCGAACTCGCCAAATCCGGCACTCTCCTCGGCCTGCGCTCCCCCTCGGACGACGTCTTCGTCATCGACTCTCCCTTCTTCCCCGATAGCATGACCACGACCTGGGACCCCGAGCGCATCTCCCACTTGCTCGCTTCAGCATTCGCTCCCGAGCTGAACGAAACCACCAGCACTCGGTCGTCGGGGAAGAAGAACAACAACAAGGCGACTAAAACCAAAGGGGAAATAAACCCCACAATCGACACGATAATCACCTTTGACAAACACGGCGTTTCAGGACATCCCAATCACATTTCTCTTTACCACGGCGCGCGCCTGTTCGTCTCCCAGCTATTGACCGCTGCAGCGGCGGGGAAAAACAAGGACAAGGGACAGGGGCAGGTGGACATCTACACGCTTCCGACGCTGGGCATTGCGCGCAAGTACAGCGGGATTATCGACGCGCTTCCCACCCTGCTGGAATGGGCGTGGTCAGCGGGCATCACAAGAAAGGACAAGCAAGAGAGGCCGGGCGCATTGGTGTTTATGAATAACCTTGTTCCTGGTGGGGAGGCGTGGCCGAGTGTGGACAAGGCGTGGGCGGCCATGACACAGGCACATGTGAGCCAGATGAGATGGTTCAGGTATGGATGGATTGGTTTGAGCAGGTACATGTATGTGAATAATCTGGTGTTGGAAAAGGTCGAGGCTGCTGCTCCTGCTCCTGCTGCTGGGAAGGGTAACGAGTAGACTCTAGGTGTCTGGAGAGAAGTGGTGGCTTTGAGGCACATGACGGAGTTGATGCCTGGTCAGAGAAGCATTTATGGTGGGATGGGATGGGATTCCGTATACTTACTGGCTTTGCCCCCAAGGCCGGGGAGGTCGACGGACAGGTTAGTGGACATATCATGTATAGCATAAAATAGCATAGCATGGGATACCGGGAAAAGTGTGTGTAAGAATGATATTGCATCTGAGCCTTGTTTGAGCTCAAGACAACGCCAGCGCCATGCTTTCGCTCGCTCGTTCCAAGGATACTTTATTTACCGTCAGTCAAGTAAGTGCTCATCATCATGAAGTCGTAACATGTAAACCGTTTCCTGTCAAACCACTCACTCACTACTTTTGAAGCGAATGAACCTTGCCAGCACCGCAACCAGTGTCTCCTACGTCAACAACCTCAACACCTTCTCCGCCCTCTTTCTCTCCATCCTCTTCACCTCCTCATCCACCCTCCTTCCCCTCCGTCTTACCCCGGGGTCCATACCAACCCCCTCCCTCACCCCCCTACCCCTCTCATCCATCCCCAATTGCAAAATCTCCTCCACCAACTCCTCCACCCCCTTTCTGTCTACCGCCCTAGCCCTCAAAGTCTCCACCGTCTCCCCCGCCGCCCTCTGCAACTCCTCCCCTTTTAATAGATCAAGACTGTGTTCCCTCAACCGATTGAACCCCCTCGCCGTCTCCGGCCTCAAATCCATACTGACCACCGCCCCCTTTTTCACTTCCGTCCATCTTTTCTCTGCTCGGAATCCTTGCGGGGCGTCAACGCCGCGCTTAAATCTTATGACGCCCGTGGGGATCTCGTAGTGGATCGTGTCCGGGAGGAGGCCCTGGAAGGCGTGGATGAGTTGTGGGATCAACCTTGTGCTTATGTCGTGGGAGGGGAAGATTTTGGGGGGCTTGGAACTTGAACCGCCGGGGGGGAGGTGGACGGGGGATTTTATGCGTTTGAAGACGAGGGACAACCATCTGGCGAAAGTGTGGACCATGTAATCCTTTCTGACCAGGGTTTTGTCCCAGAGAAGGGTGTCGTGGGTCGGCGAGTGTGGTGCAAATGCGGCCTGGTTGAAGGCGTGCAAGGGGTAAAGGGCTTGTAACTCGTCCACTTGCTTTCGGTAAAGCGGTTCGAGGTCCAACATGATTTGGATTGCTCGCTCGGTCTTGTTGTTCTTGATCAGCCATTCGACGTAGATTTTGTATTGCGGGAACCCCGGGACGGCGTTATACGGCGGAGAAGTCATGGTGTCCCAGATTAGTTGGACGGCGTTGCGGTGGAGGCGGCGGCCGGGGATCGAAACCATCTTCCACTCTTTGGCTGCGCGCGGGGAGGTGTGGATGTAGGCCCATTCTAGGAGCTCGAACCAGACTGATGAGGGTATCGGGAGGCGGTACGTCGCGGAAACGTGGTCGAGCATCTTGCATGCCATGGCTATCATGCCGTTTGACCCGTAGCAGGTAGCGATGGTTTGTAACAGACGGACGGTGGGCGCCATGGGCGAACCGGGGTAAAAGTCTCGCCGTCCGCCCGTGATGCTCAAGTCGCCGGTTTCGATGGACCCGGTGACGTCGATCTTGTAGTTGAACCAGAGAACGGACTGGACGTCTTCCATGACTCCTGTTCTGGCGTAGGCTATCAGCGCAGCGCAGATGAACTCTTCTGACAGCAGATGTACCCGGTTTCTTGCGGCGCCAAAGACGAGATCAACAGGTGAACTTCGCCGTAACATGCGCATCAGGTATTCCACCTTGTGCTCAGCATCAGGATTCTGCCCGAACCTGTCCATCCGCTTGTTCGTCTCGTCAAAGTTCATCTGCCGTAGCTGGGAGAGGTTATCGGCCGTAAAGTAGGGCAAAAACCGCTTCTCGGGAAACAGATTCACAGGCTTGACGCGGAAGTCGTGCCGGTTGTTTTGGGTGTACAGCGGTTCCGTCAAGAACCGGGCCTTGAGAAACTCGGCATACAGATCCGTCTGGCGCTCCCACATCTTTTCGGAGACGTTCATGTGGAACCAGATCTTGCGGGCGAGGACGGGATCCGAAATCGATCCGGCGTAGCGTAGCAAGACCTTGTAGTCGGACAGCAGAAGAGGGGAACCGTTGTGGAATCGACGGAAGGCGGCTTCGTGGACGAGGGGGTAGAGGTCCGTGTTTCTTTTCCTGATGCCGTAGTTGTTGACCAGAGCTCCCAGCGGTGACCAGTCGGCCATGACGGGGTCGACCCAGATGTCTCCTAGCGGGTCTTGGTCTTTGCGAATGGCGTCGAGTGGATCGACGGACCGGAGAAGCTCGCTGAAGGCCGTTGGTGGGAGCTGTAGGATTTCGAGCTTGTTTTCTCTGAAGTAGGAGAGCATCTTGTGGGGCTGTCTGAAGGCGCCGGTAAAGCCGTCTATCCATGGCGCTCGTTTTGGAGGAGGTGGTTTCTTTGCGACTGGTCTCGCGAGAAGGGTTCGGAGGAGGAGGAGCTCGTCTTGTTGGAGGGGTTGTCCTTGTTCTTGGAGCTGCTGGTGGACAAAGTCGCCTGGGTATGGGATTGCCGATATCGTAGAATGGGAGAGCTTCCGAGTCTGGAGCTTGACGGCGGTTGTCGGAGGGACTCGAACCGCCCCGCGACACGAGAGGAGGGGAGCCATTGGATACCTCTAGGGAGATAACACTGCCATTGGCATCTCTCGTTCGTGGTGTTGAAGCTGCTGGTGTAAGTCGAAATGTGTAGGTCAGCCCCGCTAACTAGACTACAAAAGGAGAAGTGCGATGGATCTCGCCATGCTTGCAAATCCGGGGAAGGCCTGTCACTTTGAGTTTGAGCGCCTGTTCCTGCCAAGACCCTGCCCAGTCAAAGTGGAAGCTCTGACATAAGCGTTTAAGAGTCCGTCGGTCAAGCTCTCACCGAGGGCAGTTCGTCCGTGCGTCACCTTTCTTCTTCTTGGCACTGCATGCGACCAGCTGGCACTGCAAGTGACCTCAATTCCCAGCGCTTGCACAAATCGGGCACGGCAGGCAAACCCCCCCGCCGTTACTGGCACTCTCATCATCGTTCCAGGGCAGGTCCATCAACAAAGAAGAACAACTGAACATAACGACAGAACTTGACTCATTTATTCGTTTTTGGGTCCTTTTAATACATACACATCACATCACACAAAATGGCCGACGCAGTAGAAGATGCCGGCTCCGTTTCCGAGCCCATGGACCTCGTCCGCCTTTTGCTCGATGAGGTTGTCTGTGTCAAGCTGCGAGGCGATCGCGAACTCAAGGGCCGTCTGCACGTAAGTCCAGTCCAGTCCAGTCCAGTCCAGTCCACCTCATCAATGTTTACATACATGTCCGTCCCCTTTTCGCATGCCTGCCCACCCCCCTATTTCCCACCACCACCATCACCCATCTTCACACACGCCCCGAGCCGGACTCATTGCTAACTCAACTCAAATCCTATGACGTTCGTTTGTAGGCCTACGACTCCCACTGCAACCTAGTGCTCGGTGAAGTCGAAGAGACCATTTACGTCGTTGACGATGACGATGCCGATGAGGATGATTTGAAGGTCGGTCAGCACTCTAACACTTAGCACTCCCTTCTCCTCCCCCCTTCCATGTTCACCCACCTTCCCCCTTCTCTTCTCCCCTAAACCACTCACCCCCATGCTAACAAAACGACAGACCATCTCCCGCAAATCCGAAATGCTCTTCGTCCGCGGCGATTCGGTCGTGCTCATCTCGCCCTCTACCCGTTCTTGAGAATTGAGAAGAAGGTCGTGCGTGTTGATGATCGATGACGCGAAGGTACCGTAGGAATACCAGTCACCGACGAGCACGACGATTTCCGCCATCGCTACTACGGCATCCACATCCACAAACCCTTTGCCGGCCCGCCCGCTTGGTCAGGACTGGTTGGTTGCCCATCGGCGGCAAGTGGAAGTTGTCGCTCGCTGGTGGCGTATGGATGAGGCAAAGTTTTGGGTGGGAGGGCGTGGATAGGTAGGGGGACTATGAAAGGGGAGGGAAATGGGCAGGGGCAGGGGCAGGCAGGCGGAGGATTCTGGATGGTCGCTCGCAAGCTGGGTTCCCTACGCCGTCAGTCAGCATCCGAGTTTACTCTGCGCCGTCACAATTGAATCTGGGGGTTGGTCTCACTTGGAGATGAAGAATATGGGCGGTGGTCGCTGAGACTGAGGTGGTCACTGGGAGACACCCGAAAAGGCAAACCTAAATCACCATGGACAGGAGGACCTGAAGGAAAAGGGTATGAAGAGGACGGGAAGGAAGGAAGGAAGGAGACTTTTAGACGCGTGGCCATCACCATCCATCACATCATGTTCATTGATTTAAGCTGTCATTAGAGCCGAGAGATACGTTAGATCAACGGCAACAGATATACCATTGTTATTCCCGGCCATCAGGCAGCACCTCGTTTCAACGAGGCTGAGAAAATTACTTGAACAAACAACTCAGTACGATCCTGAAGGAAGGAATCCCATCTTTGTATTCCGGTGCTGGCCATGCCAAGATCCGTACAAACTCACTTTTCGTCCCCTTGGGATACATTTACAGACGCCATGTGGTTCATACTATTAGTACGCTAATAGCTGCAGATGATGACACACTAATCGTTCTGTACCAAACATGCGCTGACTTCCCTGCTCCATATATGAGATATCAAGACAATAAAATGATGCCATGCGGAAAAATAAGAGAGCAAGAAAGGAAACGCCAACTTCTTGCCACCACCACAGCATCGTAGCCCGAACCCCAAACCAGCACTATCAAGCACCAACCTGCCCCTCATTAGCATCCCCACCACCAACAACGCCCTTCTCACCCCCCTCACCCCCCTCCCCTCCGCCCACAGTAACCCCGCCCAACGGCCGCTCCGCATCATACCCCAAACTCTTGACAATACCCAACCCCTTAGTCCTGCCCTCTCTAAAGAGCAGCCTATCCCCCGGGACCAAGTATTCAGGTCTCTGGACGAACCGGAACGCGACCGTGGCTCTGTCACCGGTTCTGATAAATGGACGGTCGACGTCGATGATGGCGCACGTCTGGGAGACGGGACCGACGTGGAGCATGGCCTGGTACTTGGTTTTGATGGTGGTTGCGTGGGAGAGGATTAGGACTGTTGCACCACGTTGCACGTTAGACTTAGTAAACGGAACTTAAAACGCAGTGGTGGTGGTGAAGAGGAGCACCCTGGGAAGAGGGTTCAGAACGGACAGAAAAATACCTTCAGCAACAAACTCCCGATACACCTTGGGCGGTCCACTTTCCGCAGTCTTGGACAACACCACCATGCCCTTACGCACATCCTTTCTCTTGACCCTCTTAAGCGCAAAGCTCGCCGACTGCCCCGCACTCGCGGCCGGGACGCCTATCCTCTTTCTTTCAATCGACCTGATCGCCGTGGTCGTGAACTTCCCCAAGCCATCCGGCCCCAGGTAAACCTCATCGCCCGCATGGATCACTCCCGATTTGACGATGCCCGAGACGACGGTGCCGACGTGGGGAACGCTGAAAGTGTCGTTGACGTGGAACTCGAACGGCGCGTCGGCGTCGTACCGTCCATGATGCGGCAAGATGTTGAGGAACGCGCGGACCAAGTCCAGGTTCTCGCCCGTGACGTTGGATACCTGGAAAATGGGGCAGATGCGCTGGGAGACGAACTGGGTCGCCGTGTTGATGCATTCCTCGCGGCTCTTGATGAAGATGGGGATCTTTCTCGCGCCAGGAGACTTCAAGATGCGGGTGATCTGGGTGATTGTCTGTTCCAAGATGTTGGGCGGGCAGATGTCGATCTTGGTGATGACCACCATGATCGGCACGTTGAGCGCCAGGGCAATACCCAGGTGCTCCTTGGACATGCCTATTAGCCCGTTGTTGGCCGCCACCATGAGCAGGCAGTAATTCGGCGACGATGACAGCAGGCCAAAGACGGTAGTCCTCAAGTAACGCTCGTGGCCCGCCAAGTCCGTGAAGGTGATTACTTTGGCACTGCGCTTGCCGATTTCCTCCCACGAGAGCTTGCGGCCGGGAGTGTCGGAGAGGACGGTCTGTCCATGCGAATCGAAACCCATGATTTCCATGCCAACAGAAGACGTACGGCCCGTCTCGATCTCGTGCTTGTGCCTGAAGAGGTTTACGCGCGCGCAACCGCGGCCGTCGTCTAAGTCGCCTTTGACTAGGACGCCCAACATGGAGGATTTGCCGGCGTCGACATTGCCCACGACTGCTATTCGTGTTTCAATCACCTCCTCGGCTGCAGACGGGCGTCGACGGATCATCACCTTGCCGCTTACATCGCCGTCGCGAGTCGGGGTGCCGTCGAGATGGCCGCCCAAGTTCTTGGTCAATAGCAGCTGGCAGTCGGCGCCGATCTTGGCTGCGGCCTGCGATAACCTCTTGTATGCCACCTCCCAATCGTCCTTGGTCAACTTCATACTCTCGCCGTGATTCTCGAAGCCGATGTCGAAGACGGACTCGCCGTGGCCTTCGTCTAATCGCTCGCTAACGATGTCGGCGAGTCTCTGGAGGGAGCCGTCATCGTTAGGCGCGGAAAGGAGGAGATCGCGGAGTCTTATTCGCGGACCGGGCTCCGAGAGGTTGAGGCTGTCGAGGATGTCGTCGAGCTCGGCATGATGTTCGACTTGGTCGGGAGCGTCGTTTGTTGGTGATACTGTTGTTGAACTTGCGCCTGCGCCTGCTGCTGCTGCTGCTGCTGCCGTCGTCGCAGTCTGGCTCTGGTCAGCCTTGTTCGGGTAGCGCAATGCCTGCTGTCTCTCGACGTACTCGGCAAAGTCGCAAAGGGCAGCTTCGCCTTTTCGTCGTTCGTGCGGTGCCTGTTTTGATGCCATCTTGTTCTGTGTCTCACACAAGTAATAGATATATCCTAAGAATCATCGGGCCGGAAACTGAGTTGGGACGAAAGGTATTGTATATTGGTACGGATGGATGTGGAGGTAGATATTTTGGTCAGACGATGATGCTATGTAAGATGCAATGTGTAAAGAGGTTCAAAGACCAATCTGGAGCGCAACGGATGCAAAACCAAGCCTGATGCAAGAAAACGGATGGAGTAGAAATCAATGGCAAAGGCTGGAGAGTGTGCCTTTTTGTATGCCTTGAAGAGGAGTCTGTGACGAGACGGTGAGAAAGAAAGCTTCGGTGATGTTTTTCTCGCCGGCTGAGTCGAAGCTATTGCAAGGACGGGAGACGGGAAGAGTCATCCAAGTTAATTGATGCACAGCAGTTGAAGTGCAGTGCAGCGAAACTCGCCCAATGACAGCAGATGCCCTGCGTGACTAACCGCGGCTAAGCTGGGGGCCGGGGCAGGCGGCCGCTTATCGATAAGGATCTGGCAAGGCAGGCATCTTTTGAAGTACCTTCTTGAATGGAATCGGCAAGTCCAACACCCAAATGGAAAGATTCAGGACACCAACCAACTCTTGTCTGGGATATCTTTATGCACCCCGAACTAATTTGTACTATCAAATGAGCTGACCTCTCTGGACGGGAGATAAGGTAGGTACTCTTCCCCGCCCCTGACCCTCCACCATGACCACACGGCGATGGATGACCTCACCATAACGTCCCTAACGTCCCATTCTCCCGTCCCCAATCCCTTTTCCTCCCGGAGCTCTCCCGTCCCCAACACGCCATACGGCCCTTGAGATCCCATGGATTCATCGGATTCATACCTTAGGTAGGGAGAGACCGGATCGCACTGGTGACACTGGCACGACCTGGACTGGCACGAGGCGGCTGGCACTGCCACGGTTAGTGCGGGCCCCCCGCGATCCCCGCCCCCAAGCTCGGTGCTCGGTGCTCCGGCTCCCCTCCCAGGTCACGGTACATACCGTATATACAGCTGAGTACACGGACGCGAGACCGCGTGATTGTACATACCGTACCTAAGGTAGTTAAGAAGTGACTCGTAACTTCTTCCACGACTTAGACTAGGTAGTCACTTATTCTACTTGTCGGTACAATACGGACGGACGGTACATGTATGTTACGGTCGGTCTGCGGGGGAAATTTACGATTTTGATGCCTGAGCAATGACGAAACCGATTTCAACTTGTTCTCGACTTCTTGTCGTATCGTCGAAAGTACCTTACGTGAGGAGTGTACGCGTTTGTCGCTAGGTGTCCAAGATTGGAAGTTGGGACTTCCATTGGGAGAACGACGGGTGAGGTTCCAAGGTTGAGCTCAGGGCTCCGATTACGGTGGCGTTAGGTGTCTCCTCTGACCTCAGCACCCACCCGGGTTCTCCGCCCGTCCACTCTCAGTAGTCAGTACTCCCGTCCAACCACTTATCCTGAACTCCTCATCTCTTGGCTTGACGTCCGAGACAGGAGCTCGAGGAGACTGCTTGCTGACGGATCGTGACATGGATGAGCTTCTTGGTTGACTTTGCTTGGATGGATGGGCTGTTGAGTCACATTACCTATTGGTATCGTGACATCGCTGGCATTGAACATCGGATGTTGAGTGTTGACCTTCCCACTTACAGCACCGGTACCTTGGGTCAAGCCAGGTCAGGCCAGGTCAGGTCACTTGCACCTAGGCAGTTTGTGTTTCCATTTGTTCACATTATTCTCGCTCTATAAGGTAGTTGTAGTACAGTAGTTCTAGTAGATGGCTTGACATGCTTCATGCTCTGTATCAAAGCTACAACTCGAATGCTCTTGTGTTCATATGCCACTCAAGGGCAGTCCCATTCGATTCTTTTTTTTTTATCCCCTCTAAAAAACGCCAGTAAATATGCCAGCCGCTGTGTGTTGAAGACAGCGATGCTGATAATGTATACAAAAAAAAACCAACTTTTCAACTTCCTTATCGATCCCGGCCCCGAATTTTTCATCTTCATCCTCCTCGTCTAATACCAAAAGTACAAAAATAAAACATGCTAAACAAAACTTTCCTGCCAGTGCCCAACCGGTTGGGTGTGTAATGTCGCCTCCGCAAACCCTTTCAAAACCGGTGCCTCTGCAAGGTGGGGGTATAATGTTGAAACCACATATAAACAAAAAGGGAAAAAAAGAAAAAAGAAAAGAAGAAAAAGTCGTCATGCGAGAGAATCGCTCGAAGGCGAAGTAGGCAACCGCCCACAATTCAGACTCGTAAAAGTCGTGATCCAACAACCCAAAAAGTAATCAAAGCCCACCTCCACCCTCACCTCAACGTGCACCCTAAACTTGCTCATGCTCTTGATGTTCCCATACCAGTGGCCAAAAGGCTGCATCAGGGCTCTTCACCTCCTCTGCATCTCAGCCGACCCCCTCCTACTGGACACGGCGCTCGACCGCCCGCTTCCCATGGCACTAGGCAACATGAGCATGTCGCCCTCCACCACGCCGTCCATCGACTCCCCGCCCATCATCAGCTCCGAGTAGGCTGGCGGGCTCTCGGGCACGTCCTGGTAAATGGGAGGCGCCTCGTTATCCCATGAGATACCGATGCCGCCGCGCTCCGTGAGGATGCTGGAGAAGTGCATCCTCAGGATCCTACCCACGCCAGTGTGCGTGACCAGGTTAGGCTTACCCACCGGTGCCCACTCCTGCGACACAACCATCTCGACCATCAGCTGGTGAGTGACCTCGTGCGAGGTCGAGGTGCCGGGGGTGGTCCATCGGGTATCGCACACTGCGGGAGACGAGTGGGACTTGGAGAGGTGGTAGTCGAGTTCGAGCTCGACGTGCGAGTCAGTGGCCGAGGAGTAGGACGATTTCCAGCCCGAGAAGATGGTCTTCTCGCCGATGATGCGGGTTTCGGTTCTGGGAAGGCCCTTTGGTGGTTGAGGCTGGGCGTCACTGCCCTCTGCGGGGGGAGGCGGGACAGGCAACCTGGGGGCGTGCTTATCGCATGCAGGAGCCAGCGACTTGGAGATCTCCTCGAGCCTCCACGTCAGTTTCTTGAGCTTCCAGTACTCCATGGTGCCAGCCTTGGGGTTGAGCCTAGCGACCCCGTCCAGGCGGAGCTGCAGAGTGTTGGTGCCCGTGGGGTGGATGTGATGGGGGTAGTGCACGCTGGCCTTGACGTTGGTAGGCGGGAAGACGCGGATGGAGTGGTGGGGGACTTCGGAGGAGCCGAGGGAGCGTTTGACGTCGAGGATCTTTTCGAACTTGATGGCGGGCTGCAAAGTGCCGGTGACCTTGGTAACGGCCGCGGCCTTGAACTCGTAGGCGATGGAAGCAAGGGGGCCGTCCATGCTTGCTGGAAGGTGACCCTCGAGCAACACGGAGAAGGGGAACGAGTGCCGGCCCTTGGCGAGCACCAGAGGGTGGTCGAGGAACTGCCATTTCTTGATCTCGGTGTACTGGTGGGTGCAGTCGTGGCAGTGGTGGGCGAAAGGCCGTTTTTGCGTGACGTGGATCTGGAGTGTGGCGGTGATGGACTCGACGTCTAGCAGGGCGTGGTCTTCCTTGACGTTGAGGAACATCTGGCCCGAGACGAGCGCGCCTGTCGACGTTTCTGGGTCATTGTAGAGAACAATCGGGGGCGACTCAAGCTTCCAGTCGAGAGAGGCGGGCGCGTTGGCGTGCACATCTTTGCTGGAGCGGCCGAAGTGCATGCCCGGAAAGGTTATCCTGTGGTGGTGATGGTGGTCCTTTTCTTTGTGGTGGTGGTGGTCCTTGGCGCTAGTAGCAACCTCTTTGCTCGTGTTAGTGCTAGACGTGGAGCTGGTGGTGTGTGCGCTATCCGAGGAATCGGCGTTCCTTAACAGAGGAGATCGTGGTGGCGTCGTGTTGGCGGTAGAGGTACTGCTGCTGCTGCTGTCTTCTTCTTCGCTCGTGGTGGCATACGCAACTCGCTCTGTGCTTCCCTGACCAACGCGAGCAGCGCCCGTCGGACTCTCGCGCCTTCGGGAAGTCTTGGCGGATTTTGTTAAGGTCGAGACCTGGAACTCAAGTGTGTTGGCCGACGACCTCAGAAAATCGACAACTCTGTGTGGCATGGTGGTGGTTCTTACCCCTGCCAATATGCGGGGGAGGGTGCGCTGTAAGTCGGTTGCTGTGATGCTGTAAGGGGATTCGCTACGAGAACCTGAAGACACTCGAAGGGTCGCCAAGGTGCGGTAGCGAAAGCCGTCGACTGGTCGGCTGATCCGATGTTGCGTCCAACGCGGGTGCTACTACCTTTTTGTTTCTTTCGATCGTCACAAGATCTATCGAGTTTTTTTTAGGTTGGATTGCGACAATGACTGGTGTGCGGTATGCCGTGGGTGCACCAACTTTTCCCAATCCAGCTTGGTGTCGATGCACTTCCAGTCTCCAATTGTCCACCAAAAAAGTTGCAACGATGCCCTGTTTTTATTGCCGTTGAGGGGAACTGAAGTCTCTAATGCAATGACGACGTTTCAATGCCGAAGGTCGGAGTGTTGTCTGTTCGTCTTGCTGGCATTGACTGACACGAGTAGCTGGAGGTTCGGAACGGCTCGCAGAGGGCGAGATGTGGTTGTCTTAATATAAGGTGAGGTGGAAAGTGAGGTTGTCGTAACACTAGGTAGAAAGTGTCCAAGTCAGTATGGCGCCACATGGAAATCCAATGACATGCTATAGTGGTGTAGCCATATCGAATGTCAAGGAGTCTCCGGTTGTACCAGCCTGTAAGATATAGAGTGCGTACCTTGCGCAAAGACTTTGGTGACAGTTGTGAGGGTGAGTGCACGCTGGGATGATGGTGACTTGGAGCAAAGGGGTATGGGTATATAAGAAGAGACGACACAAAACCATAACCCATCAAAACAACGTCGCCGAGGTAGAAGCAAGCAAGATCACGAACAAACGACATAGGGATCAAGAGATTATAAAGGTATTTGACGTGGTAAGAAGTGGAAAACTGCATTTCCATCGAGTAATTATGTGTCATGTCACAAGGACCTCGAAAGGGAACCACAAGGACCTGGGCCCTGGCGCCAACCACATGCTAACGCACAACAACGCCGCCGCCCTGTGTGCTGTGGCTCCATTTTCTCTTTGTTTCCTTTTTCCTCAGGTTCCTGTTGTTACCTAAGTCACTCGTAACTGCGGTACTAGCACGCAGTCTGGGCTCGCCACGGCATCCACTACCGGAACTCGGGACTCCACCGCTTGGAGCCAACCGTGTAAGAACTTGTATGTATGTTACCATGGATGGTACCTGTAGGTACTTAGGTACCTACTTTTCATCAAAGCCTCGCCTGCAAATTCTCGGAACGGTGGGAGCTTCAAGCGCATGGCATTTGTCTCGAGAAGAAGCTGACTGTCAATTGCAGTTTGAGCATCACATACGTAGGTAAGCTGCAGTCCAAGTTGTCTTGGTGACTGGATGTATTTTACCATACCGCGGCAATAAGGCGCTAACAAGAATATTGAAAATTTCATACGATACCTTAGGTACCTCTACTTGTGAGGGTGTGTGTCACTCTCTGTGTAGCAGCGAGTGTGTTCAGATGACAGCTGCGATCCACAGTGTATGTAAGTCTACGACCGACTCCGGCCCGCCGTCCGGGTTCATCACGATGCCTTCCTCCTTTGGTTTCAGTCGGTTTTTCCCATTAAAACAGAGAATTTGGCAAGTACAAACTCCAGGGAGGCTTGAGAGTGTGACGCGGATCTGACCGGATCTGCTGTGGCCTTGGGTGATCGGCCTTAGCACAAGATAAGATGAGGTGGTTATTCCTTGCGGTCGATGGTTTGTGTTCGATAGAGCTGTTCTTCTCTTATGTTGAAACTTACAACTCTCGCTGAAAACAAAGAGTGACAGCGAGTCATTATTGGACGCTGCGGGCTGTTCTCAATTCTTCATCCAGATTCCGCGTCAGGCGTTCCCCACCACTCCGCTCCCATCAGCCCCACCACAGCCCGCTGAAAGCCTTGGATGCGCTGGACAGTGGCGCTAACAGAAGGGAGGGCCTATAAGCGTAACACTACATAATAGAACGCCAACTAGGTGATAAAGACGGCACTTATCCTGTACCAAATTGTAGTGACGTTAGCTCACAATATACAAGTACAAACTTTTGCGGTGGCACTCGGCTCAAAAATTTTCAGAATCCCCTGTCCTTCACCTTGTTGGCATGGTTACAACGGTCGAGAACCAAGGCAGCCAACAGCTTTTCAAATTTTGAGAATTTTCCCAGGTTCATTCTCAGTGGAGCTGGCTTCCACCAGGTACGTAAACCCCCCCCCCCCCCCCTTCCGGTTGCCCCCGCGTTGAGCTTTTGATGTTTCGACCGAAAGGCGCGACAATGACTTCATGGAGGTTCTACCGCCGGCCAAGACCGATTCAGGGCCACGGGGCACCGCACATGGGCCTTAGGTCAATTGGATGCAATGGGGTGGACGCCGGAGATCTGGAACATGAACAACTACCCCTTTCCTTTCCGTTCTCCCCGTCCCGTTCTGCCCGCTTTCCGTGTCCTGTACCTCCATGCCGAGCAGGCTGAAATCCGGGGGAAAGTAGACTCGGCCCGGCGCTTCATCCGCGGCAACGTGGTTGTCACCGAGACCAAGACCCGATGTCCTTGCTCAGTTGAAGGAGAGATGGTTACGGTACAATGACCAATACTCGCCAGCTTTTATTACCAGAGGGCAGTTCTGTGGTCGTATCCCGCGCCGCCATTGACACATTGACACCACCTATAAACCACACCATAACTGACCTCACCAAATACGGTACACACGTTGCGGTCTACAGGTACTTACACGGCACTTCCCGGCTGTCATTTTCCATGTGCGCCACGAGCAACAGCGGCACGGCATTATTGGCAGATCTCCGTCTCTGTTTATTTCGAGCTTTGTTATATGCCTCCCGTATGGCTGGGCTGACGACATTTTCCCAGCGGCCGACAAAGCCTCAGGTCACCGTATAGTACCTTCGCCTGTTGGCAAATGCCCCGAACTCTCCGATTCCGAGCTGTCCGGATCTTCGATTCGCGCTCACTGCGAAGCCCTATGAACAGGAGATCTGTTACCACAGCCCTACAGCACGAGAAGGATCAGCGGATGTTTACTTTTCGAGACTCGCAACTCGCGAGGCAAAAGCATCCACCTGGTATACGTCAGGCTCCTGGAAGTCCTGAACGCTATCGCTGCCCAAAGAGGTTCCCGTGGACCCCAAATATACACACCAAAGTAGACCAAGCAGATCCACGAGATCCCTTTGCATCCGGTTCGGCGGTTCCTGTTTCGAAACAGCGGAAATTCCACCGTAGACACAGCACAAACACGCATCATCTTCTGGAGTGTATGTACCTAGTGTACTGTAGGGAGCTGAAGATCATCTTGAAGGCTTCACTAACAAATGGACAGAAATAGCAACACCCCGCCATCACCAGATGGGTGGAAACTGTCAAGGCGTTTTAGGGGGTACATGTATTTTACATCCCCTAATACGCAAACGGTATTCCGGCCCCCAGGCCCCGGAGAAGCTAAAACTTGACCAAGTGACAAACCTGCAGTGCTTCCAAGTTGAGCCTCATGGCACGAAAAAAAAGAAGTAGTGTACACATCAGTATTGGTAAGTCCGTTAGCTTGGGACTTTACAACGTACTCTTTACAACTCAACCAATATTCCACCAATTTTCGTACAAGTTAGTATCAACCCGATGCGTTTCCTCCATCTCATACAACTTGTTCAGTTTTCCGTTTCGAGTGTGGTCTTCCCGTTGTTTTCTTGTCAAGTTTTTGCACACCCCTGTCATAAGAAGCGCGCTAACAAACTTTTAAGTACCTTAGTAGGTACTGATGTGTGCATGCATGCAGGCCGTTAATCTGTTACCTAATCGGCTGCCGTTCAGCACCCATGACAGGCCACACATCTTGCGCCTTTAACGACCGTGGCAGGTGTCACACGGCAACGAATAATAATGGACGCCAATGGCAACAAGAATTCCTGGCCTGTCGTGACACCCACCTGCCCTGGCTTTGATGAAGCTTGGAGCTCCAGCACAAGAGCTCGCAAGATGCGAAATAAAATCACACAATGACACTGTGGCCCACATGTTGTTGATTTTGTTGATGTTTTATGAACTCGATGGCTCCCCTTTACGTGCGGGAGATGGGCCGTTGCGGGGATATGACCTGGCGGAAGCGATATGGTCAATTTGTCGACGACCACGACGTCGATGAATATATGGGGTGTGTACCCGACGATATCTTGTCCGGTCTATCGACAGAGCTGTAGACCCAGCTACCTCTACGTTCCCCTCAACGGCGTACAAAACATTGCCTCCATCGGTCGAGAGTTGCCGTTACACAATATCCAGTGCCACGGATAGCTTCTAGGTTTCAAGCTCCCACATTCCCCGGACGACGGAGACGGCGGCGGCGGCGGCGGAAACGGGCACGGTCCGACAAGCCGCTTGCTGCCGCTTTCTCTCTCAAGACACACGGTGACACCGCTCACCAGGCCCAGCCCTAGGGTACCTTATTAACAAAAAGAAGTTTTCCATTCCATTGCATACCGAACGAAACAGTCGGTGAAACCTCACCTTGGTGACCTTGCTCACCCAGTCGGTTACAAATGGCCCGTTTCAAGCACGGAGGCCCATCACCCATCAACCACCACACGTGTGCTGTACTGTAGTGGCACTGGACGCACCAGACCGGGCAGACCCGTGCGCGCTGTTGGTTACCTTGGCCCGTACCTGCGTCGAACAGTCGAATCGGCTGTCTGTGGCCGAACGAACGGTGCCTGAGCATCCATTGCACTAGCAAAAAGTTCCAAAATCGCCAAAAAGAGGAGTCTCGGAGTCGGCCGACGACTTGTGCGGCGCCCGCGTCGTGCAGCCCAGCGATGGAGCGCGCCGAGGGATTCTCCGCAAAAAAAACGTAATGGAAACATGGGGCCGCTGGGGACCGGGGGTGAGTGACCCCCCAGCGGGGGGTATGACGGGGCTAGCGAACGGGTCCAGACAACCGGATTGCGGTTTTGCATGGGGCCATGGGCTGAGGGCTGCGAGGCTTCCCGGTCGGTCGTCCAACGACATGTCTTGGAAGACGATCCGATGTCGAGACTTTCGAATGCCCTTGGAGGTGAGGTGAAAGCTGGGAGACGAAGATCATGCATGCCGTGGAATGGTTTCGCTTCGTCCGACGACATGCGTTGAGGCTCAAAAAGTTTGGTTGGGCAACGGATTTGCTTGCGCATGGGATGCAGTCTGGTGGTGACGGAGACATCAATCACGAATTGTCAACATCAACAGCGAAGGAAGCAAACAAACTTTCTGTCGCGAACTCGGACCAGGTGTTTGTTATTGAAAGATTCGAAATTGAACATCGATATGTAAGGCAATGGATGTAAGAAAGCCACAACACTGTCACGAATCGTAATTCAATTCACGATCGAGATCGAAAAATCGCAAAAGTTAGTGAGAACTCTTCAAGCCCAGATGACCACCGTCTGTCTCCCTGCTCGTCTTTCTCTCCCTTCGTTGCTATGTACGGTACTCCAACGACATACAGCCGCAAGGTCTCACCGCGACCCCCTCTCTCTTCACTGTGCCATCATTGCTGAAGCTCAGAAGAAAAAGAAAAAAAAACAGCAGCACAAGCACCATGCAAGTGGACATTTCAATTGATCAAGCCCCGCCGTTACCTCTAGGCTTTTTGAAAACAATTTTTTACACCGATTTATCAAGCCCTAGACCTAGGCAGCCTGGCATGGCAGCCTTTTATTTCATGCCTGGCCTGCGAGCCTGCGAGCCTGCGAGCTCCCTGCCAGGAACAAGTGCACGGGTTGAGGGTTCCCAGTCCGGTTGGCAGCTCGGTAGGGCAGAGGCCAGAGACGAACAAGGCCCTTTTTTTTTTTTTTTTTTTTTTTTTTTTTTTTTTTTTGGTCAGTGGAATTTCACGAATCAGGAACCCAACCAGAGAAAGAACATGGAATTTCAGGGCCGGGGCCTTCCTCGCCGCCGCCGTTCGCGAGGTCCTTGTGTTTCTTTTTTTATTAGTGCACCAAGGGTGAAAGGGCGCGTGTGTTTAACCCGAGGGTAGCCGGACCGATATTGAGGAAAACATGAAGTCCATGTGGCTCGGCTCAAGCCAAAAAAAATGCACAACATTCGAGTTCAACGACATCCGGTGTCTCTCATGGACTCCCTGATGAGATGATGGATCCCGGAACGATATGGATGGCAATAGGTTAGAGGGCAAGGGCAGGAAAAGGGGAGCTAACAAAACAAGAGACCCATCCTCTATCAAGGGGATGCAAGGGGAAGGGCACATGTCTGGATGCTACGCTGAACTGCTCACTTCTGTCACGGTTTCCAGAATTCAAGGCTGGGTAGTTGCGAAATGAGGATCGACCGACCGAGGTTTTTTGTCAAAGTTGTGCTGTCAATATGTCGGCGTCGTTGAGCCGTCCGCAAGCAAGCCTCAAATGCAAATTCAAGTTGCAAAAGCTGCAGAGCCGCAAGCCCCAGTCGTCGAACCGAACACCGCAACTTCATTACCTTAGTGACTGCAAGGTACACCATACGCGGCATACACACGCACGTGACAACCGCCAGCATGAGACTTTGTCTGTCAGACTCAGGGTTCGTGTCCCGGTTCCGTACCTTATCTTACGAGGACATGGAGGACCTTGATGGTCTGGTACCTTCATGTTGCTACTTTGCGATGGAAAATTTCGATGAATTACACTATACTAAGGTATGTACGGACTTCCTTAGCTGGAAGGGAAGCGAAGCATTGAGGTCATCGCGATCCAATGTTATTGACACCGATCGAACGAAGTTGTTTTCCGGACCATTTTCCAGGTTTCTTTCTTTCAGCAACCGACGACAACCCGTTACGACCAGACGTCCGCCAACGGCAACATGAACCAATGCGTGCGTACGCGGCTCATGCCACCCACCAGCCCAGGCATCAACGACGACCGCCAACCTAAGCAGGACAAGCATGACAAAGCTCGCCAACGATACCTACCTAGCCAACGGCAGCCAACAATTCAGCGGGTGACTGACCCGACGGTTTAGGTGCCTGCCTGGCCTGATCCGAGTGGAATGCAACTGAAGGCCACATAGTTGCAGTTGGGAGAGCTGGACAGCTACATGTACGTCTAGGTACCTTATCGCCTCGCCGCAGGATATGTTTGGTTTCCATTGCCACCAGACGGCCAGCTGGGAGATTCTTCGTCCACATTGAACGTAGTTGTTAGATGCTGTTTGATTGCGCATGGTTGCTGTTGGTTGTGAACACTCGGTTGGTTCAATGTCGGGCAGGTATTGTAGCGAGGAGTCGAGGACTACATGATCACGACGGGACCGAGGGCTAGGTAGGTACCTCTCATGGCAATTCGTATCCTCCAAGGACACTCACTCTAAGGGCATGCATGAGCTGCTACCTACACACTGGCGTAATACTTTCAAGTGAAAGCGAACCTTGATGGCCTGGCTCACTTTTCAGTGACTGGACGCTGTGCATGTTTGTGCCCTTTTTCTTTCTTTCTTTTTTCTTTGTTTTTGGTTTTTTTGGTGTGTCAGTTGCATCATCAACTGCCTTCCTTGTCCCTGAATCATGTATGTGTCCGGCCCTTTGGGGTCCAGTCTCTGGACATAGTATATATTGGGACGCATCTACGTCTACACATACCGACGGAACTGCGTATACCAGAGCCGGAGCTCCAATATTGGCAGCCCTGAGGGCAAGCACCCTGGGGATTATGGTGATCTCACGACGGTGACAGCGTGGACCTTCTGGGTTTTGAGGACCTTACCTTGATGGTTCGGCCATTATGGCCGTGCCGTGATATGGCGGAGTCATGGGTGATCGTCGCCGTCAAAGTTGACGATACTCGTCAATTTGACTGAACATACCGTTGCCTGGACAGGAGAATGACTGCGTTGGACTCAACTGGCCGTGGTACTCACAGTATCTGCCGCGAAGTGTTCCTTCATCTTGCATTCCTTCTCGCGATCCGAGCTCGGCAGGATCACAAGAGACCTGGGGCAGCCGTCAATGGGTATGTCACTGCCGCCATTGGTTCGTATCAGAAACCAGCGCGATGTTTTGCTATTTAGGTACCTTACTCTAGAGAGATACTAATATCTTACAGCTACCTACCTAGGTATCGTACTGGGAATATGCGCTATGCGACATTGAATGTGCTATCCAGGAACCAATGTAAACAAAACATTTGATCAGACTAAAACTTCGGATGTTGATTTGACATCCAATGTTTGATGCCCTATAAGCAAAAGGAAGGCTACTTAGGGTACTTCTAGGTACCCTAGCCTTTAACTCCAGAAGGTCCTCCAAAGGGCCTTTCACTAATCATTAATTTTTTTATTTCTTTCATATAGATCTTGTCTTCTTCTTTTTCTTTTTGACCTAGGTAGCCGAGAACAAAGATTTTGGTCACAGCGAACTCCCGTCTTATAACCCCGTGCAGCTGCTCTTCCATGACTGTACCGGACCAGACTTTTTAAAACGGCCAATCCATAACCGTCCTCTCCTCGTTCCTCCTCATCACCTGCACCTCATCGCCCACACTAATCCACACTTCGCGCTCCTCCTGCTCCTGCTCCTCCCCCTGTCCCTCGCCAACACTCTCCCCTACAAACGCGTACCGCCCAAACACAGGACTCCACTTCATCCCCGGATCCACTCTCCGATCCCCCATCAGCTTTTTGAGCACAGTCCCCATCTCTCCCTGGGCCGGTTTGCCCGTGTCGTAGTCGACGTTGAGACTGGTGCAGCGGGCGCAGTTGCCTGTCAGGTGGAGTTTTGTATTCGTCTTCTTGCTGCTGCTGGTGCTGCTGTTTGTTGGCGTGTTTGAAGAAGTAGAAGTAATGACAAGTTCACCCCAGTAATCCTCCGCCCAGGCTTCCTCGCCTTCACCGTCCAGGACGAGGTTGGGACGCATCTTGTACATTGGCACCTGAGGAGGGTGTGTTGATTCGGTCGTCGATTCAGTGGACTCGGTAGAGGTGGTAGATTCGGGGGCGAGACGGGCAGAGAGGTTGGACAGGGACGATTCCGAGGTGATGAGCAGGGGGGCTACGTCGGTGAATGTGATCCATGGCTTCATGTTCTGTTGTTGCTGGTCCTGGATGTGGTCATCTTCGCGTTCTCCTTGGATGGCGATGAACCCCGGGACGGAGATGGGGACGGTGGGGAACCAGGATACTAGACTTGTTAGGGTAGATTGCCATCCTCCTCCCCCTCCGGATTGTTGTTGTTGTGGATGCTGCTGTCGCTGGGGAGTCGTCGACTGGCCGGACTGACGCCGTGAACTACTAGCATGAGAGTGCGTTGATGTCGTTGATGTCGTTGCTGTCGGCGGCGGCGGTAGCAAACTCGTCCCCAAAATCTGGCGCTTCCCATCCCCAAGATAAACAAACACCACTTCAAACCCAAACCGCTCCGAAAACCACCGATCATATTCCTCCCCAACCTTGTAGCACGTCGTCGGGCTCCCATGTAAATCCACCTCTACCTTGTGCAACTCTTCGATCCTCGGCGGCGGGTCGAGTTCAACGGTAATCGTCTCCGCTTCCAGCCTCTTGACCTTCTCCCTCTCTGCTTGCTCACCACCTTGACTAGTTTCCTCAGCACCAGCACCAGCACCAGCACCAGCAGGGGCAGGAGCATGCCACTTCACGAGAACTTCCTTTGACCCGTCTTCGCGCGAGAGAATGGTCTGTTCAAAGAGTGCGCATTGCGGATAGGAAGAGAGTTGCATCTTCTTTAGCTCGACGGAGCCAGCAGAGCCATCGATGGCTTTGGTATTGACGTGGTAGAGCATGAAGGTGCGGTCATATTTGATGCCTTGGGGGGTGAGTTGGGCGTGTTGGAGGGGGATGGGGCGGAGGGCTTTTATGGAGTAGACGTAGAGCTATGTGAGAGAGAGGTGTTAGCATTGGTCTGGTGGTGGTGATGAGAGTTCAGTGGTGTTATGGCGTGGAGGGTTGGTGTTTTGGGGTCGGGCATCCAATGCGCATGAGGGGAACGGAGAGAGAGACGCGGGGACGTACCTGTGTGATCTTCATGGCGGCGTGTTTCACTTGTCAGCTTGCTGATTTTGGGAATGAGAGAAAGTGAATGAGCTGTTATCAAAAAATGAACGCGAGGCCGGTCGTTGAAGACTTAAGATGTTTGCTCATCAGGCAACTTCAGCTGAGTGAGTTTATGTGCTGTCGAACTTCCAATTCTCCGGCGTCGATACCTGAAATAATTGTTAGCGCTCCCGGTCCAGCCCGCGGGAAAGAGGAGTCAGGGACCAACCGCACCGAACGTGCTCCTTACTTAGCGGGCGCGGCTTGTTCCACAGCGGAAGGGCACGCCCAGGCACGCTAATGCACATGGAAAGCACATCAGACGAATGGGGTCTGGCCACTGTGGAGATTCCAGAGTCAGCTTCCTCTGTTATGGTTTCCCAATCCCCATCAATTGTTTGCCATCGACAACGTCTCTGAATCGTTGCTCGTCATCACCACTCATATATACCTACCTCTAGACATCTACGCCATCCATTATTGATCCCGACCGCCAAGATACCTACGTACCGCGAGTTCGAGCATGGGGTTATGAATCTCGACTATCAGACCCCGGCCCGGTCCTCTGCTACGATACTACTTCTGTCTCCTTTGCAGGCGCCCAAGACCGGATTGGGAAGGCATCACGGGGAATCTGGCCTATCTCTGCGCTTCTCACAGTGAAAAGGTGATGGCAAGGGACGTTACACTGTTCCAAACGCGTAGAGATGCAGATGGGAAACATCAACATGTCACCTTCTAATGCCGTGGCCGACTGACCGCCTGGTCAATATCGTTATATAAACCCTTCGCCAGAGCACACCTCACTGTTTGTATTTTCTCTTTTCACAGCTGACCTTGGTTCTTTTCTTTCCAATCCCTTGTTGCTGACCTACGAACATGACCACGCCCCAACCGCTCACCACCGAGGAGGCAGCCGAGGTTGGCCTTTTGCCTGCGTCTCATTGGCAACAAGAGCCTGTAAGTTACTGCTCTGAACCGATGCTGGTCAAGTTGAAAGGGTACCTTAAACTGACAGCTGGCGCAGCTCCCCGAGGATGAGGATGATGATGATGGCGCCTCAACCATCGGGTCGTTTGTTTCCAGCACCGCCTCGCTCTCCGAGTCGATTTTCAAGTACCGCACCATCCACGGAAGAACCTACCACAGCGAGATCGGGAATGCGGATTCTTGGGAGCCTAATGATGCTGCCCACATCGATGCCCTGGAGGTTGGGTAGGTGATAACTCTGATTCAGCCCTGGATTGACGACGCCTTGGAGCGTAGAGGTACTGCAGGAGTTGTGCTGACTGTGAAGGAAAAAGCCACCACACTTGCATGATCGCCATCGGGCACAAGCTGTATCTCTCACCGCTCGAGAAGGACAAAGTTCAAACGGTTGTTGATATCGGGACCGGTACGGGCTCGTGGGTGATGTAAGTTCCTTATTACCCCCAGTGATCCAGCATGTCCGTACTGTGACATAGGGTCTAACAAATCATGCCTGTTCTTTTTTTTTTCCTAGCGATTTCGCCGACGAGTTTCCTAATGCCGAAGTCATTGGCACCGACATCACCCCGATCCAGCCATCCTGGGTCCCACCCAATTGCAAGTTCGAACTCGACGACTGCAATGGGGAATGGACCTGGCCCGACAACACTTTTGATTTCATCCACTGCCGTTACATGTTTGGCGTTGTCACCGACTGGTACGACCTATTTCGTCAAGCCTACCGCACTAGTAAGCCCGGCGGCTGGGTTGAGAGCTTTGTTTCTTGCAGTACCTTTATGTCTGACGACGGAACGGTGAAGGAGGACAGCGCCATGAACCAGTGGGCCAAGGTGTGGAACGCAGGAGGGGAAAAGATGGGAAGAACGTTCCTGGTTTATGACCATGATCTGCAACAAAAGGGTATGAAGAAGGCAGGATTTGTCGACATCACAGTCAAGGAGTTCTACATCCCTGTGGGCGTATGGCACAAGGATAAGGAGCTGGCCGAAAAGGGCCTCTGGTGGAAGATGTGGATGGAGACCGATCTTGAAGGTATGGAAGTCCACTGCACTGCTCTATCCACGATTCCATTGAAGCTACCCTACCTACTACCTCTCCACCTCTACGAATAGGTTGAGGGGTGTTGCTGAGAAATGAGATGAGCTTATGCTAACTCCTTTGCTACCTACAGGATACATCAACTACATCTACAACGTTGTTATGGGCTGGACCCCCGAGGAGAGTGCGGTCTACGCCAAGCATCTTCGCAAGGAGTTGAACGATCCCAACATCCACGCCTACTTCAAGGCGCGTACTGTTTACGGCCGGAAGCCGCACCCGGGTGAGGTACTCAACTCTAACTAACTGCGGCGGCGGGTTGACTTCGGGGAACGACAAACACAAGTGGAAGGAAAGGGACTGGACTCACAGGCCACGGTAACAGCAAGTATTCGGACATAATTACACGACTGGACATGTAATCCATACAAGTAGATCACCTGCGTACTACCAAAATAGGTATCTAATACCTCCGAACCGTCAAGCATAAAGGTGAAAAGATGCTCACATGGCACTTCAGTCTTGCACATGCAGATCGAGAGGTCCAGGGTCCGCAAATAACATGCCTGCCAAATTGATGTCAGGGAAAACTGCATGTCCTACCCAAGCATTTCTTGCATGCAGGGGCGTTCGCATGGGCACGGGTGAATATTGACAGTGTCTACGGGCCGTGGCATTTTGCCCGAGATGTAAGCGCCAAAGGCAAACACGGGCATGTGGTGCGGCTTAAGGCATGAACACCTCAAAGTCAAATGGCGAACGGATCGAAATATTATATAAGTAAAGAACCCCGTACCGAAGGCACCGAAGGCACCGGCCGAAGGAGAAAACGGACGCATACTCGCTGGGTCTGGGTTCTAGCAGAGAATTCGAGCATCCAGATATGCATCGCTAAAGGCGTGTTCGGCTACACGTTAGTACGTCCCCAGATTAAGATTTTGTATATAGGACGTACTAACGCACTACTGCGATTTTTCGTGTTCGGCTCAAAAACCATATTTTTCATGCACACCCTGTAACCATCTGCAACCACCTGCACCTACCCCAAATCCTCGATCTGACCAATTAGAAGGCCAGAATCTTCGAAATCCTTAACCGTAGTTCTTAACATACTACGTCTCAAAATCGAAACGTAGTGCGTTAAGGACTGAGGTTAAACACAACTATAAGGCTCAACCCCCTATAAATATAGGGGATGGCCGTCGCAAAATTCCTAATTGAAATTTGCTATTAAGGTGAGGATGAGATGGAAAGATAGCGATAATAAGAAGGATGGTGGCGTTGATGAAAAGGATGGTGAAGGAGGAAGAGGAGGAAAGAAGAAAGGTAGAAAGGGGATGTTAAGCACCTCTTTCCATCTTGCAGCCAAAGTCTTGGCCTACCTTAACGCTGCTTTTTAATGTTGCAGGATTGCAGCTGCGGACCCTGCACGTTAACACGTTTATTTTCTAAAATCCCTAACGCGGACCCGAACAGGCCTTAAGGTATTGCCAACCAACCACAATGTCTCAATACCTATCCGACGCATCGCCCGCCTGGCTCCTCACCAAGGGCCTGGAGTGCGGCCTGGCGCTGGCAGCAGTGACTCTCTCAATCTCACTAGGGGATTCAGGTCATCGACGATCCTCTCAGTCCATTCGAACCCATAGCGGAAAAATCCAATCTGTAGGTAACATCGGAAGTCCTGGCTAGGTGTACATCCCAGCCGATACTTTCAATGTTGATTTCACATCCAATGTTGAATGCCCTGTAATATAGGGCACTACACCTGGATTTGGGTCGGGTCCATCAATTGCAATGCGAAATTTCTCAAGTTTCAAAATCGAACTTCCCCTTTATAACTAAGAAAAACCAGCTCTTTCCTTCAGAATTAACTATTGGGCTCAGTGGCCAAGTGGTCAATGAAGTAGTGCTTTATCTTCAGACTCTTGTTCGATTCGAGAGTGTCGCGAGCATCGGAGTAAACGGTTGCGTTTCTCTATACCTTGGGTACCACGCATTTCAGCCAGTTTTAAGCCTTGATTTAGATTGGATCCGTCATGACCGGTCGATTGTATCCCCGTCGTTATCCTGACTGCTTTCTTCTTTCAAAGGTACGGCATTCGTCTCAGTGTCCCTGGTTGATGCCCCCTGTTCATCATTACTCTCATACAACATCAAGCCATCCTCACCGTCCGGTATCTTAGCCCTCGTCTCCTCCGTCGAAGCAATGTGGAGTTCCCATCCAGCCAAACAAGGCTGCTCGAATGCTCCATATACATTATCATGCTCAGGACGGTCGTCCGTCTGGTGTATGCGGATAGCCCTAGGTAAATAGCACAGGGAGTCAAATGCATGGCGATCAAAGGGTTCCTTGATGATCCTCGCCGCGTTCCAGCACCAGTCGTGTGCAGGATATGCGTTTATCTCAATCAGGTCGCCAGGGACGTCGTTTAGTCCTAGTTCGGAAGCACGACGCTCGAGATAATCGACAAAGTGGTTCCGGACGCTAGCATCGCGCTCAGAAGTAGCCATGTCCCACAGCTGTTTGCACGGCTCCGGCGCCAGCTTGTCCCATAGCTTCTTGTAGTTGCCGGCGATGCAGGCCATGGCTACCTGGAGGGCCATGTCCGGACGACGTTTGGCGAGGACTTGCAGCGTTTTCTCGGCGGGGACGAGCGGCCACCAGATCATGCCCGGGACCTCGTCGTAATCCTCTTCGGGATCGGGATCGGTTTCGGTGATATGCGACAGGTCGTTGACCATGATGAAGCGCGCGAGAGTGGCGGCTCGGATATCTCCCGAGTTGTGCCCATCCCGTGGCTGAAGCGACCACCACTTGGCAAAGGTGGTGTTGTGGTATATCCCGCGAAGAACGGCGCCGTTCTCGCCCATGACCATGTCCGGCCGACGCAAGCGGAGATAGCGGTCCAGGTTGCCTTCGTAAGCGGCCATGATGATCAGCGGATCTTTGACGATGGTGGGCAGATGCAACGGCAAAGGCGAGTAAAGCAGCTCAACGTGTTGCGGAGGCAGTGTTCCCTGCTGTGCGTGATTATAAGATGCGTGTGTCGTAACCTCGCCGATGTGGCCGTCCTCGGCAATGTCGAAGGGAAACCCGTCATTATCCAGATTAAAATAAAATTCACCCCAATAATCTTCCGGGGCGACCGTCACATCCAGTGTTGATCGGACGGCTGTATCTCCGTTCATAAAGGCCGGACACCGTGGGTTTTTGTGATTGACAGACCTGGTGTAATCGTCCAAGACGGCGTAGCAAACCGGCTGTTTCATGATGTGATCGAAGATGGCCTTGGATCCCACTTTTGTCGTCGAGTTGTCTCTAGCCTCTTCAGCAATCGAGACCTCGGGAAGGAGGCCAAGCTCATGATACAATCCATCATATCCTGCCACGGCGCATGCCCGACCAACGAGATATGCCATGTCGGGATAGCGCTTTGCCAACTGTCGGAGTGTCTCTTCGCTGGGCGTGTCGGGATGCCAAAAACAGTAGGGTTTGAGGTCGTCTGTCCCCATTTTCGGTATCTCGTTGCTCATGATGAGCCGGGCATTGCGTGCCCGAGCAAAGCATCTACCGGAAACTTTCTTGCAGAGCTTCACGACTGCTTGAGACCTGGCAAATGCTTCGTTGTGGCGTATGCCGCGGATGGTGCAAAGATAGAATCCCTTTGAATAGTCACTGGGAAGACGCTCCCCCCGCATGGCGGCGTGAGCCTCATGGTAAGCGATGTCACGTTTGTTGATGGATGGTGACTCGCCGGGGTAAGGTTCCACGTTCATGGATTTCGACTCGCCAGGGTCAGGTTCGTTGATGGATGGCGACTTGCCGTTTTGCGGGTTGGCAATGTGCTGATCAATCAGCGGTTTCAAAATGTGTTCTTGCTGATCCTCCAGCCATTTGGAAGTGTGTTGATCAGCCATTTGGCGCGAAAAGAAATGGAAGCTGCTGCAGGCCTTTCGTGGGACAGAAATCCGGGTGTATAAGGTATCAAGAAAATGGACATTGGTGTGTTTGGTGTGAGGGAGGAACTGGGGAGCGGACGGTAGTGATTAAATAGAAACTGGCTCGTCAGTGCTTACCTGAACATGGAAGGTGCCATTGACTACCTAGGTACTGGTCGCTAGCGGTTGCAACTCGTCGGGGTTGGAACTGGATCTTTGGGCAACGTGATGGTTGATTACGTAGGAAGAAACTATTGAAAGGAGGAAACCCCAGGAACCAGGGCAGGTATAAATACCCCTCATTGCCAACCGCACATTGCACCTTCCCTCTAGAGGTACATCGCCGCTCCCAAAGAACAGAAAGATACCTGCCCGAGTTTCTCGTCACAGAACGCCCCCTTGAGCCCCATATCAACCTATTTCAACAGTAACTCAGCCTTGTTTACACGGTCGAGTGGAAGCGTAACCCCGGCTGTAAGTGAACTCGCACATATCAACATAACACGCGTGGTCTACACTCCACGCACGCCCAAAAACTCGTTAGGTACATTCTCCAAGTACACGCCCTCAAGACACTCCGCGAAAATGACAAGGCATACCTATATTCACAATGGTTTTTATCTTCTATATTGATTTGCCAGCCCATTTGTAGCAACCCCAGCGCCAATTTGACTCCGTTGGACCTTTTAAGAAAGTGTGCTTGGTGGCGAGCTTCAGGTTGAGTACTTCGAGATACCTAGTAGCCTGGAGGTGACCACAGCTGTAGGATCAAAGCTGTATGAGATTACCCGAGGCCCTATCAGCCGTGGTACCACCTTGCGCGGAAAAGAAAAGCTAGCTTGGACTCGTAGCTCTGAAGTGCTACTTCGATAGTTGTGTTGAGAGAGCATATCTTTGGGAGTCATGTGGACTGATGACCACTGATCTCATTGCCATGATCCGAGCCGCTCGGCATGGTGAATTTCAAGTGTACGTATTCGAAAGAATGATAGTAGTTTGTTGGTTGTCTACTACTAGAGATGGGATGATATCGTTGAGGGTTGATTGATACTCGGCTACGTCGGGGTAGAGATCCAAATGGAGGTAGGAGAAATCATAGGAGAGAGTGCGAATTGGGGTCGAGTTGGTATTTGTGAGAGTTGGGCGACCAGGACAGGTGAGTGCCTAACCCTAACCCCGGATTTCTGCCTGGTTGTCAGGTGCAGGGGCCCCCGCAGTCAGGTGCCCACGCGACGCGGTGCTGTGTTAGTGCTAAAGATTGCTGCGATAACACTTACACAGTATTCTAGAGGCGTTCGCGGTCCTCCAGTTCAGCATTCATTGCTCCTTGCATTGTTCATTTCCTTACTTCAATTCTTCAACAGGACAACTAATGCGAAAAAAATGAGCAACCATCCCGCGTCTTCATCACGCGCCGGATCGCCTTCATCAGACCCCGACAACGTCCTCTTTGATCCGTCCCATCCTCTCAAGGGCGTCGTCGTGTGCTGCACCAGCATCTCTCCAGAACTAAGGGTGCCTGACTCCCTCAGCCTCGCCCATGCTACCTGCAGCCTTGACAGCCAACTGACTTCTGTATCAACAGAATGACATCGCCAGCAAAACCGACGAACTCGGCGGCAAACACAAACACGACCTCACCCCCGATTGTACCCACCTCATCGTCGGCGCTTACGATACCCCCAAGTACCGCCATGTCGCAAAGGAACGTCCCGACGTCAAGGCCATGGCCGCCGGCTGGATCGAAGCCCTTCGAAAGCTCTGGGTCCAAGACGCCGACATCGATTTCATTGCCCTCGAGAAAGAATGGGAGATGAAACCCTTCGAGACCGGCGGCGGCGAGCCGAACCTAGTTGACGGCACGACCGAACCTCGACAAAAGCTCCTGATCTGCTCGACCGGCTTTATGGAAGCCGAAGAGCGCCAGCACATCATCGACATGGTAAAAAAAGGTGGCGGTAACTATACCGGCGACTTGACCCGTCGCGTCACCCACCTCGTCGTCTACAAGCCAGAAGGTCGCAAGTACCAGGCTGCTCAGAACTGGGGCATTAGAACTGTCTCGGTCGAGTGGATCAATGATTGCGTCGAGCGTGGTCTGATTCTGGACGAGAAATGCTACGATCCTCTTCTGCCGCAAAACGAAAGGGGAGTTGGCGCTTGGAACAGACAAAGCGGCCGGGTTGCCTCCCTGGGCAAGAGACTGAGGGAAACCGCCGCCGAGGGACAAGAGACCGGGAGGCGAAAGCTGAGAAAGACTGCTAGTATCAAGCTCAACAGCCAAAGGGATAGTCTGTGGGGGAGCATCCTGGGTGTGCCCCCGGCGGCCACTTCTTCGCCTGCTGCTGCCCCGGCTCCCCTCGCCCGAGCTTCCCAAGCACAACCGACTCCCTCAGCCCCCGCCCAGCGCGACCCGAGCCAGCAGCCTTCCGGTCCAGCACAATCGGTTGACACCCAGGGTTCAAGGCTTTCGTCCTTCGGCATACCTCATGACGATTTCATCTTTGCCTACTGCTGCTTCTACGTAGCCGGCTTCGCACCCAAAGAGACCGAAATCCTCGCCAACACCGTCGCCTCCCTGGGTGGCGTCGTCTGCCAGACTCTCGACGAGTGCGCGTCTGCCTCTGGCGCGCAAATGGCCCACCGCTTTCTCGTCGTACCACAAAACTCCCAACCCGACAGCCATCCCCATCTTCCGGACAACGTCTACATCATCACCGAATTTTACATCGAACGATGTCTACACAAGAAGTACTTCTTCGACCCCGACGAGCATGTCCTCGGCCGGCCGTTTCCCTTGTTTCCCATTCCAGACTTTGATACCCTTTCTATCTCGACAGCAGGGTTTACAGGCGTGGACCTCAACCATGTGGATAAGGCTATTAGGCAACTGGGTGCTAGGTATGAAGAGAGGTTTACGGCAGACGTGTCGGTACTGGTAGCGCCGTCGGTGTCTGTCATAAGGAAACAGAAACTCGACATGGCGCTACTGTGGAAGGTACCGATTGTTAGGACAGAATGGTTGTGGAGGTGCATCACCACGGGGTTCAAATGTCCTATCGAGGACTTTCTCTTCCCCGAATTCGACCAGAAGATCGGTTCCGAGGAACCACCGGCCTCAAAAGGCAGCCAGGTAGCCGGTAGAGAGAAGGCTACGGAGAAACAATCCAAGGCCTCCAAGATAGGCAATGTCGATGAGGATTTGCTTCCAAAACCGGCTGCTGCTGCCGCCGCAAGCAAGTCACGCAGCCGCGTCGACGCCTCGGACTTCACTTCTGCTCTCCGAGAGAAGAGGAGATCTTTAGCCTCCGAGTCTAAGAGCAACAAAGCAACTCCAGCGCTAGCAACAGCATTAGACGAGTCCCACGACAGCTACGAGACAGCACCGAGTCAGCGTCAACCAAGCACGGCGAATACCACCCCTGGAAAGAAGAAATCAGCAGCAGCAGCTGGCGCACCGCTAGCAGATATTTCCAACTTCTCCCAGCCCACGTCTTCTTATTCAAAACAACAGCAAAAACAGCAGCCAGGTCGAAAACCGCTAGGCAGGATAAAAAGCGAGATAGCAGATTCGGATGCGGACTCTGCAGCAGAGGACGATGATCCCCTCATCCTCCCCGGCGAAGACGACTTACCAGTCGCCGAGGAAAAGCGTGCCGTAGGCAAACGACAACAGTCCAAATCGCCAAGCAAACTTGGAGCCTTGGAGGAAGAAGAGCCGGTAATAGAAGACCCAGGCGAAACCGCCGAAGAGCTCCGCCGCCGGTTGCTCAAGGAAGCCGAAGAGAAGAAAAGGGCCGAGAAGTTAAAGGTCACCGATCGATTAGTCGACTTGTTGCTGGATGCCGGCGGTGGTGGTGACGGCGAGGCTAGCATGGTGGAAACAGCCGCAGCAACGTCTTTTGCCAGCGCCCTCTCACACTCCCACTCCCACGGGGGTAGTAGGGCTAGTTCCATGATAGCGGTAGAGGCAACAGAGACCAGGACCTTGACCAGGGCAACAAGAGCCCCAAGCGAAGCCGCCTCGGTACGCTCCGATGATTCATCCGCCACCGCCAAAGCCCGTCGACGAAAGCGGGAGATTTTGGGGAGAGCAATGAGCAACGTCTCAGCGGCAAGCGAGGAGGGTGTGGTCGATGCTCCAGAAGCCGAGCCAGGCCGCCAAGCCAAGTCCCGTCGCCAGCCCCAACAACAGGAAGCCACTCCCCCAGCAGCCCCGGCCACCACCAGCACCACCACAAAACGCAAAACCCGCGGCTCCAAAAAGGACGATAAGGAAGGACCACGGCCAACACAAATCGATTACCAAGACATTGACTCCCGCAAGGCTCGACAGAAATTACTCTCCAAGTTCGGCGACGGCGACGAAGAAGAAGCTCCCTCGATGGATTCCGCTGCTGGTTCTACATCTAGACTTGGGCAGCAACCGGCACAGGAGGATCAGGAAGAAAAGACCATGTCGATTGGGGATTTGGATGCGTCCGTCAGGGATAATGAAGAGCATGGAATGCATGGAATCGGAAGTCGGACGCGTGTGGTCGGAAGGACGATGAGACCTGTAGGAGGGAAGGGGGAGAAGGGATATGGAGGGAGGAGCAGGACTACGAGACGGTCGAAGGGAGCGTGAAAGAAATCATTATACTGTGTATGGGGTGATGAGGAAGGGAGACCATTGGATGTCTGGTGGGTAGGCACCTACACAGTAGGTAATAGGACGTAGGGGATATGACGGCAGACATGGATGGGAGCTTCTTTCTTAAACTTTGGTTGTCGAAATCAAGCATTAATTAGGCATTTGGCGTGGAAAGCAAAAGCAGAAGCAAGTCTCTGGTTATCGCAGAGCACGACGTGGCCTTTTAGTATAGCTTTTGTTTTGATATTTTCTACTAGTACCTAGGACATCGATTCTGATTTTTGGTCCAGAAATCTAGAATTTTTAAGATCGTGGAAATAGCTGAGATGAGTCAGCCGACATTTGTGCCGACCAACCTAACGAAGTGAGTCCTAACACTGCAGTCCTATCATCGGCGAGAGAGTGGCGGAGTGCTTGCCGTCTGCTGGAGGGAGAGGAAGGAAGGAAGAAAGGTATGAAAAGAGAAAAAAAATAAAAAAACATACAACACCAAGGATTCGCTGGTCGTCACCGACCCAACTACTAGTCTGGCCCTCACTAAGCTTGTGTATGGGAGTGAGAAGGATATCAATCGGGTCTTTTAATCACGTGGTAGGGTCAGAAAACTGAACAATCACCTCTCGTATCAAATCGTTCGTTACGGAGGCATTACAATGAGTGTGGAGGCAGCGCTAAAGAGATTAATACAATTGGGCAGATGACGAGGAAAACGCCTACATCTTGGCGGCGTTCGACGTGCCAACCACAGCTCTGGGATCTAATGCCAACTCTATTTAAAGTATGCACAAGCCCGACTTTTCACTCGTCTGCCTTGACCTACCTCTTTCGTCTGCCTATATCGGCCTACCTCCTTCATCTGCCTGCCTTGCCTTACTTCATTAGTCCAACTATTCGTCGCTTGGCAAAATCCAACATTGACGAGCCCCCAGTATCCGGGAAGAATCCCCGAACCAACGCAATGGCATCATGTAAATCTTCAAAAGACTGAGAACACAAACTAGGGGAGATATTTACTGGAGTCCATCGCAGCCGACGGCTTGATCAACCCTCTCCCACGATTCGCGACTGCGCTATTGAGCTATACCTCCGGAGAGTGAGACATCCGTGACTATAACAGCCACCGGTGGTGATGTCAACGTGTGCTTAGCGAAGTATGGAAATTTCGGAGCCTTCCCCGAGATGGTTACGGGTGATTATCGAGGATGGTAAGTCGCCAGAGAAAATGTCTTCAAATGAAAAAGAAAGGAGAGAGAAACCCATATTACCTAGAGAAGGCAGCAGGATGCTTGTCATCAGATCTCTATCCCAAGTCGTGTTGACGCCAATGCAACTTGTTTAGCCGACTTTATGTCTCTCCCGACGCTCCTCCTGGAGAAGCGCGATGAGGCGTCCAGATGCCTTGTTTAATGCCTTGTTTAATGCCCTGTTCAGGCTCTAGAGGAAAACAGACGGCCAATAACACATCCTGGTTTTACGCCCAGATGAAGGACAACGCCAGAAGGAAGATGGAGAATGGATAAAGATATTCAGGAAGATCTACACGTATACAGACAGCTAGATAGATGCCTTGAAGACTCAGGTGACAAGGCTTAATACGTACCTCAAGTACGTACCGATTCCCTTTGGCATAAGAAGGCCTTGAAGCCCAAACTTCTCTTGGAGGTTAAGAAGATCAACAAGGCCTTTGAGACCAAAAAAGATTATTAGCTGAATTGAACTCTTTGTTCCAAGCCCAGGACTCTGCCCTTGTCACAGAAACAGGGTGAGTGAGGTGGGCAATCAGTTTCTACTCTCTGTTTGGAGTGAAGGAGAGTTCATTCAAAGATTGTTCCAAAGGAGACAGCTTGGCTAACTGCAAAGCCTGCCCAACGGAAGACCTCATTAACTTTCTGATACCCATTCAGCCTGGGGATGGTTATAGGGTAGTCTCATAAGGCTGGACATTGCGTTCAAAATAAGCAGTATTAACCGTAGCTGTATTATTATATTTTCTGCCGGTTTTTGTTCTTAATCAAGTCTCCCGTAGTACAGATAGCGGGACTCAGATCCCGAACACGCAAATCAGCACTGCGAATCTTGTACAATAGGTGTCATAAATACTATTGTGAACGCAATTGATTTATAGAATCGCGTAATGAAAAGATGCCCAGGATGTGCTTGGTTGTGGTCGCCTTCTGTAGGGGTTCTACGAGGTTGACACACAGGTAGGCCTTGATGAAAGCTGTAATATTCGACAAGGAGCAAGAAGACTGGGCCAGTCTGGAAGCCAGACTGGGCACGACTAAATACACGAAAGAGGTGTGAGGAAGAAGGTGCTAGAAATGCCAAGACTGGGCCGAGGTAAGCCGAGCGAGCCGAGACAAGCCGGGTGGTCTGGAGAACCCCCGGCAGGCACAGGCCTGGCACATGGAAGCCAGGCATTACCTCTGGACGCCAGACCCCTGACACCTTCTAGTAGAACAAATCCAACTCCAACAACTCGGACGTTCGCTTCGGAAGCTGATAGTCCGTTTATTGCACTCTCGAGTTCTCCATAAGTTGTTGAATATTCCCCTTCTAACTCGTTTCATACGTAGGTATAAGAGAAAAGTTAGGACAAGTTCCCGTTCCGGGCTGAGAAATATCACGGCGGTAGCAGACCACTACACTAACTAGCCCGTATCCCCGCAAAAGGGTACAAGTAACTGAAGCTAGCAATTCGGTCGCTCAAATGGTCTTATATAGTTGCGACGGATGACCAGGCCATCACAAGAAATAGCGTTTACTCATTCTTTTCTCGCATTTCTTTAATTAATCAATCCTTCGAGAGGTGCGAAAATATAGCCAATAGTATAGGAAGTGATACGCTAAATCAAAGAAAGAAGTAATGATATTTTTGGATCATTCAGAAAGAAAGCGCTATAGGGAGAGAAAGAAAAAAGAAAAAAATACTGGTGTGGTCTGGAAGTGAAAGTGGGCCAAGTGCCAACCAACCTTACCAAGTAGCGGCGGCCCAACAGATAGTAATTGTAGGGAGCTGTATTTCGAAATATGGCGGTCAGAACCCTAACCCTAGTTCTGGCTCAGCCAGCACTAGGGTTAGGTTCCTCAACCACCTGGTCGATGTAGGTAGTCTACTATCGCCGTAACACGTGACTGACACCAATGTTCGCTGAATTCGGTGAGGGTGGCAGGCAAATCACGAGCGACGTGGTCACGAGACAAAGCTGAACACGTTGATTCCAGCTCTATATTAGAATCGCAAGATAAAGAATAAACGAGGAAAACGTGCAAAGGCGCGCCTGGCGCCCAGCGTTTCAAACCCAGGGCTAAGGTGGCCTGTGCACGCGGTACGACATCACGTGCCGGGACCCATCCGCCAGTGCCGTAACACCCATTGAAGAGACCAAATCGAACGCCAAGAGTTGGTTGGCTCTCCCCAAGGCCCGCAACTTTCGCAAGTGCCTTCTGGCAAGCGTTCCATTCCAACAACTTGCAATGCGACGATTCGGAAGATACCAGAGCCCGAGTTTCTTGATTCGGATTTGCGTACAGGGTCACTTTGAATCCACCGAGCCACGAGATTATATTTTGGCCCTGACCGCTCTCGCCGACGACCCTTGGATATCACACATACATGTCGACCACGAGAAGCCTGTGGAATTGGTTTATCAAGAGGCGCTCCCCGTCATCAGGGAAACTCTCAAACAGGAGGAATGGTTATCCATCTCGCCTGATAATACGGTCGCGAAAAGACTGGCACAACGAATGGGGACATCATACGACTTCGAACGTGATGTGGTCAACGTCGACGGTGTGCGTCCTCTGGTCAGGCTGATAGGGAATCCCCATGATCAAGAGTCTGGCGAGCGGAACAGGCAAACCGGAATCGAAGGCTACATTAGCAAAGCCAGCGTGTCCTGGGTGACCAAAAAGAAACCAACACGGGGAGGTAAAAATAATGCCAATGGATCCATGCTTCTTGATTTGCGCCAGGGTGTCCAATTAAGCCATTATTTGTTCCTAATACCTACTACCGGCCTTACTACTGCAAACCAGTGCCATTATTTAAGCTGCGAATTCAGGTATGGTGACAAATGGGTCTTTTTTCAGATTAGCGGGCTATCCTGTGGGAAAAGGTTCAGCCAAGAGAATGGATGTACCATTCCATCATTGTTAACACGTCCAGATACATTTCCATTCTTCATAATTGTTTTTCTTGCTCTTTTCACTACAAAGACTACATAACTCATCTTATCTGTCAGCTGAACATTTAACAAAGCGTCTGCAATCCCACCACCACATTCTCATAAACTGCCTTGATCAGCTCGGTGTCTTCCAAACTCAGTGACGTCGGCCCAAAGTTGCCGTAGATGCATCGCTGGGTGATATTGTGCAGTATCGGCCCGCCATCGGCAGCGATAGATTCTTGCCACGCCGCCGCAGCGTTGAATTTGGTGAACTCGGTTTCCCGTCCGTCCGGGCCGAAGTTGGCTCTCCACGAGCGTTGCAATTCAAGAGGCTGGCCGAACCAGAGCTCGAGAATCAAGGTTCCGAGCGCTAACAGGGCTTTTCGATGGTCGTGAGAGCTCTGTGCGTGTGGGACCGCATTCCTGTTGTTCCTGGAAACGAGGAAAGGCATCTTCAAATTTACCTGCTGATTCTCATCGGCAAAGAAGAAGATGTCGTTTTTGTCCCAAATTTCTGGAAACCAAGGGCTGGGGAAGAGCTCGAGAAGTGAGTATGCAATGGTACTCGCTATGTTCAGTCTTTCAGCGCGCGAGGCTAAAGATCCCGAGGTGTTGTGGGTTAGAATCTGTCCCAGGCTCACAGCTTGACCAACGATTTCCGGGCTGTATGTTCCGGTAGACACGACCGTCAACGCGTGATATGAGCCGCTGCCGTCGAAAAGACAGCCAAGCTGGCTAGTTGTTCGTTGGAACTTGAGCATGGAGCACAAGTCATGAATGATGTGGGTGCTGTCAGGAGCCAGCGTCGGGGGCTCATGGTGATATGGACTGTCTGCCGAGGATAAAACTATGGACGCCTGTGATAGAACTAGCATAGTAGAAGAGTTGCCATTATCGGCTATTCTCCGGCCCTGGTTACCAGGTGGAACCGTGAGCAGCATCTGTGTTGATGCGGTTTCTGAGGATATAAACTGACTCCAGACTGAAACATGTGGCTCAAAGGTAGTAGTGAGAGCGGCTTCAGCAATACACCACCGAGCCGTGAGCATATGTCCCTGCCCTCTGGAGCCGCATGGTAGAGCAATGCGGAGGTGCTTCTCTTCGGATGTTGTATTGTTTTGGCCGCTATGGCTATGTCGAGATGGTCTGCTGATAATGAGCTTGAAGGCGTGGCTATCTCTACAGTCACATATCCACGACCTCGTTATGGCCCGGTGTAGACTGGTCGCCTGCCGCCTAACACGCTCGAACAGTGCCACAATGCTGTTCTCAGTACAAGGTTGTCGGGAGTTTTGAAGAGTTTCTGCGTTGCCCAGAAGTCTCTCCAGTGAGTGGATTTGCTGTGACATGAAGGTAACCCGATCCATTAATCGCTTTTTCTGAAAGCAGAATTGAAACTTTCTCAACTCATTCCGCACTCGGGTGCGGACAGCCGGTGTTGTGGATTGAGCCTACATAAAAGGGGACCTTGGTGAGCACTGTTGGTCATATCAAGCTGCGAGATGACTTAAGTCTTGCCGAAGAAGAGAAGTACTTACCGGCTCTAGCCCGCTGTACTTCTGAAGTCCAGACGTCACCTTTTCAAGCTTCCTATGGATAGACTGCAGCAGTTTACAATATGTCTCATACTCTTCATCGCCGGGGAGCTTATTTTTAAGCTTCTCAGTGATAGCTGGATCTCTCCAGTCGTCACAGCCAGGGTTCCCTAGCATCCTAGCTGAGGTCTCCTCAGACTCAGTCACCGATACTAAAGTCCTCCGGATCAGCTGCTTTAGAAGTAAGCGCTGGCATCTGACGGTTTCGGAAAATTCGGAAAACTCGCGCCGGAAGTGAATCCATTCGTCTAGAAACTCATAACCTTGCTGGCACTGATCAATTGTCGTAACCAAAAGCGGAATGATGCCGATTATAAGTCCCGCAACTTCGATACCGGACATTATGGAAAGAGAGGCCCAGAGCGCGGTTGGCTGAATGAACGAATGACCGAGGGACAATTGAACTTGGAGGAAAGAAAACTCGGCTGCGGGAGTCTTGCCTCCACGTCTGGTTTCGTCTGAGGGGAAAACCTACCCCCTCACTGAGGGAACGGCCTGCGTGCATGCCCATTGAGCAGGCTGGAACGTCGCTGCCGTAATAAGATCTCGTCGCCAACCAATCCAACGTAGATGCTACTTCCAAGATGGCGCTTTCTAAGAAGTTCAATTGGTCACTAGTCTCGCCCCTCACCACCCTTGTTCCCGTAATCCGCCTCTAATCTTATCTCTCGACTCAGCTGAGAGTGTGTTACACGGAGGGGTGACGGATTGCTTGTTGAGAATCACGAGAGACTGACAGCCTCGCAAAGTCATTCGGCGTTGGTCCCGACTACTCCTTCTCCTCATTTTCACTGCCAATGCTCGCCAAAGCCCAACAAACAACGACGGCTATCAAAAGCTTATTCCACTGCCTCAAAAGGGCGCAAAACATTCTCTTCTCTCTCGTTGAATTGGCGACGTCCTTTAAGCCAAAAGCTACCTTCACCAGAAATGGCTCACGACGTCGGAATCCCTGGCTGGACTGGCCAGAAAGCTGAAGCATGCAGAACCCTCCTCCAAGACTGCCTGAAAATGGTGGTTGTCACAGAAAATGCTACAGAGCTTGGAGCGCTCATCGAATCCGTCAGACACTCACTTTACCGGTTCGAGACTTGGACCGTTTCCATAAGGGAATTGTACAAGACGGACTTGAACGAGTGGTTTGAACCCGGCTTTTATGGACCCAGAACACAGCGCGATGATCTGTACAGCGAGGTCTTGAGGCTACTGGACAAGCTTCAGATATTCCTCGGAGACTGTTCGTATAGCAATGGCTTTGCAAACCACATAGTCACGGTTTCTAACTGACCATCACAGTGATGCCGATTTTGAATGGCACCCGGAAACAGCGAAAATGGGTCAAGAGTTCGATAAACACGCCACCAGATGATATAGATATAAGCTCTTCCGAAGATTCAGACAGTGAATTTGCAGACTACATCAAAAAGAATCAGCTGGAAACCGCAGACTCCGAAACCGTCACCGAATCGAACGAACTATGTCAGTGTATTAGGGATACCATCACTAGTCTTATGACGATAGCGATGCAAGTTGACGACTCAGTACTCCACTCCAAGTTTGATTTTTGCCGACTCAAGAATGCCGACTCTGTGGAACTAGATATCATGCATGTGCGTGAGAAGTTCCCTTTGCTCGATTGTAACCACCCTCTGGCCAGGAAACTGGGGAAAGCCAATGCTCAACGAAGGAAGTGGCTCGAGAGCAGGCGACAAGATTACTTCTACGACAGCCCTTTTCAAATATATCGCTACGATTCGAACTTATGCGCGCAAACAACCGGTGCCAGCTATGGAAACAATAACTTGTCTTCCTCCGCAAGAGCCACGGTAAATCCTAATGAGGTCGGACACTCTGGAATGAATCAAGAAGACGCAGAGACGACGATGGCTACCGTAACGGACTTTGGCGGGTCATCTACCGTGGAAATAGATGAAGATGAGCTTGAATCGTTGGTTCCGGAGCCTAACTCGGAATTGACTCCAGAAAAACGGTTCCAGTGCCCATACTGCTACATCCAGGTCCAAATATCAAACACGACAGAATGGCAGAGGCATGTGTTTGCCGATCTTTCGTCCTACGTGTGCACTTTCGACAGCTGTCCCGCGCCCCTTTTCGAAACGCGGGAACAGTGGTTTCAACACGAGATGGAAGTCCACCGAAAAAACTGGCGGTGCGATATGTGTGACGAAATTCAGTACACTTCCTGGAATATGAAGAGACACTTAACGCAGAAACACTCGAAAATCATCAAAGCCGAGAATGTCGAAGCTCACACGCAACGATTGGGGAGACCACTAGAGACGATCGGTGCTGAGGCTTGCCCCCTATGTGATTACAAAGGAACTCTACAACGACGAAGCGGATCAAAGCCCAGTGATTGGGAACTGACACCTCAGGCGTTTGGTAATCATCTGGCCAAACATTTAGAGGAATTATCCTTACTCGTGCTGCCACCCACAACTGCCAATGAAAGAAAAGGCAAGGCTACCGCTAGGCTCACTGACTTCAACCCGTCTGGGACGGGCATGAACTCGGTTGTTACGGAAGTGGAGGACAAATCAGAGCTCACGAGGCTCCAATGCCCTCATTGTGATCGCCGACCGGATGGGTTCAACTCCGTAAAGGACTTGGGCAGCCATGTGGTAGCGATACACCGACGTAAGATTAAATGGGTTTGCAGTGAACCAGATCTTGACAGCATTCCGGACTCCGTACGGCCAACAACATTGCTCGCAGATTGCAGGGAATGTTCAAGCAAAAAGCAATACGAGGCGTACCATAACGCCGCTGCGCATTTACGAAGGACGCATTTCAAGGTGAAGCAGCTGAGGAAAGGCCCAAAGCAGAGGCAAGACAACGAAGCCACCGAGGCCGGGGAACACGTGATTGCACAGTTCATCGGTTTTGAGTATGTTGACGGCGTTGATCACAGTGGCATGACTGGGACCGGTTACGCAAAGAATCTATCACGAAGAGAGTGTAACCCTAACCAAGAAATACAACAAATGTCAGAGAAGGACCAGCAATGCCGGATGCACTTGTTCCTTACCAATCCTTGTCATGATAAAGCCCGCATCGAATCGACCAAAGGCGGACTTTTGCAGGACTCATATCGTTGGGTCCTCGATAATGATGACTTTCAGCGATGGCGTGATCACCCGCAGCATCGATTACTATGGATTAAGGGCGACCCCGGCAAAGGGAAGACTATGTTGCTGTGCGGCATCATCAATGAGCTGGATCAAGGCAATACTGCCAACGCGCGCCATTGCAATGTGGCCTACTTCTTCTGCCAGGCTACCGACTCTCGCATCAACAATGCAGCCGCCGTATTGCGCGGCCTGATCTACCTGCTTATCGAGCAGCAGCCATCTGTCCTCTCACACGTGCGGAAGGAGTATGACCGTGCAGGCGAGAATCTCTTCAAAGATGCAAATACGTGGGTCGCCCTATCGAAAATTTTCACTAATATTTTACAAGACTCAAGCCTCCGAACGACCTACCTAGTCATTGACGCGCTTGACGAGTGCATTAAAACAGATCTACCACAGCTTCTAGACTTAATTGCTCAGCAATCATCATCTGAATCTCGAGTCAAGTGGATTGTCTCAAGCCGTAATTGGCCGCAAATTGAGGAACGGTTGGAGAAAGCCGCGCAGCAGTCCAGACTCAGCCTCGAGCTAAACGCCGAATCCGTCACCACTGCCGTCAATGCATATATCCGCCACACAGTCCTTCACTTGTCGCAGCGGAAAAAGTACGACAGTAAAATGCAGACGGTTGTACATGACTATCTCTCTTCTAACGCGAATGGGACTTTTCTCTGGGTGGCCTTGGTCTGCCAAGTACTTGCGGACCCGAGCGTTCGGAGGTGGCAGACACTAACAAAGTTACGGGCATTCCCCCCCGGGTTGGATTCCCTGTATGCGCGGATGATGGAGCAGGTTATTCAGTCCGATTATGCGGATCTGTGCAGGAAAATTCTTGCCGTCTCCTCTATTGTTCGCCGACCCATCAGCCTTCAAGAACTGACCACTCTCGTCGAGATGTCAGACGATATCTCAGATGATCCGCACTCCCTGGAAGAGCTCATAGGGCTTTGCGGCTCGTTTTTGACTCTTCGAGACCAGACTGTTTATTTTATCCACCAATCAGCCAAGGACTTTCTATTAGGCAATGCTTCTGATAAAGCTGGTAACCAAGCTTCTCTGGAGACATTCAAGTGGATTTTTCCTTCTGGGAAAGAAGAGGTGAACTATACCATCTTCTCGAGGTCACTTGATGCCATGTCTACAACACTGCGACGCGACATATACGGCTTAAGCGCACCGGGATTTCCGAGAGACAAGGTCGAAGTACCGGATCCGGACCCGCTAGCGACGGTGCGGTACTCGTGCGTCTACTGGGTTGATCACTTGTGTGACTCGGTTTCTGGCACGAACACAAAACGGCATGATCCTTTACGGGCTGAGGAGGTTGTCCATACATTTTTGGAGTCGAAGTACCTTTACTGGCTCGAAGCTCTAAGTCTACTCCAAGCTATGCCTGCGGGCGTTGTTGCTATCAAAAAGCTCGAGGGCCTACTAGTAAGTACAAGTCTACTCCGAATTAGGAACTTGGTCTAACTAAAGATATAGGGAGGTAATAATCAATCGCAGTTATCAAAGCTTATTTGGGATGCTTACCGGTTTGCTCTATCTTTTAAGTCAATAATAGAGCAAGCTCCACTTCAAGCATACATCTCAGCGCTTGTATTTGCTCCAAGCGGTAGCTTGATAAAGAGGAATTTCAGGGCTGAAGAACCTGAATGGATTCGAACTAAGCCAACTGTAGAATTGGATTGGAATGCATGCCTCCAGACCCTAGAAGGCCATAGCGGCGACGTTTACTCAGTGGCATTCTCGCCTGATGGCCAGCGGCTTGCGTCCGGTTCGGGGGACCAAGCGATCAAGATCTGGGATCCGGCGTCGGGGAGCTGCCTCCAGACACTAAAAGGCCATAGCGGCTACGTTCGCTCAGTGGCATTCTCGCCTGATGGCCAGCGGCTTGCGTCCGGTTCGGAGGACAAGACGATCAAGATCTGGGATCCGGCGTCGGGGAGCTGCCTCAAGACCCTAGAAGGCCATAGCTACTACGTTCACTCAGTGGCATTCTCACCTGATGGCCAGCGGCTTGCGTCCGGTTCGTGGGACAAAACAATCAAGATCTGGGATCCGGCGTCGGGGAACTACCTCCAGACTCTAGAAGGCCATAGCGACCCTGTTACCTCAGTGGCATTCTCGCTTGATGGCCAGCGGCTTGCGTCCGGTTCGGAGGACAAAACGATCAAGATCTGGGATCCGGCGTCGGGGAACTACCTCCAGACTCTAGAAGGCCATAGCGACCCTGTTACCTCAGTGGCATTCTCGCCTGATGGCCAGCGGCTTGCGTCCGGTTCGGAGGACAAAACGATCAAGATCTGGGATCCGGCGTCGGGGAACTACCTCCAGACTCTAGAAGGCCATAGCGACCCTGTTACCTCAGTGGCATTCTCGCCTGATGGCCAGCGGCTTGCGTCCGGTTCGGAGGACAAGACGATCGAGATCTGGGATCCGGCGTCGGGGCGCTGCCTCCAAACGATTAATACTAGTACTACGATGACCCATATATTGTTTGACGATACTAATTCCTACCTACGTACCAACGTTGGACGTATTAACATAGGTACAGAAAGTACCGAAAGCAAAGTTGTACTAGATAATCCAGAGGGCCATGGCTATGGCTTGGGACAGGATTGGTCTTGGATTACTTGCAACGGCCAGAACGTACTCTGGCTGCCACCGAATTACCGACCATGCTATTTTGACATCCAGGAACGGATGATATCTATCGGTAGCGTATTGGGACGGGTTTGGTTTATTAGTTTCTTGCAAGACATATAATGTATTCCTTATCTTTCTCAATTTCTTTCCCTTTGTTCATTTTTCTAGCGTGCCACCAGAAGGGTCTGGGAGGATAGGCAAATTTATAGGAATTTTGTAAATTCTGGTAACCTTCTACTGTTATCAGGATAACGTATTCCCTTACAAAGAATCAAGACTATTCCTTCCCTTGACTCTCCTTTGGCAGGTGCTTGTACAGTTCAGATGTCATGGGATTAACCCGTGACTGCCCAGTCATGGCCAAGGTTGGTACAATGATAGAAGCCTCGATTCTCCTCGGTCGGATAATTAGTCTCTTCCTTGGTGGTGCTTGGTTGAGCCAACACATTTGTAGTAGCTTTGTCACAGCTACATGGTCTTGGTTTGGGTGCAGGGCATCGCAGCTTAACCTGTGACTTTATATTACAGACTAGGTGTTGAAGTTAAAACTTTCTTTCACACTAGTAATTTAGCTCGTATGAGCGATGAAATGACAGTCCTCTTTCTGGATCAACCATGCTGGCTGATGAGAAGAAGCGCACAGATTTGTGAATGGTTGTCACTCAACTCCGGCATTTCCAGCTCAGAATTCCATCTGCGGCTTTGAACTTGATTGTGATAACCCGGAATAGGGCAACGAGTTCTATAACTTTACGCCCTGCCGTTGAAGGATGAAGACGAAGATTTGAAAAGACTAATACTAAGATAGAAGAGTTCCAACCCATTGGCAGGTAGCTCCGTCCTCGCAAGGTCCCTAGTCAAAGTGCAATCAATGGAAAATGTCACGAGGCGCAGACAAGCACTAAGGTAAGACTTTGATTGTTGTGCGAGGAACAGGCTCAGGATTGCTCTAGCTTAGGATCGTTCTAGCTCAGGACCGCTCTACCTCAGTATCCTTGTAGCTTAGGATTGTTCTAGTTTCTTGGATCGTTCTAGCTGAGGATCGCTCTGGCTTAGAATTCTTCTGCCCTAGGATCGTTCTAGTATTTGGGATCGTTTTCGTAATTGGAATCGTTCTAGTATAGAATTGTTCTAGTGGTAACATTGTCGTGTCTGGCCCAAGAGTGCAGCACGATGCCAACTGAACCTTCCTATCAACCTACCAGGGCCGGAGGTCCGGCGACCAACTCCCGTCAAGCCTCTCCCACGGCCGCATCCACTCCAGCTTCTGGCCCTCCATTGCCTAGAACGATTCGTGGGCCGGCTTTCTACCAACCACAACAATTTTACAACGTTGCCGGTATCAACAACCCGTGGCCACCACAAAGTCGCTTCACATCACGGACGTCGTCATCGATCGAGCTTCCTCCAGCCGAGCCTTTACAGCCTAGCAGTCTTCTCGGGAAAGTTAGGGTGGACTTTGCAATAGACAAGCCACTCAACAACGCCACGGAAGTGTTCCTTGAGTGGTTGTATGCGTGTCTAATAAATTTGAGTGGGATATTGATCTTATCGGGTGCGCCAATAGGAACGTCGGAATCGTCTTCGGCGATAAAATCCTATATCTCTTCGTCTTCGTAGCCCGTGCGAGCGCCGGAGCTTTTTGGTCCAGTTGCTCGGTTGACTGTTTGGCAGACCTTTGCAGGTCTGACACTTGAGGTCCTCCGCCATCAAGCAAACAGAAGGTGGCGATGTCAAAAAGCGGTAACAGAGAATTGAATCTGACAATCCTGCCTGCTCGAAGCAGAGTACGTAAATGACTTAACACCGATGGAAACTGCTAGAATTTCTCCTATAAAATAATCTATCCTCCCTGACCCTTCTGGCGTCAAGCTAGGAAAAAGAAATATATAGGGTGAAAGAAAGAGACTTCAAAAATATTAACCTCAAACCAATTATGAAAAGCTAATAGTGAAAACTCGCCCTGACGAACAGCCGATGGATACCATCAGCTCTTGGACGGCGGAACACTTTGGGCGGTATTCTGATGGTAACCAGAGTACATTTTTGCTATTGCAGGTAATCCACTACTCATACTGTCCTATGCCGTATCCTTGCGTTACTAAATCATTTAGCCGAATTCTGTTTTCCGTAGTAGCTGTAGCTACTTCGATGCGCCCAGCAGAGAACCAGGCGCATCCGTCAAAGCTCTTCTACACTCAGCACCAGGAGCGGCCTGGTGGCTTGTACCAATCATGAGGGTGTCATGGCCCAATCCTGTAGAGTAGATAAGGATGCTGGCTTCGGATCCTTAGAGCTGTGGTTGGCTTGTCGCTCTCAACGCCGCCGTCACCCTGTTTCGCAGCCCTGGCATACAGCTCTCTCCGCCAATCGACTCGTCTACAAAGGTGTTGGCGGCTGCGTCGGCAGTGTGTTGCAAGCCAACCACTATGGTAATGATATGCTAGAATGGAAGTGAAGAGGTGGGCTAATGCAGGCAGATGAAGGAGGTAGGTTAAGGCAGGTACATGAAGGAGGTCCATCGTGATCAGTTTGTCGTAGTGGATCACCGAACCGTGATCGAATAAGACAAGAGCGAGAGATTCTGTGAATAGGGTGAACGACCACGAACGAATCCAATGATAATAATGTATTGTGTTGTGTTCAGACTGTGCAAGTCTGGAGGTCTAAAACTAGGGCAAGGGAGGTCCCTGTGCGGTGGGGCCATGGCCAGCCGCACGTGACACGGGACACGTCCAACAAATCCCCTTGCCACGCTCTCATCTGCATACACATAACCGGGCCGAAGAGTACTATGAACCAATTAGGAATGGTCTTCTGACCGAGTGCAATCTTGGTGTTACCCATGTAAAAGATCTAGCCGCAGTGTCAGGACGGTCAACTTTTCTTGTAATCCGCCCAATTATATTCATCTTTTTAGCGCCGCCTCCCCACTCACTGTCTTGCCTCCGTCCGAACGATATGGATATGGGAGGTGGTGGTTCAGTTTTTTGACCCTACTAGGTGATTAAAAGACCCGTTTCATATCCTTCCAACTCCCATACAACGGCGGCGGCGTTTTTGGCTGAGTCATCCAAACCCCTGTCAAAACCTCCTCCCATAGATAACCTTCCCCTCAGTGTTCTTATCTATGGGAGCGGGAAGGACAGGAAACGGATCTTTTAATCACGTGGTAGGGTCAAAAAACTGAACCACTAGCTCCCATATCTATATCGTTCGGACGGAGGCATTACGGTGAGTGGGGAGGCGGCGCTAAGAAGATGAATATAATTGGGCGGATTACGAGAAAAGTTGACCGTCCTGACACTGCTTCTAGATCTTTTACACAGCTAATACCAAGATTGCCCTCGGTCAGAAGCCCATTCTTGAAGAATTGGTTCCTACAGTTTGGTGATCCACTACGACAAACTGATCACGATCGGCCTCCTTCATGTACCTGCGTTAACCTACCTTCTTCATCCGCCTGCATTAGCCTACCCCTTCCCTTCCTGAGGGGAGGATTGGCATGTCATAACCATGGTGATTGGCTTGCAACACACTGCCGGCGCAGCCGCCAACACCTTTGTAGACGAGTCGATTGGCGGAGAGAGCTGCATGCCAGGGCTGCGAAACAGGGTGACGGCGGCGTTGAGAGCAACAAGCCAACCACAGGTCTAGGATCAGAAGCCGGCAGCTAGGGTGAGATGACTTTAAGCCTGGGTTGGGCTGGGGACGATGGCCTGAAAATGAAGCCTCATCGATTGACAACTGTCGAGGTGTTTGGTCAATTGAGTGCCCACCCGCCGACCGCCTGAACTTGGGACATGGTCAAACCAAACCGCAGACCAGATTACCACAGTGAGGCCGGGTTCCATTGCCGCGTATTTTGGAGCTGGCCTTTTCTCCAGAGCGGAAGGCGAAGACAAGTGGAATGGTTTGAGGTTGTGTTGTGAGTGTTTGACGTGTGCAGTCTCGATGACCTCTATCGAGGACAGCCGTGGCTGAGCTCGTTATATATATCCCCATGGACGACCTGGCTTTTCACAAAAGAAATCGCTAACGACACACATTTGCTACACACTTTCTTCCCAAAGTCAAAGCTCCTCCCACCTCGACATTGCTTTCGAGAATAACAACATCTCTCATCACACCATGTCACACCCCAAGCCTAACGTCATGGCACCCGCCGCATCGAATGGACAGTACCAACACTTTGTCCCCCAGTTCCTTCTCAAGCACTTTGCCCACAGGGTTGCCAAAGCGCCCAAAGGACCCAAAGGAACTCCGAAGCCCAAGTATGAGAAGGGCATGTTTCCAGGAGACCTGGTAATCAGCAGCCTCGACTTAACCCAGGACGCTGCCGTCTTCACCGAGAAGCCCGTTTCCAGGATTTTGGGGCAGATCAACATGTACGACGACTTTACGAAGCCCAACGGGGAGCAAAGACATGTCGAGAAGTTGCTCTCCAAACTGGAGGCCCAGGCAGCACACATCTTCACCAAGATCACAAAGGCATATGAAGCGAAAGAGGGTGGAGTTGTTCTCACCCGGGACGAGCGAAACTTGATTCGCAAGTTTCTCTTCCTCATGAAGTACCGCGGCCATCGGTTTCATACCCGCTTCTTCCACGAAAGACCCGAGGCATATTCCGAGAACGACCGGGAACTCCTTCGCGAGTACATGGAAGAACATCCGCAATTCAAAACCCCTATGCAGGTCTGGTTGCACAATATCGAAACACTCATCAACCTTGAGATGGACCCGGAGCTGAACTGGATACGTGAGCTTCCCAAGAAGATGTACTACAACGATGCTATGTGGTTTGTTACGCATGTGCAGAGTTCTTACATGGCCCTGTGCGTACCATCCGAAGCGGAGAACGAGTTCATCCTCGCCGACAATAGCTATTCGGTGCATGAAGGGCCGAACAAATATGCCCGAGACATCAAATCGGACAAGGAAGAAGCCCTTGGCTACGTGGAGCTCCATACCTTTGCGCCGATATCTCCAAAGATCATGGTTGTTCTTCGCTCTTTGATTTTACCTAACCCACTTGAAGACCAATCTCCCGAGGTCAAAGAGGAAAGAGATTTCCAAAGGTCTTTGGTGATGGATCCTTATGGCCATGTCAACGGCATGTTGGCTGATCTGCCTGTACGCAAGGCAGAAAACAGTTACAGCAAGATTGTGAATGGCTGCCTGGTCTTGCGAGAGGGTTGTGATGGACGGCGAGGAAAGGACGATAAGTTCCGTTTTCCCTTCTTCCCGATCGAAAGCCAACATGTCAACATAATCAATTCAATCTTTCTCGACAATTGTCTACGCTGCACCAGTCTTGTTTATAATTCTAAGCAGGCATTCGGAAGAACACTGGAGTGGTATTTGACTGCTCCTCCTCTTGATATTGGAAAAATATTCACAGGGGAAGATAAGGAGGATCGTCTCAAGACACTCAAGAAGCTGGAAGCAGTGTCACGTTCTCTGGGCTCGGAGAAGGCTGCGTTATGGATAATGCCTACCCTTCCACCAACACTCCAGGATCATGAAAAGATTCGGCTTCGGCGCCTGGAACGACATCGCAAATTAAAAAATGCGGTGGTGAATGATGAGAGAATCCAGGATCCACATGGCGAGGCCTTTCTCAAGTCCTTGATGGAACAAAATGCACTGACGTGGGGCTTATCAAAACCCGCCGCGCCCTATATGGACAACTACTTTTTGCTAGGTATGGCACCGATTTACAAGAGCTTCAGAACGTCGCTAATGATCTCCTGACTTAGGCGGCTCATATAATACCGCGCTGGAGGACATTGATCAGGCGGTAAAGATGAACACCTTGAGGATTAAGATCGACTCATGGTCTCAAGGAGTAGACGAGGCGATTCGCCAACGCAATCGGGAGTCACTTGTCAGCGAATACCTTCGCTTGCCCAGTCCGAGACTGTGGTTATACATACAAACGGAGAGGAGTATGATCATGGAGCACGAAGGCATCGACTTGCGCAGCCCGCAAGGAGACTGGCTTGGGATGCCCGAAAATGCAATTGTTCGCGGTAGGTGATGGCAGTCTCACGCTTCAAACGTACGAGCGCAACACTAACAGTGCAACAGCCAAAAAACTGATCAGACCCGACAGACTGAACGAGTTGATGTATATAGCCTTCAAGACCGACACTAGGTTTCGCGAAGAGGCGCACCGGAACATTCAAACCGAGTTCGCACCGTTTCTTCAAGGTACGAAGTAACCAAGGTTACTTGCAAATATTGTCTCAATCTTTGCTAACACGACGTCTTGATTGTCTACAGGTGCCGAATCTTTCAAGACTTGTGGTACGTAAAATTCCACCGAAGAGGTTGACTCCCAACTCCCATGAACCAAATGCCCATTATGCCAATGCACACCTCAAATGTCCACTCACTTTGACATGCTCCATTCCCTATCTGTATCAGTCCCAATGTAATACCCAACACCAAATCCCAAAAACAAACCTTGACTCCTTCCCACCACATAAACGCCAGCCAGAAAAAACCAAACCATGACGCCCCCCACTAACAGAAAAAAACAGGAATTCCACAAATCGAAGCCCTAGCCCAGTCACGCGAACTTATCGACCTCGCCATCACCGCGGACCTTGCTTTCAACAGCATCGATCCCACCCTAGCGTCTCTTCACAACCCCTTTGCGCGCCTCGAGCTAATCACCCGCTCAATCTTCCGCAACATGTTCGCCGAAATCATGGAGCCCGAGCGAATCAAGCACAACCTCAGTCCACAGGTGATACAGGACCTGAAGAAGGTTCTCTTCACGCTCGTGTATCCTACTCCACCAGACCTGATGAAGCCGGAGCCGGAGCCGGAGTCTAAGTCGGAGCCGGAGTTTGAGTCGGAGTCTTCTAAACCCACAGACCCAATTCAGCCCTGATGACAATCCCCAACATGCCACCGCCGCTCTCCTCTATCACCTCATCCATCCCTCCTGTCCCACTTCCCAACACCATGCCAGACAACCAGACTACGAGCTCCGATCCCGCCGACCACGACCCAAACCCCAACTCAGACGACGGCGATGGCGAGTACGCATACGCATAAGGAAAGGGCGTCGGTCCCGTCATCACCCCTCCCTGCTGCTGCGCATTTCTTTGGCAGTATAGACAGCTGCTTTATGTCTTGCTATCAGTGCGATCGCCGCTTGGCGTCGGTTCCATACGCCTACAGGTCCCAAAGGAAATGGAAAGTAAGGCATCAATGCATTGTCCGCTCAAGGACACTGGTTATCGCAACGGCTTGGTTATTGACAGCACTGGCAGCCTAGGCTCTACTGCAATTTGCAGGTTCCACTCGGAATTACAGCCCTACCCGCGCCACGGCCCCATAAGTGGTGCAAGCTACCAGGTGTGACGAACTGTTACAAGCACAGGATTATATCGCTGGGAATAAGAACAAGAATAACAGTGGTAGTAGCCAAAAGGTACTGATCGATTGTATCAGTTGGTTGCTTGCTGAAGAACCAGAATAACGAAGGCCAGGAAGCGGCCTTCTTATATACTGGTCTTCAAACCCGTCCCGTAGTCCCGTATTCTCGGGACTCCGGGACCCTAGCTAGGTTCCGGTTGCCTTCTATTGGTCGATCTATCTAGCTTACGTAAGGGGTTTCTGATTGGATCGTAACACCAGGCCGCTACTGGTATACTGTTGCCAACCCTGTAGACCCCGTGATAGAAAGCCACGACCCTCGCCCAAGTCGAGTTATTGATTAATACCCTGAAGTCTCTAGGTCTGGAAGTGTGACGAACGGTAGACTGATCTGCCTTAAGTGGGATAGCTGAATGATGATACTATCAGAAGACGTTCGGTGAAGCCAAAAGGTTCACAACAAGTATGGTAGCGTTATACTAGTCTCAGTGATTATGATCTATTGACTGCTGTCGAACTATCTGACAACCTGAGTTCTCCAGTCGTCCCTTTATACTTCCTCGTGGACTGTCTTGACACTGGCTCATTCTACAGATCTGGCTCATCCTCATGATCTTGGCTCATCTTCATGAGCCTGCGTCTATCTGTGAGCCTGCCTTCCCTGTCATGGTTACACTGCCAAGCCTTCACGTGGCTGTTGTGTACCGGTGGCTTGGTTGGCCCGTGTCCTTTGCTTAAAGTTCGTAACAAGAATGCCCGGCCTCTGGAAAAGAAATGTCCTTTAGGCCATTGGCGTGTAGTTGGGAGGGAGCCGCCAGCCATCCAACGCCTGACACGGTGAAACAGAAACAGACTCAACACGACGCCTCATGCTTCACCATAGCCTTGAGAAAACATAGTGCTCTAGGTCCTTTTTATTTTGTCCTTGGGAACAGGATAGAGAAATCTCCAGCATTTGTACAAACTCAATCCATTGATCGTCAACCGTATAGCATTCGCTGCCTCCAGGACAACACGATCATCCTCGAGTGCCTCATCTACGTCGCCTCGCTCAAGACCTTCGTTCCCTAAAGCTACGATGTCTCAACGACTGCACAATACGGAGGGTTGGGAAGACGATAAGGGCCAAGAACAATCTCGCCATGCACTTCTGCAACAAATCCCCGCCGCTACCGCTATGTCCGCTACCCGTATGCCCGCCCCCCGGCTCCTAACCGCTCCTGCTACCGGTTCCGCCGATACAGAGATGTCCGCCGGCTACAAGATTTCGTGGAAACAACTCTTCAATAAACTCATCCACTTCTTGCTATCTGAATTGGTCTACGTGGATAACAAAAGGCCCAAGCAGGTAGAAGTAGGCTTATTTCTTTTCCCCCTACGACATTTCATAACAATGCTAACACCTATAAAGAATCTGTATTACAACGTTCCCATATCACGTAGCCATATTCGCTTGCTTCAGCTATTGCCGTCTGAAAACGAGGACGCCGCAATACATTGTCGGCTCTTCTGCACCCCATTGGACTCCAAAGGCACTCGTCCGTATGAGGCCTTATCCTACGTGTGGGGCTCCGTGGCCAAGCCTTGTTCCATCTTTATAAACGGGTGCGACTTGGCCGTCGGAGAAAACCTTCACGCAGCACTGTTACATCTTCGAGACCACTCCATTGAACGAACTATATAGATAGATGCCGTTTGCATCAACCAAGAAGACGAAGAAGAAAAAGGACACCAAGTTCAATCTATAGCGAAGATCTACGCTAAAGCAAGTCGCGTAATTGTTTGGCTTGGAGAGGCGGCAGCCGGTAGCGACCAAGCGCTCGAAGAAATACGCATCGCAGCCAAGCTGTCTACAAGACGATTAGACGATAACGCGGGAATCCTTACACTACTTCAACGACCGTGGTTTCGGCGCATCTAGGTAAGGGAACCGATGTCAAAGTATTATGACTAAGGAAGCTGACAGATTGATGTAGGTGCTTCAGGAAGTTGCCGCGGCTCGCCATATCCTGATTAAGTGTGGTTCTGCTGAGCTTGACGGATTTGCATTCTGCTCAGGCTTAAATGCATTGAAACTCCCTGCAGACCTACGAGCTCGAATCCTTTCGGTAACCTACCTCATAAGGGGCGCAATCTTCCGGCCCAAATACGAGACCAATCAATCAGAGTACTTTTCTCTTAACATACGCCCTCTAGGTGAACTGATAGAGATGTACCACACCCGCGAAGCTACGGATCGTCGCGATAAAGTATATGCCTTACTTGGTATGAGCTCTGATAATCCAACCGCAGCAGGATTATCCGCCGACTACAAGATTCCGTGGAAACAACTCTTCAACAAACTCATCAACTTCTTCCTATCTGAATTGGTCTCTGTGGACCTTTCGGACGATAAGGAGATTGCCGTCATTGAGGGCAAGGGCTGCATTCTTGGCGAAGTGTCCTCGGTCGAGAGAAATGCTACTTGGGACGACAGACAAGATGTGGCCATTACTTGGAGGAATGCTCCCAGCTATATTTGCGTGAAGGAAGCATAGGGTTCTTCCTGGACTCTCCCGACCACGGTAAAATCCGTCCAAAAAGGAGATGTCATCTGCCTTCTTCAAGGAGCGTCGAGACTCACGGTCCTCAGGCCATACAACGATCACTGGGCGGTTATAATGATTGCAGTTTCCCCAGCAGGCGATTCACAAGCCACAACCGGAGATATCAAGTGGTCAGGACTTTTACAATCGATAACAATCTTTCCACACCCCTTTCTTCTTATCTGGGATTGGGATATAGATCCAGCCAGGCAGCAAGATGAAAACAACCACGACTACTTTGCAAGCATTCCAGTATCAGAGCATTCAAAGACAGAGTTGGAAGGTTGTCTAAATGCGGCGACTAGGATACGGAATGTCAGATTGGTATTACAAGAGGTGAAACAGTATGGAGTTGCAGTGAAGAATCTTCGGGAAGAAACGGCGGTTCTTGAGAGGGCATTGAGGAGCATGAGCACCCTAAAAAAGACTTGCCTAGATCCCGAGGATTCAGAAAAGGAAGATGCAAAGGAAACAATGGTAAATCAACTTATTGAGGACAAGGGCCAATGGACGCTTCTATGCTTGGCGGCAGGAAACGGGCATGAGACGGTCGTAAAATCGCTTCTCGACACCGGCAAGGTCAACTTGCATAGGGAGGAGCTACGGACGGCGCTGTGGCTTGCGGCACAAAAAGGCTATAAAGCGATTGTTCAGATGCTTCTCGATACCGGCAAGGTTGACGCAGGTGCTAAGGATGAGGATGGACAGACAGCGCTGCATCGAGCGGCGATAACTGGGCATGAGGTAGTCGTTCAGCTACTTTTCGACACCGTCGAGGTCGACTTGCATAGTACGGAGCTACAAAAAGTGCTGCATTGGGCGGCAGAGAATGGGCAGGAGGCGGTTGTTAAGCTGCTTCTCGATAGCGGCAAGGTTGACGCAGATGCTAAGGATGGGAATGGACAGACAGCGCTGCATTGGGCGGCAGAGAATGGGCATGAGGCGGTTGTTAAGCTGCTTCTCGATACCGGCAAGGTTGACGCAGATCTGAAGGATCGGGCTGGATGGACAGCGCTGCATAGGGCGGCAGAGAATGGGCATGAGGTGGTTGTTATGCTACTCAGCCTTGCATCCTAAGAGGCAGGCTTGGAGGACAACTCCACCTCGAGTCAGCCTTTTATAATCTTTTCTCCTGCAAGCATTGATCTTGGTTTACTCCCTAATCTTTATTGTTTAGCTTGGAACAGGATAGTTCTTGGATTACTTGCAATGGCCAGAACGTACTCTAGCTGCCACCGAATTACCGACCGTCTAATTGTGACCTCTAGGGACGGATGATATCCATCGACAGCGTATTAGGACTGGTTTAGTTTATTGGCTTCTCGCAAGACATATAATATATTCCATGCCTTTCTCAATTCCTTTCTCTCTATTTCATTTTTTCTAGCGTGCTACTAGAAGAATCTAGGAGGATAGGCAAATTTATAGGAATTTTGTAAATTTTGGTAACCTACTACTGTTGTCAAGATGACGTATTCCATTACTACGAAGCAAGACTATTCCATCCCTTGACTCTCCTTTTGCAGGTTCTTGTGCGGTCCAGATGCCACGAGATTAACCCATGACTGCCCAGTCATGGCCAAGCCTAGTACAATGGTAGAGGCCTCGATTCTCCTCGATCGGATAAGTGGTCTCTTTCTTGGTGGTGTTTGGGAGAGCCAACACACTTGTAGTAGCGTCGCCACAGCTATATGGTCTTCCCTAGTCTAGATGTGGGGGAATCGCGGTTTAACATGCGGCTTTATACCACCGACTGGGTGTTGAAGGTACTCCAAGACTGACTTCACGCTAGGTAGTAATTCGGCTCGTATGGGTGACAAAATGCCATCCCTCTTTCTAGATTAACCATGCTGACTGATGGGAAGAAGCTCAGTCTTGTGAATGGTCGTTACTGCCACTCCAACATGTCCGGTTCGGAATTCCGCCTGCGGCTTTGACCTTGGTTGTGATAACCCAGAACAGGACAGCGAGTTCTACAACTTTACGCCCCCGCCGCTGGAGGATAAAGGTCACCGTGTGCTCCCATAGAACCATAGTATCGTAGAACCATAGTATCGAAGCCTAATTTAGAATTAACCTTCAATGTGCTAGCCCGCCTCGTAGCCTTAGCCGCGCTTGGCGTGAGTAGGTGGAAACGGGTGTATTTGGTGAGCTTGGCGTGAGTGATGGGATGAAAACGCTTCTGGAAACGCCGGCGTTTCTACACCTCTGCCGGCGTATGAAACGTTAATTTTTAACTTTTGCCACAGCGTGGCATTTACAGAAAAGTGCCCAGCCGCTAACCTCTGTTCCCCTACTTTCTGTAGGATCGACCGTACTCGCTCTAACATTCATATCCCGGCGAGGTGTAGCTGAGTCATCCAAACCCCTGTAAAAAACTACTCCCATAGATAAGCCACCCCTCACTGGCTTATCTATGGGAGAGCGGACGGGATCCCGAGTTTTCCAGTGGGTATGGTCGTATGTGACTATTGTAGTCTACTCATGCGCTTATAAGGTAAGGAAAGAGAGGAGGGTTGAATAAAGGAACCCGAGCAGTTGTAAAAAATGAATGAACCGAACATGGACAATTAGTACCGACGCCTCGTTTTGGCCAAGAAAGGTCCGTCCGTCGCAAAAGATTTTGTGGGATGGGATCACAATAATGTAAGAACACATCGGCCGGATTCTTCCCTTAGAAACCAAGGTACCTAAACTTCGTTGGCTTCAAAATAGATGATAAGGACGATAAAAGATGTGTGATAGTACAGGTATGTATGCCCAAGGTGTATTGTAGTGTACTGACCGTGACGGATGCTTCCAGTTTCAATCTCGGAATACCTACCTACATCTATGGGCAGGACATGGAGCAGACAGACTGTGAATTCAGTCTACTGAGTGGGTGAGAGTATGTGCCGAAATGCCAGGCCTGAGACGCCAGGCGGATGTGGTGCGCGGACTGCAATGGATGACAAGAGAGATGACAAACACATCTGTGATCTGTCCGAAGTCCGGCGCTTTGAAGCCAGGCCTGCTTTGTGGGTCAACAATGTCCAACTACAAAGGAGAAATGTGCCATTACAGAAAAAAAGTGAGCCACGCCGGACTGGACTTGAACCCGAACCCGGCAGCTTCCATGGAGTTTCCTCTAGGAAACATAAAGATCAACGAGGCAAGATGAGTTTTGATCACGGGAGCTGACTCAATAATGCCGTGCCACCACCATTCCTGTTACCTAGAATACCGTACTCCATGCTTGAAAGCTTTTTGTGAGGCGTTACTAGACTAGGACTTACCGTCTTACATGTACTCGCAGCAGAGCCCCAAGTCAACGCTCGATGGGTGGTTGATCAAGACCGACCCAAGGCATGTAGCGAGAGGTCTGACGGCATAGAGCCTGGACCCTGGGGATCGGATAGTGTCCTTGAGTGTCTGGTGATACATATAGGATGGCACAGCAGGTAGGTAGATAGGTACAGTACCTTGATGGCCAGGCTCGGTGTCGTGCTTTGGGGGTTTGGAATTTGAAGTCGGAAATTAGGTAGGGACAGAGAGAACAAGGCTTGACCATTGACGGTGAGGGGGTATGATATCTTAATATTCGAAAGGGGGCATAACACGCGAGCAAGGCTTCAGGTTCAAGTTACCTATTACCTAATGTACGTACATGCTGATGGCCAGATGGATGACTGGAGTTATTGAGGTGTGACCATGCACTTGAAGTCTACATTAACGATCAAGTGGGAGAAGGCCAGCCTCGCAGTGAGTGACCTGGGAATTATATTGCACCGTTCGGTCTGGTCTTTGACCCCAGTGCGGCCGAGTCAATTGAATAGCAAACAGCTTCACTCATCCACGGACTTTGGAACATGATTTAGTCCCGTCGTCTCTTTACCTCACATCTCCCTCGGTGTCCAAATCCATTCTAGTCTCCAACCAGACTCGGGGAATTTTCCTGTTGCAGTTGTTACAGTGGTTACCTAAAGAGAAGGGAGTATACCCGCCTGTAGTGCAATTAATCTAGACAAGTTTAAGGTATCTAGGTAATTGGCATAAGCGTCCCAAATGTCCATCCTTTAACCGCGCGTGCCTTGGGTAGGTTGTAGGCAATGCTGTGAAATGCAAACCTGTTCGAAGCCTGCCGATGGTCGGTGGTACTTTTGCGATAGAGTTGATAAGAGCCCGATGCATGTAGGTAGGTAAACAGTGAGTGAGGCTTAATGGGATGATATCCCGGGAAGTACAGATACCTAATGACGACTGCGACGACAGCTTCTCGTTCAAAATTTTCTTGTGAGTGGTTGTTTGCCGGACCGAGAAACAAGGCAACCGGCAAATGACCGTACCTGTAACCGTTTGTTTGTTTGCTTGCTTGCCAGGCTGATCTTTATGTTGAAAGAGATGAGGCTTCACTGCTTCAGATATGTACATATGTCGTGTCTAGGACTTGAGTTGTGAACAGAAGGGACAAAGATTGAGCAAATGACCCCGACCCGACTCATCTTTGTTTAACGTTCAAGGTGCTTGTAACTTGTAGCCTCATGATGGTTCCATCGAGTGTCCAAGGGACGAAGCATTAAGTTGAGGATCGGTTCTTTGATAGGTAGACAGAACAACGTGATTGAATGGGACATGGAGATGTGAGGCTGACGGCATGCCTCAACTCGCAAAGCATACCTGGAGCATCACCGTCGACCCATAACCGCAAGCCTGAAAGGTGTGAGTTTCCTGATTCGCTCGGTGTCCCGGAACGGACCCGGTAGAGATCGGATAGGTAAGCGCGGCACAACATACGGTAAGGTGAAGAAAGAGGTTGACTCAAACTGAGCCTCGTTGATCTGCCCCAAGTCTGGCCCAAGTTGCGGCAGTGCGGACGTTTCAGGAAATATAATGGAAGTCCAACTATTGTTCCTCAATCCGGCTCCCAAGGTAGGTAAGCAATGCGGTCCTGTCGGGGGTTTATACCGACCAATGACCTCTCCCTTGGAACCAACAACCTAACGTAAGACGCCAGGTGGGAAACGCGGCAACGCAACAGGACAGTCAAAGTGCAGCCTCGAAAAGTGCACAAGCATTGAACGATAGGTATCAATAACCTGATGCACTGTTCTTGGGTTACACACTTGCGTTGGGTAGTGTATGTAGTGTACAACCACACCAGTAGAGGTTAAAGTTGCCTTTTTCTCCCCCGTGCTCTCTCGCCTGTAATGCCAAGTTTGCCTGCGTTCTCGGCGATAAGATCAATGCACTTTATCCATGCAGTAAGTCTATATGTTATGCAAGATGCAAGTCATTTGCTCTTTGGGTCGGTCATCAGACGTGGCGATGAGCCGGGGATAACGCCTTTGGTTGAGGCTTCGAGTGTTCCCGTTGCAGCCATCGGTGATACTGTATCCCAACCCTGAAGCTGTCGATTTATCCATGTCGGACATCTTAAACAGGCGAATGGAGCGAGTGGATGGAACGGAAGGGATGCTTGAAGGTAGCTTCGTTCACAGCCTCGCCAAGATCCGGGGAAGGGAAGACGTCGTGACCTGCACAGCCCAAGTGGAATCACTAAGGTACCTAGCGCCGGTGATGCCGGGTGCCGAAGCGGTGCCGGACCGGAAGTCCTCAGCCATTTGACACTTTCCGGCCAAGGCAGGGAGGGTATTTGATACGATTTAGGTTGCGTCGCTAGGTAACCTAGGTAGGTGACTCACCATAAGGTACTATACGAAAAGTGAATGTCAAGAAAGACTGAAAAATGAAAATACAGTGGCGCAGCTACAGCACGTTCCAGGGCAGGGGCTAGTGTAACAGGGCTAAAAGTCCACTGCGAAGACCCCTTCCCCAGAAATTCTCTCAACTCTGATTGGCCAAGCCTGCCTGCCCCTCACTGCAGTCATCTCCAAGTCCAAAAACGACGTCACCCCATCGCCCCGGTCCTCCGAGTCCCAAAAACAGCAGCAACGGCAGGCCAAAACACGATATTCAACCCTCCTGAATGCATTCCCAACGGTTTCAAAAAGACGAAAGGGTTGGACGGGGTTGAAGCAGAAACAGTCATTCTGTGCGCCGCCGTTCAACTTCAACAAGTCGTGGTCAATCAATCAATCGCTTCCACTCCAGTTCTCGGGTTGGTTGGTACTTGTGGAACACGAAAGAGGAAAAAAAAAAAAAAAAAAAAAAAAAAAAAAAAAAAAAAAAGGTTGGGGGGGGGGGGGGGGGGGGGGGGGGGGGGGTGGGGTTCCCGCCACGTAACAAAAAAAGGAGGAAGGGAGAAGGGCAGAGCAGCCCAAACGGGGGGGTG